>CM059227.1:11237750-11767750 GCA_030347435.1 Clarias fuscus
TACAATTTTTGTTATACATGTTTTTGTTTTCTTGACCTACTTATCAAGTCAGAAAAAAATAATTTCCAAACATTAGTATTCCAGTAATAATAATAAAAAATAATCTTACAGAAAAATATCTTTAGGCCAGAAAAGAAAGCAGCATGTTATGTAAAATACCACTTTTTAAACAAAAAAACAAGAAGAAAGCTTCTGGTTTTTGCTGCATAAATAGAAACAGGTGTGACAAAGTCCTAAGAAAGACTGTGGTGGGATATTCAGTAAAACTGAGCAGCTAATTCCCTTATAAAACTGCACAAATTGTACCCGGGACCATATTTTAAGGAAAGGGTGGTGATTGATTTGATGATTTAATGATGAAGTAATTAGTGTTTACAGTTTTTTATAGTGGGTTTTTTTATGTAGAAACTTTTTTGAAGACTTATACCCTATTAACATATACACCATCTATTAACATATAAACATTGTTTGCATGTTCTCCCCATGGTTGGTTTGTTTCCTCCATGTAGTTTCCTTCCACAAAGACATGCAGATTAGCCTAATTGGAATTCTCAAATTGCCCATAGTGTGTGAATGCGCATATAAATGTTGACAGAGGTCCCACTACGGTCATAAAATAAAAATAGATGCAATGGTAATCACCATTGCCCTTCATGGTGGATCAGTCATGTTAGGTGATTACACAGAGTGAAACCCTTCCTAGATATGATCTACATTTGGGCTGATGTTCAAAATATGCCAACAGCAGTAATTGAGAAGTGATATGAAATATGGCTTTGGATGTAACGAGACACCTGGACCCTAACCTCACAGTGGATTATTTATTCTACTTCTAAAAACAAATGAAGTCCTTTTGAGTAAAAAAAGTGGGTTAGGACTGAGTCCTATCAAGGCTTTCATTGTTGAGATATTCTATGGCTTCTAAGACTCCTATCTAATTTCATAACCAGCATCATTGTTATACAAACTACATGTATTATATAAAGAATATTTCTAAATCATATAAACATTGATAAACAAGAGTATTTATATCAAAATAGATTCAGAAAACAAGATGCAAGATTTTAAATAGGTTTTTTACTATTAATATCATAACATAGTCAACATGTCGTCATAAGGAGTTGTTGATTTGTGCATTCGGCTATAGTCAAGTTAATGAATCTCCATCATGGACTAGTGTTTGAGCCTTTGAAGAAGAAAAAAAAAAAGTCTCAGGTCTGTTTGCTTTCTCACAGAGATTAATGGCGATTTGAAGTTAAAAGAGTGTGGGCGGGGCTCCAAGCACGTGGACTTGTTTACTTCCCTGCGCGAGCTCAAGTTCAGATCTCTCCAACCCGCCCTGCGCGCTCCCGCACAGCCCCGCCCCTGGCTCTGCGCTCACCCTGCACGAGCGTAGCACGAGATTGCGCAACACAGTTCCGGTGGTGTTTTCCTGCTGTGTGTGTATTTGTGTACGGTCTGCGGTGCAATGCATGAAATAATAATGTAAAAAAAATTATAATAAAATAAAATTACACTCCAAAAAAAAAAAGGTTTAAGAGAAGGCGGATAGCGTTTTGTATAACACCATATCCAGCCTGTATACATGCTGTAATTTGTGATCATTCGATTTTTCACGTAATTGCTTGATATTTGTCCATGTAAACACGCGACATTTTCATGCAACATCGTCGTATGTATGGGATCTTCTTTTGTTTCTTGCGTGGTAGCCACAAACTGCATATTTATGGAGCAGCTGTGCTCTGAATGCAGCCATCAGCTGACGGTATTCATGCACGTGAGCTGCTGTTTATCCTTCGCACGTGAGCTGGCGAGCTGCACGTGGTCTACGTGCAGGTTCGCGAGCCTAATTACACCGCAAGTCCAAAAAAAAAGAGAAAAGAAAAAAACAAGTCGCGCACACTAACCCACCAAGTTGGACCGCCTTTGCACTGATTACGGCACGTTTTGATAAGGTTATGCCAATGTCACGACATATATTTTCGTCCAGAGCTGCATTAATTTCTCTCCAAGATCTTGTATTGATGATGGGAATGTCAGACCGCTGCATAAAGTCTTTTCCAGCACATCCCAAAGATTCTCCAAGGAATTACCGTCTTTAAGCTGTGGTGGTCAACCCATGTGTGAAAATGATGTCTCATGGTCCCTGAACCACTCTTTTACAATTTGAGCCAGATGAATCCTGGCATCATAGTCTTGGAATATACCCAGTCCAACCTGGTCATCCGTTATTTTCAAGTAGGCAGCTGACCTTTTTGGGGGGAGCACATAACATTGCTGAACCTAGACCTGACTAACAGAAGTAACCCCAGATCATAATATCGTCCCCCCAAGTCGGTGCTAGGCATGATGGGTGCATCATTTCATCTGCGTCTCTTCTTACCCTGATATACCCATCACCCTGGAACAGGATAAAACTGGACTGATCAGACCATATGAGCTTTCTCAAATGCTCCACTGTCCATTGTTTATGCTCCCTGGCAAATTAAAGTGTTTTTTCCCCCTCTGGTTAGCCTCTGGTCAGTGGTTTTCTTAAGCACATTTCCACATGCATTGTGCATGGGAAAATGCTCTTACTTCCACTGTTAAACAGAGCCATGAGTTTTACTGTAGTTTTATTGTGTTAATTATTTTTTCATTGTGTTTTAATAATACATTGGTAGTTTCAGCAATATTGCAGTTAGTAGTTTAATCGATTGTTTCCTTTGCTTGGTGCAGGCCAATAATTTGACCCTTCTGAAATAGAGTAAAATCTTTGCCTTGACCACATGGTTGTTTAAGAAATGAGAAGCCACTCACTGCATCTGTAAGCGTTAAATAACTTCTTGTCAGCTGAACCATATCCAGTGGAAGGCTCTTGCCTATTTGCTTAGTTAATCCGGATGGTTAAATTTTTGGCTAGGCACAGTACAGTATATACAAGCATTAACAAATATTTATGCACAAACAAATACACATTTTTCAGGTTGCCAGAACATGAAAAGGATCTATCTGTTTACCAAACAGGCAATGTGTTAATTCAAGTATTTGTACTCAATATTCATATGTACTCAATATGTACTCAAGGCTCAGGCGGTTGAGACTTCGTCTGCTAATCAGTGGGTGAGGATTTGATCCTCTCCACAGCCAGGTTGCCAGGCTCTCGGACAAGGCCCTTTAACCTATAACCTACACAAAATGATTGTGCCACTACCAGTCCCCCAAGGCTGTGTGGGAAAGGACTAGCATGAGGCTAGCAACCTAGAGCTGTAAAAACCACAGAAACAACGGAGCTCGCCAACCAGTGTGCTCAACAGCACGCAAGGAGAAAACAATCAGTCTCACATACAGTCAAGTGCACATTTTCACAGCTTAGCACACAAAATCAAAATGTGATTTATTACAACCAGACAGACCATCATAAATGTAATATTTTACAATACAATATTTTACAACTGCAGGAAATGCAATCAATGCTCTGTATGCAATTAAGGCAAAACCTTTTATTAACAACATGGTAACTTAATACACTACGCATATATTCTGCTTTGCTTAGTCATTTGTAAGCAAAAATAACTGGCCCAAAAACAGTCCATATTAGTTCTTAATACACATGTCATTTCTCTTCCTACACGTGTCCTGGATCCTGGATTATCACCTGCTCTGATGGACTCAGAGCCCTCTGGAAACTGATGCATCCATGATCCATGCCCATCACCTGCTCGCATCCATCTCTGCTGCCTTATTTAAAGAGCTTTAATGTCCTCCAACTCAGCAACATCATCAGCTATTAGATTAGCACACTGTGAACTGAGGCACCCATTTCCTCTGGCCTCTGGGGATTATGGCTTCCTGCAGTAATCTTTCATAAGCGCTCAGAGAGGCCCAGAGCCAATATATCATACAGGTTAAAACAAAGCAGTGATAGAATGGCTGCTGTCTTCTGCCAGTACAAGAAAATGATTTGTACACACATCCAAACATCATCTGACAATTATCTAATTTGTAGTGCAATGCAAAATTCTAAATGCTGAATGAACAATTGTAGTGTTAGATTGAAGATTGCAGTCCTGATGGACTTTTTAAAGCAAACATCCAGCAATTAATTCAGTCAATTCAGTTAGGATTTCACTATTTGACTGTTTATTTAAGGCTCTCAGGGTGAAAAATCTAACTGGTGATTACATGCATCTGTAGCATACTATACAATTAATATCTATAACCAGAGCAATAACCAGGATCGCAATTTTTGTGAGGTGCACGTGTCCTCATTGTCCAGTCTTACTAATTAATTACACCTCTACTAAGGCAAGGTATAACAGCTAACTGCCAAGAACATTTGACTATCAATGGTGCGAGTAGTTTGTATCGCACAAATTGACAATTGCACTCTTAAACACATTTACATTCGCAAACACTTATGGAATTTACACCATGCAGTTATCCAATTAGTTAGCCAATCATGTTGCAGAAGCCAAATGCATTAAATCATACCGATACAGGTGGGTTAAGTAGAGCTCCAATACTGTGTTTAACATTAACAATTAGATAACATTTTTCTTCTTGAAAAGTGACTTGGTTGTCTGCTTTTGTCGACCCTTCACCACCATGTTTAGCCGGTTGTACATGAGGTGCTTTTCTGGTCACCACAGTTGTAAAGAGTGTTTATTTGCATTACAATAGCCTTCCTGTCAGCTCCAAACAGCCCGGCTATTCTCCTCTTAACCTTTTCTGTGGAAAGTCTACAGACAATTGTGTATTTCCTACCAACCATGGAGCAGTTAAAAGTCATGGATCACATTTTCCTTATTCTGATGTTTGATGTGAACCAATGCTCTTGACCTGTATCTGCATGGTTTTATGTAAACACTGCTGCCACATGATCGGCTAATAATTGCACGAATAAGGAGGTGTGCAGGTGTTTCTAATGAATTGTTGTCACATAGATTCAAACATTTCTATAATACCTATGTCAGATGTCTTTCAACAAAAGAGTGATAAATATAAGTGTGTTATCTCTTCAGAGTCGAACAATAATTAGAACTGACCATACAAAGGTTTTCAACATTGTAGACTGCATGCAGTTACTACTATACACTATCAGGATGTCACAGTTAGGTCCAGACCCCGGTCTCCTCACATCTAGCCATGGCCATGTGAATACCCACATAATTTCACAAGTGAGTGTCTTATTTACAGTAGAACAGCTTGTAATTACAAGTGCTACCTTGTTGTGTAACTTGATTAACACTTTTCTCCTTTATCCAGCATATTGTTGTTTAGTATGTAGGCCCTTTTGGGTGAGATTTCTCGCAGTCTTCCTGTACTCTTGTTGCATGATTTTCCATTACTTCATTACTCAGTCACCTGTGGTGCAGACTTGCAATCATTTTCCTATCGAATGACACCTGCTCTTCAAGTAAGTATCACCAGCTGGACGAAAGCTGTTAAAAGTGGCGATGAAAAACAAACTATTGATGACAGTGGGAATGAAGCCTGTTTTTAAGCTTATCTGAAACTCATAATATTTTTTTCCTTGTTTTCACTGGTCTCTCTCCAGCATCGTCTCCCACAATTGAACTGTGTTTGAAAAAATTGTTTGCACATTTGAACGCTTTGTGCATTTCTGTTTTTCTTGCATACAAACTCCATCTGACACTCAAGGATGCTTTGTACACTCCTGAAGCCTAAAACGTACAGTACATCATGTATTTATGCTGTTCATTGCAGTTCCCTCCGAGATTTTGTGACAACAGTCTTATTCGGATGTGTTCCGATGTGTGTTTGCACACATGTTTGCATAATGCACGTGTGTACGCTACCATGGTTACTAATGGAATCCTAAGAGATGGTGCAATGTTCTCTCTAGAGGGTTCCATCTCCTCCTTCCTGTGTGTGTGGGTGTTTTGTGAGCATATACAGTATGTATACATCCAGATGATACTCCTTGAACAAGTACTCCAGTATTTTCAGTCTAATCTTTAGCAGCTGTACCGTATCTGTGAGCAGCACATATCTACAGTATGATGGCTGGTTCTGATATTAGACAGAAGAGCAAAACTTGAATGTTTATATATTGCTTGACAATGAAACTATTATCAATATATCAGACAGTCTCATTGATGTTTGTCAAGGCTTGAATGCTCTATTAGGTTCTATTGGGTGTTTCCTCCATATGCCAAACATGGTAAATAGAAAACTTTTAACTCCAAGCTTTGTCATTTGCCATCCTGTGTAATTTGTACTTTGACTGGGGTAAATAATCCACCTGGTTCACATTCGTTACACCCGTGACTGTATTTCACGTGTTTTCTCAGTCCCTGCTTGTGACGGGTGAGTCATCGAAGTAGACTGAAAATAATATGAAAACCAAATAGTCCAGTAGCAGTAAGCCAAATATAACCCAAATTACGCACAAATATATAGGGGAATGGGAATCTACTTCTTGATGGACTAGAAAGAAATTAACCATACTTCAGTATTTTTTTTCTCTACTTTTGTGATTGAACTGAATTCCATCAATGCATATACAAGCACATTAATAATAAGAAACAGCTGTTTTTGTGTACAATACACTTTAACAGAGTTTATATGGCATGCCAGCATATACAGTTAAAATGAAAACATTTGCATGAAGTTTGATTATCTTGGAAATATACATCCAGATGATACTCTTTGACCGAGTACTCCAGCATTTTCAGTCTTTCTAATAGGTTTTACTTTTGCTTTGAATCGCTTAGGCCTTGCGATGGATTGGCACCCTGTCCAGGATGTACCCCGCCTTGCGTCCGATAGGCTCCAGGCCCCACGTGAGCCTGAATACAGGATTAAGCAGTATAGATGATGAGTGAGTGAATCACTTAGACAAATTGTATCACACTGCTTGTCAAACTATAAAGCTAGCTACAGGACATACCACCCAAAACCACCCATTTGATTCCCCCATCAAAAAAAAAAAAGTTATAAATTGAAGTTATTGTTTTATGTTTCCCTTGTATTCCCTTGCAACACTTCAAATATGCTACACTTTGCATTATGCTTCCCATCAGTGTTTCTTGCATCTCACACACACCAAGATTTTCTGCTGATGCTGAATGCTATTTCTTCATAAGTCATCCATTGCTTTTGGCGTTTGACAATCTACCAGAAAAACAAAGTGGTCTCTAGTGAGAGCTTACAGTAACTGCTTAGTAATGTGTACTGCAGAATTGATATACAAGCTTATCAATAATAGAGTTACTGCACATTGTGGGAAGCACTGATCATCCAGGTGGTTAGAGTGTGTCTTTGTGCTTGTGACATGGCAATAAATGTTGTTTTGAACATCAGCTTATTAATAATTTTCTTAAACAGACATGTTTTGCTGAGATCATAAGCCCGAAAAAGAATATCACTGCGGACAAACGTACTGCAAGAGGTCTGATCTTCCATCTCCAAAGTAGAATGTCTAATTTTCAAGATCACTGGGTAGTCCAGTGTGACTAACTGTACAGCTGAGGCAGAATACAATCCAGGATTGAGGCCCAACATTGGCACTGTGGTAGTCGTGGGATTCGAACACAATTTTCCATCCGAGAAATCCTGCTGAGTTATAACAGCTTTCATTGTTTCCTTATCGCCCACTTACTGTCCACTTAAATGTAACTCCCAAGCCATTTTCTGGAATGTGTTTTTTCTTTCCAGTTTTAGAGAATCATAAAACCTCCATTTGTTCTGTATCTGCAAAATCACAAATCTCCTTAACTAGCTACTAGCGTACAGCTTTATGAGACACACGATAGGCTCATTGGCCCAGACTGAAATGTCTCCCCACCTCTACATCCCCCCCCCAATTTTTTTTTTTATTGCACTTCAGAGACAGCTCATGCAAAGACCAATTTGCTTATCTTCTATCAGAAAGGTGTACTCTGCCTGTCCTCCGGACCTGCCTAACTCATCCTGATGGACACACTTTTACTTGGAGGTCCATTTCCCTGAAAAATCACTCACTGCCACTGAAGATAGTCTCACTAGGGCTGTCTACAGACCACCATGGGTATACTGTGGATAGTATCACCATGACACATTTACATTTAGACATTTGGCAGACTTTCTCATCCAGAGCAACTGTATGAGAACAAAAGTGCTTTGAAGTTTCTGTCACTTTACACTGGGGCACTAGTGTTATTAGTGACACCCTATAACACAGAAGGGGATAGGTTACCTTTGACTAAAAAAATGTTTCCCTCTTCCTCTTCCTCTTTTATATCCAGATTTCTATAAAGCTTTGTTACTAATAAAATCTATAATAAATTCAAATTCAAATTCAAATTTTTATTCGTCACGTATACAACCATACGCAGTATGATATGCAGTGAAATGCTTAGACGAGAGAGAGGCAAAATGGCAATAGTAAAATGTATACAATATACCAAGTTGTTACAACAACAAAAAATAAAGTAGAAAGTAGAAATATGTAAAAAAAAAATAATAATAATAAAATAAAATTGCTTATAATGTGAGCTTTACATTACTGTGAGCCGTTAAAATTACCCCGAATTCCTTAGACCCAGTCTTAAAAAAAAGTTAAATGTGGGATTATAGTATGAAAAGAAATCATTTTGTGGATGATGACATAAAAGTATGAAATAAAGACTGTGTATTTGTGTGATTTTAGCTTTTTAGTAAGACTTTTATGATGTCATTATGTTTTCTTTTCTTTTCTTTTCCCCCAGATTTATCTTCAAGGTTTTCTGAGGCACAGACACACACACATACACTCACTCATTCACACACTACAGGCAATTTGGAAACGCCAATTGGCCTAACCTACATGTCTTTGGACTGTGAGAGGAAACCGGAGTACCCGGAGGAAACCCACCAAGCACCAATGCAAACTCCATGCACACAGAGACAGGAATTGAGCCTGGCTAGGGATTGAACCCGGACCCTGGTTGGGCAAGGCGACAGTGCTAACCACTACACCACCGTGCCGCCAACCAGTTAACAATTATAACCAATTATTTGCTAGACTGTTCGACAAAAAAATATTCATCTGATACTTTATCAGGCCCTCCTTGTGGTATCACTTAATTATTGTCCAAACCTCCAAACTTCAGTGGGAAATCTTTAAAAGTTGAGTCAAAAACTAGCTTGGTTTTCAGAGGCATTACACCTACCTTCCTTTGTGTAACTACTTAAACACCTCCTATAATACTTCAGAGATACTCTATACTCGTCAAAGCTGCCTTTTGAGCTTGGTCTGAAATATGTTCTTGGCTCAAAAACATCTGGAGAACATCTAATGCTGTATTCAGGTTCAAATTTTAAGCATGTATGAAACCAGAAAAATAAACTAAAAAATAAGAGAGCTGTTGTCAAAGTAGGTTGGACTGAACTGAGAGAGTAATCAATAACAACTATTGGGTCCTCACAGAGGATTAAACCCAGCTGAAAAACATCACATAGGTTAGGTCTGCCTTTTGTGTAGTAATAAAAATAACAGTTTTGAACATGTTTCTCGGCATAGTACAATCACATAAGAACCACTCTAATAACATGTTAGACTAATAACAGTTAAATTCAGCATTTCAACTCTTTTATAATGCTAAAATCTGACCAATTTTACACTGTGACCATGCTTTAAAAATTATATCAGAAATTGTTGATATCAGAATAGTTTTCCAAATGCTTCAAATGTTTTTTGTATCCTATGGGAATTCTCTTTCCTGTGTAGTCCAAAATGTTCTAGAAGCACCCCCCTGTGAGACTGGCAGTATAAACAGTATTGAGTTTGGGACTGTATGTTCCTTTCTAAATGTTGTGGGTTTATTATGGTACAATATTCCTCCTCTTTTAGGCCATCTCTGTGAGGAAAAGTAACTTTACAGGGCTCATAGGAGGACTGAACTGTGTCTTTGGTATGTTTCTGACGGTTTAACTTGGAAATCTTCCAACATGTATTTGTGTCTGAAAAATATCAGGGTTTAGTTTTTAAGGGGATGCCATCTCCCACACAAACAATGTCTTCTGGTAAAAAATAATACTTTCTTTCAACATACATTTCTGGATTACCCGGGCCATTATATTATTTAAAGTCAAGCATGATTATTTTTTTTTTCCTTTCCATGTCAAATATTGTTAAAAAAAAAAAATAAGTCTTCAAATCAAGCAGTAGACGTTTTCTTTTAATCGATGGATGGGTTTATTATTTTAAGCAAATATTTATCCATTCTGTCTCCACATATAGATGTAAATATCTTGATTAAAATACAAGACATCAAATCTATATGCTTATTAACACTTCATTATGCTTTTACCATAGATGATAGTCTACCATAGTCTTGCTGACTGCTCAGTTTTTGGCTCATACTCCTGGGTTAGTCCTGGGGGGTTCCTCTGACATTTGAACTCTATATATCAGTTAATGGCTGCCATATTGATGCAAACGTTAAGTGGTACCATCTCACAGCTCCAGGGTGAGGTTTGATCCTGAGCTCAGGTTAAGGTCTGTGTTCTTCTCATGTCTTTGTAGGTTTTATCCTCCTGCCATGAACAGGGTCTGGATTATAATAGCTTAATAGATGCATATTTGGAATTGTGTTAACATTTTAGTTGATATTATTAGATATTAATATGGTGGCATAGTGGCTTAGTGGTCAGCACTGTTTCATAGCACCTCCAGGGTTCAAGGTTCGAATATAACCTCTGGTGATGGTCTGCTGTGGTGTCCCCTTGATCAGCCGAAAGACCAACAACAACATCCTGGTTTACATTTACATTTGGTAGACTATCTTATTTAGAGCGCTTTGAAGTTTCCGTAATTGGATAGATCTTTGCACAAGAAACAGATAGGTCTTTGGTCTGGTTTCTTCCCACAGTCTAAAGACACACAGTTTTAGGCAGATTGTTATTTTACAATTACCTATAGTGCATGAATAGGGATGCTTATGTCTTGCATTGGGTTCGCATCCCACCCATGGTGTCCCTGTCCTCTGCTTTAAATTCTCTCTACACAATGTTAGATGAATGGATGTATGGATGACTACGTGATTATTTGGCAAACTGATTAGATCTTTGGTGCTTGATCAAAGTAAAACTAGTAGGTCACGTGTCACCTGAACACTACAAATCAGCTCCCATGTATTATATTATTGTAAATAGAGCTACACCCAAACCGCTATAAAATTGTACATATGATGGATAGTAAAATAAGCAGTCTTATCGGCTTAATTGTATGGTTTTAATGAGTACAGTAGTATACAGTGCTGAACAGTTTAGCGCTATGCAGCTGTATTTTACACGGTTCCTGGCTCTCACTCTATCACGGCGCCACATCCAACGGAATTCCATGAAGGGAGTCGTTTTTTTTTTTTTTCCTTCTTCTTCTTCTTGTATCCGGTTCTAAAAGAGAGAGAGACGTGTGTCGCCGAAGGCTAGTCCAAGCTCAGACTAGTTGTAGACAGCACGCCCGACTTCTAAAGCAGTGTTCCGCTCTTTATCGCTGTGCCTGGAAAACACTCTGTTCCGGCCCCCCCTTGTTCTTTTTTCATCTGTTCGCCCAACCGGAAGTAATCATCTCGCTTTGTTTACGAATGGACATCGCGTTCCTTCCTTTATTCGCCCCGGAGCGTGTAGTCATGGCAATATCCGGTGCTGCGCGCCAGCCTCGTTTATATGTCCTTTTAATAAGCTCTGACGTTGTTGTTTTGACCAGCAGCCCCGGTTTGTTTAACTGATATGTCACTTTCTTCTGTTTATACAAGTCAGTTGTATTTTTATTTTATTTTATTTTATTACATGTAATAATAAAAACAGGACACAACTAGGTTAGATTTAAAATGATAATGTTTATTTATTTATTGCATGTGTCTATCCTCTTTCAACACAAATAAAATAGATATTCTACCAAGATACTTTAAATGATCGTTTAATATAGCATTAGGACATCACGACAAATAGGATATGACATTCTGGACAATGGAAGACACAGCAAGTTCAATTAATATTTTTACTCGATTATACTCCAGGAATACTGCTGAATTTTTAAGTTTAATAAAGTTGGCAGAAAGAAAATGTACAAACAGCAAATAGTTCATCTCTGTGTAAAATCTTTCAGCAAATACATTAAGAGTCTTTACACATTTGGTTCCTTTTTGTAAACTAATTTCACCTTTTTTGTGTGTGTAAATATTGCATATCAATAGGGTGAACAGATGGTACTTAAAATAAAAAACAGGATTTGCTCTTGAATCAAGTTGTTGTTGTTTTCTTTCTTTCAGAATTACTTAATAAAGTGTCTTGTGTCTCTTGGTTAAGTCTTCTAGTTAAAAAAAAAATCTATAATTATGGTATATATTAGCTGAAAGAATAAGCAGTTCATCTGTACAACCTGTCAGACATGTAATGCTTTCTGTGTTTAGTTATTTTGCTTTGCTATTTATTTTAGAGATTAGTTCTTAATCCTTTTCAGCCAGAAGATATCTCATAAGTTTCCCCTCAGCAAAATACTCGTCTAATAATATCTTTGTGCACAGTTTGCACTGTTGTACAGGGGTAAATAAACAACGGCAACCAGGGTTTATTTTGGTTTACTTCTTCCTCGCACACATCTTAAATGAGTTACATGCACTACATTCAAAAGTGTCATGTATTACAATCTGGAGCTGCTTGCCCTCACAGTGTCGCCTGTCAACAACTGGCAACCCACCGTGAAGTGCCTGTGTTTCTACCAGTTACTACACACACTATACACCAGTGACAGGAGAAAAAAATGGAGGTATAAAGTGTGGCCGGTGTGGTGATGGAAACTTAATAGGGCACAAATTTATCACACAGGCACACACATACATTTTATATAATGTTTGTGTGTGTATAAAATTGGTCATAAAAATAATACTTAATCTTTGTCAAGGTAGGCAATTGTCATGTGCAACAACCACTTGATTAAGTGATTTAACTTGCATATTTCAGGCATATTTCCAAATTATATTATATTATAAGTGGCCTCTTTCATATAGAAACTCCGTATTCAAGGTGAGATTAAATAAGCATCTATAAAAATATGATAGATATAATTTACATCTTTAGCTCTCTCTTATTACATAGGTCCTAATTCGTATATTTCAGCAAATTCTAGATCAATGAAACAGTAAGGCTTTGGATTGGAATAATAATAATAATAAACAAAACATAAATCAGCATTATGGTTGAATTTTGTACACCCACAATAGACTCTTCCTGAGGTAGGACATGTAGCGGTCTCCTGGGTCTTTGTTGCTAATCAGTAAATGTCAGAAATTTTATTTGTTATACTAGAAATAAATAAATCATTAAATATGTACCTTTGTAGAGGTCTGTATGTTTGGTAAGTAAATATTAGACATTCTGGGTGTGTTTATTTTTTGCAGGGCATGAGTGATGAGGTGTGGCTGTATTCTATTAATTTCTCCAGGGCCATCCAAATATGACTAAAGTGTTTACGACAATAAAAAATAAACTATACATGATTCACAACACAACACAAGTTTGTGACTGTTGTCACCTATAGAGCAGCAATGTGCAGTTCCTGAATTACAGAGCGGAGCCTGGATAGTATTCAGATGTACTCTGTCAGGAACGCAGAGTGAGGGTCGAAGGTCAAAGTTCATCTACAGCAGCAAAGTTGAGCTGCGGCCGCCGCCGCCTCCGGTCATGGACGCATGTATGCGATGATCAATCTGAAGAGGAGGGGGGGGGGGGGGGGTGTAGAGAGACACAGTATTTAAAGTCAGCAATAATGTGTAAAGTGAGTGCAATATTTCTGACTATGCATGCCCATCCTTATAAAAGTCAAGCCCCCCACATCTCACGTTTCGTTGTCTACTGCTAACTTCTATTATAGACAGATTGTGTATGTCATGGATTAACTTTTCATGCACAGTCACGTTTAAATCCCACTCAGATAAATGGGGATGAGGGTGGGAGAGCAATGACAGCACTTACATCAACTTTGTCAGCTACTGGGCACCATAGATAGACTAATCCCAATACAATGCCATTTTAATCCCACTGGAATTACAGTCACTGACTAAAGGAATGGAGGAAAATCTCCAGCTTTGGCTCAGCAGGGTGAATGATGGTTCCAGAGGGCATTAATTACATAATCTGATCAAAAAAGTGCAAAATAACTGTACAGTCAGAGAACTAACTGTTAAGGTTGCTTTCAGACATAGACACAAGATAGATAAATAAATAAATCATTGCTGTTAAGGGCTAGACAGTCAGCCAAAATTGCCCAATATTAGACAATACTAGCTAGGACCTGGAGAGCATTGCTATGGATACAGTGTGTACATCACATAAACGTACTTCTTGTACTAAGGAGAACAGAATAGAAAGAGAATACATCCAGGTCTTATAGGAAATGTGCGAAACCGCTGCCCTTATTACGAGCCATCATCCTTACCTACGCAATTAATCATCAGCTTTGCTCGCCGAGCCCTTGACCTTTCTTTCCTATTTTTACTGCTGCTTATTTACTTACTCATGTCCCTTTTGAACAGGGCTGTTTATACCTATTTTTCATTACCCAGTCTTTTTCTGCTTCCAGTCGAGACTTTGCCCATCATAACAGGCTGATGCAGCATGTTTTGGAGGCCATTCTCGTTTACGTGTCCTCACACAGCAGGCCAGACATTAATCCACGGAGTGCAAGCTATTGTAATGCTGTTCACTATGAAATGGTTCGATGGCCCTAAAGCTGGCACATAAAGCTGGTTCAAGCCCCTTAGGAAGCATTCTCCTTTGCAAAACTGCTGATGGTTCAGAAGAGAGGAAACCAGGCCAAGAACGATGTGAAAATCTTCCGTCACTCCCTATCAAATCACCCTATTTCTCAGTCTTGTTCTTACAAAAGTGGGAAAATCAGTCAAATGTATGTAGAATACATAGGAGACAATTAAGGAAGGTCTTTTCAAAGCCAATTATGTAGCATCATGGACACTTGAAGGAAAATGTTGTATAACAATTCCTCTATAATGACTGGGGTATCCTAAAGCTTGTAGTTTTTCCCCCCCCCTCACCCAACCTACACAGCTACGCGTTTGTCCTCAACAACTATTCACCTCTCTCTAGCTATAATTACCCTGAGTACATAATGTACAGTGTTCAAACACTGATCATGATACAATCCATGCCCACTTGTTATACCTGAACTAAAAAAAACGTCCATTGCTATAAGTCTATAGTGATCCCTCTGCAAAGAAATAATTATATGCTTAACATTCCAGAAATTAGAGTGGTCAGTATTTACTGTGGTACTTTAAAATGAATGTTAAGCACTCAACCTTTTTACTTTGCAATGTGTGGACAGGGTAAAACTCAGCAGCCCACTAAATGGAACCTTCTTCAAGACAACAATTATGTCTTAACAGCCCCCAAAAAACATTTCGATGGGCATCAAAACCACTACAAACAGGAGAGGAGACTTCTAACCAGGACCACTTTTGAGGATACCAACCAAGAACACTTTAAAAAGTAGAGCATTTATGTAAGGGACAGCCATGTAAACAACATACGCATGGCATGAAATGGCATATCTGCTAATTTAAGTCTTTTTGGGTGAAGATGTCAAACTATTCCGGCTGAGGAGCAAGACGCCATCTGGCTCCTCCGGAAATCATACTGTGCAGTAGCCTTAATGATGGATCTAGACTTATGAAGAATGAAGGACTAAAACTGCATTTTATGCTCACAGCAAGCATGCAGACTTAATAGAAATCTGCCTCATTCAGTGTTGAACTGGATGTGAGGTCTATTTGAGGACAGATTTGTTTTGGACCTGCTGGAGCTCGAGCGTGTCCGTGTGTGTAAACGCCTCTTATTCCCTCACCACAAGCTGCTGAACAATGTCTAATCCCCGCTTTCCCTTAAGCATAATCTCCTTCTCATGTCCCAGTCTAAATGTGGGTAATGTTGATGGTGTTGCTGCGGTTATCTTAGGTTGGAACATCCCAGCCTAGTTTAGCCACTGAGGCTTTACAGGATGGGGAGAGTCTGACAATACTGAATGCATATTAGTTAACCAGGTGTCTGACTGGGTTAAAGGTGGTGATTTTAGGTCTCAAGTGAAAAAGGACGGAATAGAAATGCTCACCTAAAATGCAGCTGATTAATGTCTAATCTGACAGAAAACTCTTGAAATAGCTCAAATTTGCCAACTATCATGCAGCCTTTTCTGAATTGTCTGTCAATCACACAGGCCAACAGTGCTAATGGAAATGAATGGCATGAAGAAGAAAACAAGGAAAGGGAAAGAGATGGGGGAGGTGCGCGCGCGTGCATGCGTGTGTGTGTGCGCGCGAGAGAGAGAGAGAGAGAGAGAGAAAGGAGGAGAATGTGTGTAGGAGGGAAAAAGAAACAAAATTCAAGAGAAAAACAACAGGCCAGAATGGGTTTAAGGCCGTGGACTGAGAGGGGCAGATTTCAGGCAGAGAGAGTAAGAAAAAGAATGTAAAAGAAGGGATGGTGCTGCTATACTGAGCATGCTCAGAGCTCTAGCTGGCTGCTCGCTTCTAAGGCCAGGGGTGAATGAGTGCCTTGCTGAAACCTGACCAGCTTGAGCAAAACAATTCCAGTGCCTACGTGTCTGTGTGCTTGCATTTATGGGTTTCTATTCAGAATGGTCTTACCACAGTTCCTTTTTCCTTGCTACACTCAATCTCTCTCTGTATTCATCAAAAACAGCTATAGAGTAAATCCTGCTTTTATTAATTCATTAATTTATAAGTTAGTTATGTTGTTTGTTTAAATTCCCTGTCTCTCAGCTCCAGTCTCTCTGATTCTCTAAGGGACACGCTCAACTAACCCCTGTCCTGGGGCCGAAGCAGATGGTGTGCTGTCATTAGTGTATTGTCTGTGCTGCTGCCATGCCTGATAAGAGGCCGAAGTGAGTGGAGTAGCAGGTGCACTTAGACACTCACATCTCCCTGCTTGGCCATCTGCCACACACACACAAACACACTCACAAATGCACACACAAACTCAAGGAGGCCCTAGAACCCTGAAAGATACAGGGTGACAGTTTGAGCGTTTGATTAACTGTCTATACACTACTCTAGGATTTCTACTCTAGGGACCCCTCGCTCTTTTACTCTATCAGTTTCACTTCTACACACGAAAGGCTGACAATATAGGTTACATCACATGCAACATGAGTGGCGACAACACGCATGACACACGAGGCAACTTGAAGGGTGAAAGGTTCTTCACTTTGCTTTAAATGATCGTAGTGATGTTTGAAGGAAAGAATGAAAGGAGGGCTTAGATCATGGGCATGTTAATAATAAAAGAGTGCTTCAATTTGGAATTTAAATAACGGATTAAACATAATTACAAAAACTGATCTCTGCACTATGTTTGTGTAGGACTTTATAATGTTTACTTCTGCTTAAAGCAGCAGTTCGAACACTGTTAGATTTAAGAAATTCCAAACAATATTACTCATATATTAATATCTTATATGAAGGTGATCAAATTCCTTTAACAATGATCACACTGGATGATGTGGATAAAATTCATCTTGCCAAAAAAAAAAAAAAAACCCACACACAAAATATCTTGATTATAATCTTTTTCCATCTTAAAGCAAAATGTCTAATTTAACTCTCAAGTGAACTCACAAACAAGTTGTTCACCGAAACACTACTGTAGTTCCAAACAATGTCACTTTAGGACTGCCCATAATTGACTTGGATTCACCCAAGGAAAGAAATTTGCAAACTGAGAACCTGGTCTGACCTTCTCTTAAGCCTGTTTTGGTGTGTTAAGATCTTTTTAAAAAGCTCTAAATCGATTTCCTTCTATTTATAGGGTACTCTGGCCCTTTATCTGCACCTTATCACAAACCCTTAAAAACAACAGCATTGACTAAAAGTCAAACAGTCGGCACTTTGGTAATCAGGAAATAAAAAAGGGTCACAACTATCTTGTTTCTTAATTCAGACAACCTGCACAGCCAATAGCATGATATATAGACATTTCACTTCTCCTCCCTCTCACTGCTGATCCAATAGGCTCTTGTTTTCCTTTTTTGTAAACCAGAGAAATAAATGAAGTAAGACAGATGAAAAATAAAAGGCCATAATCCTAGTGCATATTCATATCTCACATGTTCCCAAACATAAAACCTTATCAGTACCTGATAACAACATCAAAGTTCCTCAGGTTTAATATGTCCATGAAGGGGATGAACCATAAACAAGTATTTCCTTCTCTTTCTATATCCCTAACAACTTTGTGAAAGAAAAAAAAAAGAAAAAACTTATTTTATTTGACATTAACAAACCCTTACCTTCACGGGTTACTGCTCAAGCTGCATTTGGATGTGTTATAAAATGAACACAGAGGAGGATGGAAACAATTTGAAGTACGTGCTGTGGTGTTCAACACGTGGGGCTGTGTGTGGAGCCACATGCAAACACAGCATGCTTGGTGAAAGGCCCCAGGCACTTACATTAGTCAGCGCAGCATATTGCTCCAGCATGTGAGAGCACTGCATGGCACACACACACCCCCACACATAATTAGGCAAATTATCAGCACTCGTTTCCCTGCTGCAAATACTGGATGTCTGTACCACATGGGACACTCTGAGTTACAGGATAAAGTAAAACAGAAAGCATTTTCTTAGAAAACAACCACACTGAGAATGAAGGCAGTCCTGGACACGTGAGCTCGAGCCTCAAAACAACAATCTCACGTTGGCTCCTGCCTCTGAACACCACTCTCACGTTCCCTTCACTGTCAAAGCTTTTTAAATAATTCAGCACCACACAAAGGCTTCTCATTTAAGCACTAAAACACCCTTCTGTGTGATGTCACGATTCTTGAATCCTTCATTGATAAAAAAAGATAAAAGAAAAAAAAAAGAGCAAAACATGAGCGCATTTCCCCCTAAACTGCAGTGCTACGCAGTTTGTTTACCACTGCACACAGGCACTGCGCTTCGTCACGTTCAGCACGTCTGAAATTCCAGGGAATTCCTCTGAGTGAAAAACACATTCTCTCGGTCAAAAACAAGGGCTCAGCCAAAAAGCCAAAAGCGAAGGGTTTAGAGCCCAAGTGCTATGCTGACTGCACGGTGCATTGCATAATAACAGAACACATTACGCGTTAATGCTCTCAGATGTGCTTTTTTTCTCCCCCCCGCCCTCCCCCTTTCTCATTTACCCAGAAATTTTTAAACAGGCAATTTTTAAAAACATATGACATACTTTTTCTCCCTTCAGATAGAAAATGTTATGAAGGGGAACAATAATTCATGAGTGTAAAATTCATGTGACTAGTTCACATCAATTGAAAGCTTACTATGAATCTCCACAAGAACGTAATAATGTTCTTATAATTAAAGATAATTATACACTTAAAGAAAGTAACTTAATGTACACTTTTAAATACAGGATATGCCTAAGGTGCCAAAACTAAAACGACAAGCTAATTACTAATCTTGAATGTAAAGATACGTTTCATGCATAAATGTTAAATTAAAAATAATTAGAATGATCAGCAAGATATCTTAAGGACTACTATCTCTAACCTTATCGTACAAGCTTCATCATGTCTTAACTACCTACATAACTACCTCTATTACAAAACATCATCTCATCAAAAAGATCTCACCTTTTACAGTGGTCACTGTCTCCTTGAATCCCAGCAAAACATACGGGCTGTCGTGTAGACCATTTATTCCTCCTTTGCAGGAGCTGACGGTCTTGAATCCCATCATATTTTCACACTTCTCAAACTCTCTATTTTCCATAAGGTTTAAGGCGATATAATTCAGACCGTGCTGGAACCCAGCGGAAGTCTCTTTGCACATGGGGCTGCCGGATTCCTCATCGGAACCCTCACTGCTGCGGACCGAGACATTCTCAACAGAGGCAGAACTATGCCGCTTTGACTTGTGGGCAAAAGACGGAAACACTGGCGTTACGGTGGTGGTGGACGAGAAGGTCTCTGAGCTGTGCCTTCTTCGACCTCGTGGGTCAGCTCGGATCACTTTTGCCTCTCCATCAGGATTGACTGTGGTGTTGGCTAAGAGGAATGCTCCTATTCCTGAGATGCTCTTGTCACTCAGAGTAAGCCGCTGCAGCCTATCTGTGGGGCTAGCCGGCTCACTTTCACCATTCTCCATGATGATGGAGGGGGACATGCGTGTATCATCAAACTTCATCTCAGCATAATCGTCTTTCGTGGTGCAAGGTGAACAGGAGGAGTTCTGCTCATCAGAGATGTACGGTCCCTCATCAGATGAACATGGACAGTTGGTGAGCTCTGGGATTTCATGTAGGGAATTAGCAAGGATTCCTTCTGATTTGGGGGAATGTGAGTTCAGGTCAACATTCATATAGTCACAAAGTGGGGATCTTCTCATGCTGCCAAGGCTTGGAGACGAAGCCTGGCTCTCCACTGATCCAGAAGGCAAGGAGAACCGTGCAGGTTCACTAAAGTCTATTTTGATATACTCCCCTGGGCTTTTTGGCTCACTGGGGAGGGGATGCTCGTTCATTCTTGGGAGCATCCTTAAAGTGTCCAGAGATAATCTGTTTTGTCTGCTGTTTCGTGCCCTGTGAAACAGTCCATCGTTTCGACTATGTCTGAGTGGGAGAAAGGTGGAGGGGCTAGACAACGAAAGCCCAGGGTTGCCATTGCATTTTGTTTCCTCCATTCGTTTATGCCCTTGAGGGGACATTAAAACATACTGGTCCTCTCCTCCTTTAGGACATTCATGTTTGTTAGAATTTGACATGGAACAGGGTCGCTGTGCTGGTGCACACCCTCCAGGGAAATAATCTGGTGGAGTTGCTGAGATGCATGGATCAACAGGCGACATGTTAACATATTCCCGATTTCCCTCTCTGACATCAGTGCTCTCCAGTGAGGATTTGGAGCCAGACCACATCCTCATGTAACCACTATCATCCAGTGATCCAATGCTTGCAGAATTGCTTATGCCTTGCCTACCTGTGGCCTGAGGGTGGGATCTGGGATTGATGATTTGCTTGGGGGCCGAGACACACATGGGGCTCATGGGCACATAGGGGTCATTTTTGCTCCCTTGTAGAGCTGCACCTGGTGTCATGGGCATGTAGCCATCATCACCTTGGTTACTCACAGAACTCTTGCAAAAACCAATTTTAAGGTCTCCATAATCCTCAGGGTATGAAACTTTTGGAGAAACAGAGTGTGCGCTCTGCCCTGAGTGACCATTAGCGTACACAGCCCACATTAACATATATTCATCAAGTGAGGCTGATGACTGCTGGGAGGGAGTCCTAGGTTGTTGTGGTGCTGTAAGGGAGTACGTTCTCTTCCTGTACAACTTCTCCATGTCCAGCTTCTCTCTGCTGGATGCCTGAATCTTATTCAATGAGTGGCTTGATGGACTGTCCATCATCATGTAACCATGGAGATCAGTGCTTTCACGTGAAGGGGGTGTCCCAGAAAAGGATGAAGGTGTGTTGCTCCGGTTGGATGCGTTGTATTTCATATCCCCTGGGCTGGACCCATACTCATCACATGACAGAAAGCCAGTGTCACTAGGTGACCCTGAGACAGAGCCACTGCAACTTGAAGGTTTGTGTACTGCTGAGGTGGAGGTAGAGCCATTCATGCTAGTGGAGGATAGACTCAGTGGGCTTATGGGAGATGGAGGTGAATGAGCTACAGGCACAGACATAGACAATGATCGGTTGTGATGGAGAAGCGATGCTTCAAAGGTACGGCATCCAACAGAAACGGTGTTGGACCTGCTCATGTGGTTCCGGACATTCGGGCTGCCGTTTTCTGATACCGACATGGACACCGGCCTCGCCATCGTACCTTCACCCTCGCTGGCAGTGCGTATCCGACAGGAAGTAAACTTATTAAGAGGTGATGTGGCTGCCACACTGTCCGTCCTTGACCTCCTTACCAGCCCTGTCTGACTGGGAGGCAAATTGTTTAAGTTGCGCCGGGTGGGTACGGATATGGGGTTGGATCCTGAAGACTGGCTTTTGCTGCGTGGTCTGAACTCTGATGACTCTTTCATCGCTTTCATCGCCTCTAAAATGGTTTCGTGAATATTTTGTGCCACTACAGAGTCATCTGCCTGCATCCAGAGCTCGCCGGGTCCTGTAGAGGCAGATCTGCCAACCTCAATGAAGAAAAAGCTGTCCGAATGACCACATCGCCTTATGTTCATGAGCTGCAGGCTGACAGATGGAACTTCAGTGTTAAGTTTCACAAAGCTAATCGACCGAGTTGATAAACACAACCTGTAGACTCCCGTGATGTTTCTAGTCTGTCCAAGTCCTTTCGATTTCAAATTCACTTGCCATACCTCTTTGTAAGCTGCGTTCACTGGAGTAATCATACCGTAATTGCCCTCGTCGAAGCCCACTAAAGAGGACGCCGAGTTTGTCGTTGTGCTGTCGTACACTTTTCCCTCACTCATCAAATCGGTGAGGTCTCTGTACCAGCTCTCCTGCTCGTTTTCGTTTTCAGCGGCTACGGCGAAATATTCGTCCTTGGTATACAGAGCTATAAGGTACCTGTGTTTGGCGTCTGCACGCTTGTTTATGCACAGACACGAGTCAAGAGAGATGACTCTTTTCGCAGCTGATTTGTTTTTCCATTTCTTCTCGCTCTCGTAATATTCCAGCCTTGCCGGTGAGCAGTCACTTTGCTCTTTCAGAACGAAAAACCTCCGGTGTCCATGCTTCTGTTTTTTAAGGTATCCGCTTTTCCTGACGCTGTTTGAATGCATGTTGACGTTTGAGGACGAACTCCCTCCCGTTTGTGGCGGACTCGCCATCCTGGAGCTTCTGGATAATATTCACATTCACTTTCTGCAACTTGTATATTATTATTATTTATTTTGAATCCCTCCAGAAACAAACAAAAAAAAACTAAAACAACAATACGGACACTTTCGCTGATTGAAAGAGACCGCGGTGCCGCTTCGCTACAAAGTAACGCCGCTTTCAGAATGACTGAACTCATATGAGAGAAAAACAACGCGTGACGTTTACACACATCCTAGCTTTAGTCAGGGAGGAAAACACACAGTCATATAAGGCGGTGCAACCGTCTACGGGGCGTGACTGTCAATCCAAATAATGTGCCTGCTCATTGGACTCATTGGACGGCGAAAAACGATTCACGTTTGGATGAGCCAATCAGCGCAGGAGGCACAGGCGAATCCCCCGCGCGCAAAGCAAACCGCTCCCTCCTCCAGCCCTGATTTGAATACACTGCGAAAATGACACAGGTTTTACTGTACACACTGTGTGTGATGCGTTTCTTCGTCAGACTGCATGTGCACAAGTAAAAATATCCAAAACAGCTACCATAAATACTCTGTTTTTTTTTTCTTCTTTAAATCCCCAAACCACATTTGTGGCGTAAAATAGATAGATAGATACTTTGATGATTCCGAAGAAAATTCAAGGTATCCACAGTAACACGAAGTTATATCTTACATATAGTCAGTAGACACAGGATAATATGAGAACTTACCAGAACTTACTAGTACAATGCAAATAACCCCCCAAAATGATAGGATATATAAGAAGCACATAAATAAAGTATATAAATCACGTTTTACGTTGTGTCGTATTAAAACAAGGATGAGAAATTTAGAATGTCTGGATAAAACAAGATTATCCTGTTTTTTCCCCCTTCTTCTTTGCACAGCTTGCTCACCGCGGCTGTCTCGCTTGTAAACAAGAGCTCGTGACGCCTATTTTTACTCGCGCGCGGGTGTACGTGTGTCTAGCAGCACCGACGCGCGCTTCCTGCGCTGCGGTTATTTATACCGTCGGCTATATCGGCGCTCATTAAGCGGGCACGTTAAAGTCATTATAGTAATAAATCCATCCGAAGCGTAACAGTTCAGTTTTTCTGCGCGTATGCAGGCATTTAATACCATTACAACATGGTCTTAATATGAAAGCTAAACAATGTGGATACAGATAAAACGAGACTTTTTATGCACTTTCCATTGGTGTTTCTGAAAAACATTCCTGAATGTGGTGGGTTTTTTTGTTTTTTTTTATCAGTACTATTCCACTACATTAAAAATACAAAAATCAAGACGGAAATGACGCCACCGCATGGCCATATAAGTCAGTGTTTCCCCAGTCTTGCCCAAGTAGACCATCGTCTGTTTTTGTTTCTCTGTCCGCTTCGGGACAAGAATTTAAACTCGGTGTGACACAAGCTGATAACCGGATTAAACCATGAACAGGAAAACCGCAGTCATGTTGGCGGTGTGGGCTGCAATAACTGAAGTGGGCGACCTTAAAAAAAAAACATCTACCGTTAAAACCGTTACAAACGGAAAGCGCTTTTACGTCATCACTGGGCGAAAGATGCTGGACGCTGCTCAGGGTTAGGCTGCTCCAGAAAAAGAAAAACTCTGAATGATCACCCACTTACTTAACACCCAAAATAGCCAGAAAACGAGCAGTATCTATATTTATAGTTATGCAATGCCCATATTCATATTTCTCTGATTATTATTCATTTTCCCTCCTCTTCCCCAAACTCATACTCCTACTGTGACTACTACGTCTCCTCCTTCTACTACTCACTCACTCGTCGTTTGTACCGCTTTATCCTGTCCCAGGAGACTTGGGGCACCAGGCGGGGTTCACCATTAAACCGTTGCCAATCCACAGCAATACCAACACACATAGACGCAATCATATGCTTATTCACACACTACCGGCATGCCAATGAACCTAATCTGCATGTCTTTGGACTGTGGGAGGAAACTGGAGCACCCAGAGGAAACCCACCAAGCATATGGAGAAAAATGCATACAGACCCGAGGTGGGAATTGAACCTAAACCCTGGAGGTGCAAGGCGACAATGCTAACAACTAAGCCACCACGCTGCCTTCTCCTCCTCCGACTACTATGCTTACTACAACACGGGCAATTTGGTGTTCCCAAATTGCTCGTAGTGTGTGAATGAGTGTGTGTGTGTGCGTGTCTTCCCTGTTTTGTATTGTCACCCCATCCAGCGTGTATCCCACCTCATGCTCTAAGTCTCCTGGAATATGCTCCAGGCCCCCCTGCAACGCTGTATACAGGATAAAGCTGCTACTACTCCTCCACCTCCTACTACTTTGTGTATATATATATGCACTATTTCACTGTTTAATTAAACATTTGCCTATATTTACCTATATCTGAACCTGTTGCTGCTTAGACTGTTAATCAAATATGTCATGATGACCCCTTAATTCCCCATTGGAAAAGTGCAACTGTTTACCCATTAGAAGTGTGAAAAGGAGAAAATCGAGAAATAAAGGCAAACAGTACAGCCAAGTGGTCATTTGTGGAATCAACTGAGATATTGTATGAAATAACATTTGTCTCTATATATGATTATGATTATGTATATAAAGATTGTGTGTCTGACAAGAGAGTCTTATGCATAATTGTCTCACAAAACTTTGTTAATCTATTTGGATTTACTTCTTTTATTTAATTACTATTTTTTTGTATGACATGTGTTAAACACACTCTTCTGGGTGGTGCCACAATAAAATAAATAAATAAGTAAATAAATAAATAAGGCAGCATGGTAGCTTGCTTAGTGGTTCCCGCCTCGGATAAATGTGCATGGGTTTTCACCTAGTACTCTGGTTTCCTCCCTCAGACCAAAGATACGTAGATTATATTAGGCTAATTGGTGTTCCCAAATTGCCCGTAGTGTGTGAATGAGTGTGTGTGTGTGTGTGTGTGTGTGTGTGTGTGTGTGTGTGTGTGTGTGTGTGTGTGTGTGTCCTCCCAGTTTTGGATTGTCACCCCATCCAGGGTGTATCCCGCCTCATGCTCTAAGTCTCCTAAAATAGGCTCCAGGCCCCCCTGCAACACTGTATGCAGGATAAAGCTGTACAGACAATGAGTGAGTGAATAAGTAATAAATAGAAATCGCAGTACAATCAACAAATCATAGTTTTGTCCTTATGTTGTTTGTAAAGAGCCTTTGGTTGCTTGTATAAACTTGTATGTTGGATTGCTGTGAGATGAATGTGGACATTCAGTACACATGACCTAAAAAAAATTATTAATCTCAAATAGATACACGACTTGATCATATATAGTTTTTTTGTTCATAATCACTTTGAGAACCATTATATGTTTGAATTTTGACCCTTTTTTTTAACGACTTACATTTCTCATAAAACTTTAGATTAACAGATATATTTTTGGTGCTGCAGTGCATATAAAGTCAAAGGAAGCAGTTCCACATGTGTAATTAATAGGTTCTGTGTAGTGATTTTGCAAGTGCAGGGCATATTTTTAACTGTGGAATGCAGAAGATCCTTGATACCACTGAACAC
Source organism: Clarias fuscus (assembly GCA_030347435.1). Taxonomy (NCBI): domain Eukaryota; kingdom Metazoa; phylum Chordata; class Actinopteri; order Siluriformes; family Clariidae; genus Clarias; species Clarias fuscus. Next base: position 11,264,086 of record CM059227.1, read on the forward strand.
TCTTTTGTAGATCATATTAAATATTATGAAAAATATGGGGAGTTAAAACAAGAAAAAAAAACGAGGATGTTAACTTAAAGGATGGTAGTTACCATCATACTATTTTGCAACATAGGGTGGTTCAGGGAGACTTCTGCTTTTTGCTAGATAGTCATATACCATATAGAGGCTTAAAGCAATCAGTATATGAGATCAGCACATTGAAGCTGGTTTGGCTCTGGTCATGGTGGACCAGTACCTTTCCAAAACTCCTCATGAAGCTTTTTTCCTAGCGTATTCACCTGCCTGAACCAAGTTCTTTTGCTTTTGCTACACACAAAAATTTTGGTTTTTGAGATCAATCAAATCAGTGATGCAATGTATGAAATAATAGATCAAAATATCTATAGATATAAACCAACTTGAAATGCGGCATGTTCGGTGAGGGACTATTTTTTGAGCAGAACAACAGGAACCGAATAAGAAGAATTTATCTTACAGTAAATAATTCAGTTGTGAATTCCTAATGTGCAATAAATGCAACAAGTTGGTGATCCACGGACATCACCTTTTGTAATGATTTACCTGGCTTGTTTTGTGGAGTTTCCACCCTTCGGTCTCCTTTGCAAGATTTCAAATGCTGCTCAATTGGGGTTAGATCTGGTGATTTACTTGACTTGCACTCTGTATTTATTTGTGAATCACAATCTGGTTTTCCAATTTTTACTGCTGATGGGTGGTTAGCATGTTATGGTATAGCAACAGATCTTACGATGGTTCTGCCAACAACAGCTGTTGTTTGAGGTCTTCTTGTTAGTATTCACCAGTATACTTTTTCAGTACATTCCAGATTGTTATATTAGCTAAGGCCAGCACTTTTGCAATGACTGATGATTTTCCCCTTAATTCTACACTTTTTTACTTTCTTTTAAATGAATTGCTTTCTCCCTACAGCTGTCTGCTTTTCATGTTGCTTTACCCGCTTGTTAATTAAAGTGCATGGAAAATAGGTGGGCATTTAGTCTTAATTTCAAGACAGCCAATGACGTACCTGTTCAGATAGCTATGTAAAGTTTATTGCACCACCTAGTTGCTAAGAAAGAGAAGTGACTTGATGGACTTGTACCCTGAGAGGTGATGGTTCCGGTTCGGGAGTGTTCAAAATTTTCAAGATTCATGAAGACAGAGAAGGGAGTCTTTTGATTGAAAAACCGCTGAAAGGTGAAGAAGAACGAAGGCAACAAGGGCAGTTTTTTGTGATTAAGGCATAAAATAATTTACAGAAGACTTCAAGGACAGTACAGTGAGGAGAATCTTGCTGTAGTAAAAAACATTTGAATGGTGCAAATGTTTCAAGGAAGGTCATATGTCCGTGAATGGCACTGCAGTCATTCCTGGGAACATTCAGCAAGTGGAACAACTGTGGGAACTACTGTACACACATTCACGAACACCACGTGCACATTACAGGAACTCGGCTCAGAGTTATTGCCACATCCTGACCTTTCTCCAAGTGATTTTCCATGTGATTTTCTCCATTAAAGGAGTTCCTGGGAGGCCAGAGTTTCAGATGTGAAGCAAGCACTGTAATCATGGCTCTATGTACTGAGAAAACCTCCTACTTTTATATCATTCAAGCACTAGTGCAATGCTGGGATAAGTACATTCATGTAACATGAGATTATATAGAGAAATAAAGGGAGTTTTTACCATCATAACTGTGTTCTGTTGTTCTGCACAATCAAAAGTCTCGGGTTGACTCGAACGCTGCTTGTAGAAAGAAAAGAGAGAAGTGATACTGGTCAGTCGTTGCTGATGTACACTGTACTGCACGGATATCTACTGTAAACTTCGTACATGGCTGTGACACGGGATCAACGACTCTCTGACTTAAGATTCATGACCTTTCAAAAATAAGCTTTTGGAGTAGCTTCATAGTGTCACACATGGGTGTATAGCCTATATGTAGCAATGAATAAGTTGCTTAAATAATGATGTTGAAAAAATAATTAGCAGTGTAGTATGCAATGTTTTATAGTTCATGGCATCTAGTAGAGGAACGGCAAAGTAATGTGTACATGAAAAAAATTCATTAACAAATTAAAAAGGGAGTATAGATGAGCAAGGATCAAATTAAGTAAACATAATTTACATAGCCTTTATTTTAATTTATCATACAATGCACATATATAAAATCCTATTAATCTTTTTCACAGTACAGTTAATGAAATAAAATGCCTTAAAACACGGAAATTCAAGGGTTGGCACATGTTTGTGATAAAACAGACACCATACACAATAAACCTGATTTTCACACATTCAAGTTTATAAGTGCCACTGTAGAACCTGCTGCAGAGTATGATCATCTTAATGGCAACCTTAAGCAATCAATTCTGTCAACAGAGACTTGTCTTGATCCAAACCACAGTAACATGAAATACTGTGCCCCATTCAGGCTGATCTAAGGTCAGCAGTCTTAAATCTTCTTTAAGTTCTAGGATGTCAACATTGTCGACTGGTGTAAAAAGGGCCAAGTTACAGCTAGCATCTACAGCGACATCTAATGTCTCTTCTTTATACAACCAAATGCTAAGACTTCCACTTCTCCAAAGACACGAATATCTCAAGCAAAGGTGTCAGAAAGAGTGATTCATATGATAAACACACAAACCGCAATCACTGACACTGGTACAGGGTCAGTTGTCATGGTTTTCATGGAAAGATTGTGATTGTGATTTGGGCCAAGCTAGAGCATCATGAAGTCAAGTCAGCTGACTTTATCATGCTTCAGTGGCGATATGTCTCCATGATTGATTTAATTAGTCATCAATTTGATTTACTACTCTTCATTTTTTTCATAGAAACCTGCATGACACCCATTTTCAAGCATTCAATAGTATTCTTCACACACAACATTCACTTTTCTTTTTCTCATTTTCCTGAAGGTCGTCCAAACATATGGTAGCTGACTCTGTCTGCATTTGCTCCTGTTTTCTGACGATGGACGGCAGCAGCAACTCGAACAGTGTCTCGAATAATGAATCAACATTGTAGCCTGTTTTTGCACTTGTCTCAAAGCACATATCCTCAGCACGTGGAAGAATGTGTGTGTCAAGAGCCTTGTAGCGAATTAGGCGGTTGTAAAGCGCCACGGCATCCTCTTGTGCCACTTGCTTATGGACAGTAGGCGTGTGTGGAGGGCTGGGGCCTGCTGGGGTGTCCTCAGTGGTAGTAACCTGTGCACAGGAGTCAGTCAGGTCAGCCTTGTTGCCTACAATGGCAAAAACACAGTCACTGTTGGCCGTGTCAGTGAGTGACAGGAACCTTTCCTCAAGCTGCATCAGGCTCTGCCAGCTGGTCACATCATATGTCAGGATGATGGCTGATGCACCACGACAGTACATGGAGCCCAGACCATGGAACTGCTCACGACCTGAAAATTTTGTGAGATTAAAGTCAGTTAAAGATTCAAAGCAAATTTGTAATCATGTTTCTGGTGGCTTAATAACACAAAAAAAACTCTGATTTATGAATTTGTTAAAGTAATAATGTGCATCTAAAAAAAAAAATCATATTGTGTAAAAATTCCTTAATTTATAAAATCTTATTCAAAAATTTAAACTCATATCTTCTAAGCGAAATATTTCAAGCCTTTATTGTTTTATTTTCAATAATTACAACTTACAGCAACTTATTTACAAAAATCCAGTATCTCAAAATATAAGATTTCAATTTGTGTTTGAGTAAACGACTATTCATATAGTGCCTCTTCTCATTGATGAGATGACTAGCTTTTCACAGTGTTACATCAAAGCATATTCATGGAAAGTTGACTGGGAGGGAAAGGTCTGGTAGGAAACCTGTGCCCAAGCAACAAAGGTCTGGTAGCGTGTGCCCAAGCAACATGGATGACTGCAGCCTTAAGAAGATTGTCAAGCAAAGCCAATTTACAGTACAAACTTGAGAGAGCAGTTGAATGAGGCAGGAGTCCGCGCATCAAGAGCCAAACAGATGTCTTCAGGAAATGGGCTACAGCTGTTGCATTCCTAGTATCAAGCCACGCCTGAACCAGACACAACATCAGAAACATCTTACCTGTCCAATGTCCCCTTTTCAGACAGGAGAAAATTTAGCATTTTATTAGGAAATCAAGATCCCAGAGTTTGATAGAACAGTGTAGAGCCAATGTGAAGTTGCCATAGTCTGTGATGGTTTGGGGTGTCATGTCATCTGCTGGTGTTGCTCCACTGTCAACATAGGCATTGACCAGGAGATTTTAGAGCGCTTCATGCTTCCATCTATTGACAAGCTATATGAAGATGCTGATTTCTGTTTCCGGCAGGACTTGACATCTGCTCCAGGGCCAAAACTGCCACCAACTGGTTTAGTGTCCATTATATTATGGTGCTTGACTGGCAAGCCAATTAACCTAACCTTACCCTTTAGAGAATCTATGGTGTAATATTTACGGTGTATATTATGCTCTGTAATATTTAATTAGATTTGTAATGAAACTACAATATAGAACGGTATATTCCTCCATAAGGTATGTAGTGTCAGCCTTTAAGCCTGTTTGAATGCTGAGGCCATCCAAATCTCTCCCCAGATAAACACAAGCATTACCTCTTTCTTTGACCTTTAGGTTCTACCTCATCAATTCAATGTTTTCCAGAATCTTCTCACAAAATTTAATTACACTAAAAAGAAAATAAAGTGGTTCATTTGATCCTCTTATCATAAATAGTTAAACAAGTCTTAATCAATACAGTACAGAAGCTAAAAATAAATATAAGGAAGCAAAGAATAAACCGATTCTAACCTTAAATGTGGTGGACATTAAATTACTGATGACTACACAAACAAGACTAAGACTGTCCTAAGACTGATAGACACATTGATCAGATACCAAAAAAGGAATGCAAGATGTAAACATGTAAGCTCTTACACAAACACTCACAGAAATCATACCATTCAAATTATATTTGCTTGCTTTACATACTAAGGTAACTATAATTCTCTTATAGTTTAATTTCATCTTGGAGTTATGCATTAAAATATGAAATTAGAATGAAGTCAGGCATTTGTTCAGTCTGTATGGCTTTTGACATTTCTTTTAGATACATCTTGGTTACAATTTGATGTCAGTACCTCCATTCTATTTCACTGTAAATTCCCCATATGCACATGTGAAAGCAAACTTTCTTGACCCTGAGATTTCCATCATTGCATAATTTGCCCACCATATAGCAAGATGGAAATGCTTCTGGTTCTTTTTTTCATAGCATGTACATAAGGGGGAAAGTACAGGGACAAAAAAAAAAACCCTAATGAGGAAAAAAGGTACATGTCCAATGTGGGGGTGATATTGTAACAGACTGCATTACTGAACCACAGGTTAGGATACTATAACTGAAAAAGATCTATGTTTTAAGTAACACAAACACAGTCTAAAAATGCTGACTGTTTATGGAGAATCACCTTCCACATCGAGTGCAGGTCAATTTGAAGTGTCCACGATAACATTATCACAATATAGGCTACTCTAAAACCAGTCATACAGATTACAAGTCCACTAATTTTTTGTTAGGGTTTTGCATGTTGATTGTCTGTTGACCAGCCTTACAGAGATACTGATTTAATTTTTCCATCAGGACTTAGCACCTGCCCCATCATTAACTAAATATCACTAACTAGTTTACTGACCATGATATTACTTGGCTTGATTGGTCAGCCAACTCGCCTGACCTGAACCCAACGGGATATTGTTAAGAGGAAGACAATCGACCCAATGAGCTAAAGGCTGATCAAGCAAGAAGTTGGACATTTCTGTATTGTAAATCCTTTAAAAAATTGTGTGCCGTCTTATTTTATTAAATAAATGTTTTAAAGTCTTATCTCATCACTACATTTAAAAGACTTTGACATTTAATATGGAACAGCTCGTTGGTCAGGTATGACACAGGGACAAATGTTTACAAATAGATTTTTAGATGAATGAGCCATTTTTGACAGTTTAACTAAATAAAAAACAAAAGTAATAAAAAGAAAAAGGCCAATCTCTCCTATACTATTAACTTGTGCTAAAACACTTTGACCAACTAAATTTTTGTTAAAATCAAGCAAGCATTAATTAAACAACCTGATGATTGTTTTAGTAACTTATTCCATGTAATTTAAATCCCAATTCATTTCTTATTAATCTATTTTAATTGAATGTATGTAGCACGGGCAGTTACATGAGCATTTCATTTTATTCGATGTTTAAAATACCTGTAAAATATGATACTTTTAGGGTATTTAGGCTCAAACTGAAGTGATTATGAGAACTTTCCACATAATGTGGCTAATTCTAGTGTAACTCTATCAACGCACACCGGACGGACTGAATGTTAAGGAGTTTCAAACCCACCTGCGGTGTCCCAAATGGAGATATTGTAGGGTCCCCATTGCTTGAGGAAGAACGCTCCTCCGACTGTGCTCAGCGTGTCTTTAAAGCTCCTTTCCGTGTATCTGTGAAGAAGAGACGTTTTGCCAACGTTCATGTCTCCCAGAACGACCATCTTAATATCAGGCTTCCTCGTTTTCCTTGCAGGGGGCATCGCGCCAGGATTTAATAACGTTAAGAATAAGTTTATAAGACAATTAAGTTTGGCTTGTTCCTTTTTTTTTCTCCTTTTAATAATAAAACCAAAATATATCTCGTCACGTCAAACTTTGGTCACGGTGGTGGCGTGTGTATTTGTAAAAAAAAAATAATAATAATAATAATCCGCAAAGGGTCATAAAAACTTCTTTGAGTCAGCTATCTTTGAGTCACCTATCACAACAAGCCCTCAGCGGAATAACACCGCTTTCACTTAAAACAAACTCTTCCCCCCGCCTCTAAAGAAATGACGTCACCGGAAACGGACTGGGGAAACGCACGCGCTGGGGAAAATGACCTCTTGAAATATTGCGTAAATTCCACTGCGTGTGTGGTCATGAAGAGCAGAGGACTCACACGTGACACAAAAACACACTGCTTGACGTTGATCATATATGTTTTTATTTAAAGTCATCTGATGTATGACTGGTGTATTCTGTATTTAAAGTACTCTATTCAATGTATTTTGTATTAATTTTAGATATATATATATCTATGTGGGCAGCATGGAGGCTTAGTGGTTAGCACTGTCGCCCTGCACCTCCGGAGTTGGAGTTTGCATGCAGAATAGGCTAACTGGCATTCCCCAAATTGCTCATAATGTGTGAATGAGCATCTGAGTGTGTGCCCACTCTGCCTTGTGAGGCCCCGAGCCCCTACTGTATATACATGATCAAGAGGTTATGACAGCTCTTTGAGAGAATGGTTATTTATTTAGCAAATAATCCACTGTCCTGTCCTCTTATTTGCACAGTGCTTTGTTGGTTTGTTTGCCTAATTCTATACATACAGGAGCCTCAAAAGTTGCCTGATTCTTGGATTGGTCACTGTAACCATGGAGTAATTACCAAGATCTTCCGATCTAAGCTCCGATTTACAAAAAAAAATAAAAATGTACATGTGGGCCCATGTGAACGTCATGGTGTACCAGGAAGAGATAAAGCATAAATATCATTTAAAGGAATGTGCAATTACACCAATAAAACGGAATAAAATTCCATCCAAGTCATCGGTCAGCATTTAGATCTGGGCTTGTGCAGAAAATAAAAACAGAAACATTCTTCAAAAGGTGCTTGCGGTCATTAGGATAATAAATTTCTAAGTAAGCGTTCTGATGCTTAGCCATACACATAAAAAAACTGATGATTCAAACGCAGAAAAAAACACCATCATGAGATACTTGTCATATAATGACTAAGTAGTTTTTGAGGCAAGATCCTCCAATTACTTTTGTGATGAATACTCATTCTAACTCTGTGTAACAATGTCTAAGATTTAAAACAGACAGAAGCAAATGATGAAAAGATGTTCACTCTTTAAGCAATTTAAAAAGAATAATTTTATTTAAATAAAATAAAAATGAACAGTAGATCAATTATCAATTAAACTCATCCATCTTTCAATACTAGACCGAGGTGGAGGTTAGATTTCTTTGTCTCTATTCTCCTTATGTTGTTGTTTGATTTCCCAAGTGGAGTTCGTTCCTCTGTCCTGAAACAAAAAGACACGTCTGTCATTTTGCATTTACAATCATGCATCCTTGTTAACATTATAGACTTGATTTAGTATGAGTAAGAAAAGTTATACAAAGTCATATGCCGAGAATTAATTAAGTAATTAATTAGCGCTGGAATGGTGTTCCTGAACATCAAAACATAATTTTTCATTTCCATTATTCCCTGAAGAAATCTTGTGAAGAAATAAATCAAATTTTCTATTTTGGAAGTAAAATAATTGTGTCGTACCTTAATGTGAACTCCCAAGGGCATTAGATCATCGCGAAGGGCATCACAGGCATTCAGCAAGGGCTGCCGATCTGGCTGTGGTTTATTTCTCTGAGGCAGTTTGCTGGTGGGATGGTCCTGATTTGCTTCGTCGTCCACAGAGAGAGCAAAGTTTCGAACCTCGCTACGGAAGTGCACCAGCTGCTCCACTACATTGTGTAAAATACTGGATTCTGATTCAGCACTGCACGACTCCTGAAAGAAAGATTCTCATTAGTTGCTTTTTCTGCACCTGTTTGTAGGTGTGCATGCTGAAACTGAAAATCTAAAAGGAGTTCTGAAAATATTGTGCAATTCAGTGTTGGTGGTTTATGTATTTAAGATTTCCTGTGACATTATTTGGCACTTTTGATTACAATCCCTTATACCACAGCAATCTGGAATGAGAAGGTGTTGATTCATTTGCTAATAAGAGCACTCAGACAGTAGTTCCCACAGCACTTGTTTGAAACTGCTCATTTCTGCAGTAACCAAAAGTGTCAAACATACTGCCTGGAGCTGAGACCAAGCCAATTATCATTCTAATCTGACCCAGCAAATTAATTTAAAGTCCATGTTCTTAAATAAAAATGTCTTATGGACTGTCAATAAATCAAAACATGAAAATAAGATCTAATCTTTGTTACTCCACAAGATGGCAAAATTGAGCAAACTCTAGGGCCTCGACTAGGAACAGGTGTATTTCCTCAACAGAGACCTGATTTGTGAAACTCTTTGATATAAAGAGGAGCAGAACACTTAACGGTATGCTGTTACAGGAAAATAATCAACTTTAGTATGGTAAAAGTAAACCGATTTCATTCTGGGCTGCACCACACCAGCTGAATGTCGGTTATTTTCCAGCAACACCATGTTTTATTACTGACATATTGCTTCTCCTCAGCATACATACAGTACACAATATGACATGGACATTCCCATGACTCATCATGGCTGCTATGCTTCCTAAATATGTTTTTTTTTATCAAACTTTATATAGTTCTGAGGTATAACCACTAAAAGCAATGACCTCTGACCTTTTCATCCAGCAGGTCAACTCCAAGGACATCCATGATATCCCTGATGTAAGCCAGCATTGCGCCAAACACAGCTGGACTCCTAGAGCCTCCATCAATCTGTAAAAAAGCAGAAAGAGAAAAGCAAACCTCATTACTATTGAAACAAATTGCACAGTTCAATATGGTGAATTGAAGCTGAGACATAAAAGTGAAATTTAAACTGTCCAGTTTGGGTGAGCTTATGTTAGTGATAGATTCTCGAGTCACTGGATTTTGACTCAAGCTCAGAAAAACAACATAGACTGAGACACCTATAAGATTACCTTGACAACAGGCTGAAGCTGACAGTTTCCATGATGAATGAGGCTCATGATGGCGTCCATTGCCTTTGGTGTGTCGAAGTCATCTGCAAGTACAGTTCGCACTGTGGCCTGTGTGACTGATAACCTAAGCGAGGCACAATTGGACTTAAAAAAATAATAATAAAAATATTTTTAATTGATATTCAATACACACAGCTGTATGGACGGTCCTACCTCTCCCATAAAAAGCTCTCATTTATGTCTTGGCATTGTAGATGACCCTGCATGTAGGCCTGGGAATTGTGGAGAAAGTCAGAGATGGAGGATAATACAGCGCGAGCTTCGTTCATACTGGCATCGCTGTAATCAATAGCTGAGGAAGAAAAAGAGAGGTAGTGTAAGTGTAGAATTTTCATCACTGCCTCTTAGCTGTAATGCAGTCATTTTCAAATTTTCACATCAGCCTTTGTTCACATCAGCCTTTACCTCCATTACCGAACCATGCCTTTCAGAATTGAGCTACAAAACAGTGAGCTCTCTCCAAAGAAACCAAAAGCAACTAAACCGCTATTGTAATTTGACTATATAATCTCTGGTTGTTATGTATGCAGTGAAATACATGTTAGTCACAATCAAGCAACATATAATATGCTGCCTGATTGTGAATAATAAATCAGTGTAGTTGTAGTGCTGCTGGAGTAGTCTGCTACTTTTTTCTCCAAGTGTGGAGAAAGAATATCTGTGCACTCTGGTTGAAAGTAATTGCTTGAAGAGCCAATAATCAGAAATGTGTACATCATGCAAGATAACCGATAAATAGCAAAAAAGATTGATTGGAAGTTGACAGAGCAAAATTTAAGAGGTGTTGATTGATGTCTACAAGTTCAGCTTATGGGTTAAGTAACCGCCAACCTGCCAGAAATCTTTCAGGGGCACAGGGTATATAGCTAACATTAACTAATAAAAATAATAAGGCAGCATAACATCCTTATATTTTTAAAGTAGGATAGGTGTTATGAGTCTTCTAACCATGCGCATTCACACATGTGCCCATCATAGGAGTGATCCTTTCCTTAAACAAATAGTGCAAAACAGTAATAGTCTAATTCTATCAAACAACCAACAACATCATTATTCATCGTGTATATACCGCTTAATACTGTATTCAGGGTCACGGGGGGCCTGGAACCTATCCCAGGAGACTTAGGGCACAAGGCGGGGTACACACTGGACAGGGTGCCAATCCATCGCAGGGCACACACATACACTCACTCATTCACACACTACGGCCAATTTGGGAACGCCAATTAATCTAACCTACATGTCTTTGGACTGTGGGGGGAAACCCACCAAGCACGGGGAGAACATGCAAACTCCATGCACACAGAGACGGGAATCGAGCCTGGCCGGGAATCAAACCCGGAAACTGGAGGTGCAAGTGCTAACTACTACACCACCGTGCCGCCACCAACCGACAACAATAACAGCTAATTAAACATAATGAGCTCATGATATCTAAATCCAACCATCATTCCTTCTGAATGAAGAAGGCAATGACCTTATCATACAGGTGACCATTGGCTTTAATAAATTTGATGTTGTTTATTTATTTTGAAACTGCTGATCTTTGGGTCAGCAGATCTTTGGGTCAGCAAGGTGTTTTTGTGATGGTAAAGTCACCATAAGTCACGCGGGCATGCCGATCTAGGAGAAAAATATTCCCAATAACAAAACACACAATCCAAAATCAGATTGCCTTCTTATTCAACTTTCTGTCTGAGTTTAAAACGCCTGCAAGAAAGTCCATAGTGTTCAGTAACCACATACAATAGCAGAGAAATCAGCAAAAATCAAATTAGCTGAATTTAACCTCGTACCCCCGGGTTCTACAGACACAGACATTGCATAAGTAAAAGTTTTGTATTGAAGGTGCCACCACTCTATGGCTGATGTAGATATGCTAATAAAGCTTACCTGATCTGTACTTGGCTAACAGGCAAAACAGCCTAAACTCATTGGCAGTATACGATTGCAAGAATTCCTACAGAGAGGAAAGAAAAGAGACATAAATAATAAAATAAAATTAAATTAAATTACTGAAAGCTTGAGGTTTGAGATTTTATTTAAATGTTTTACAGATTTTTAAAAAAGTTTTACACATTCTCCTTTAGTATTTCTTGTATAAAATATGTATCTATGTGTAAAAATAATGAATAAAATTTTTAGACATAAAAAGGTACTTCTTTTGCATTACTGGCATTTAGTCAGCAAACACACACACACACACACACTTTTTCTTTACATTTCGATGATTACAGCTGAGACAGCTGATGCATCTCAAAATATTTGAATATTTCATTTCGAGTTTGCATAAATTACTATTCATACAGTGTATAGTTTAGGACACACATAGGGAAGACTGCTGACTCAACAGTTGTCCAAAAGACGATCATCGAAACCCTGGACAAGGACAGTAAGTCACAGAAGCTCATTGCTGAAAGGGCTGGCTGTTCGCAGGGTACTGTTTCGAAGCATATTCATAGAAATATGACTGGAAAGAAAAGTTTTGATATGACGAAAAAAGTGCCCAGCATTTTCGTTGGCCAGGGATGACCACAGGATGGATACAGAGGATAGATGAGCAAAGTTGATTTAAGAACTTTGGAGAGCTTCACAAGGAATGAAGCAAGGCTGTAATCAATGCCACCACGCACAGACATTTTCAGGAAATGGGCTACTGTTGCATTTCTAGTATTAAGCCAATCCTGAACTAGAGAAACTCAGAAATGTCTTACCGGGCTAAAGAGGAAAAAAAAAAAACTCAGAGGTCCAACATCCTCTTTTCAGATGAAAAAAAAAAATTGCATTTCATTTGTAAATCAAGGTCGCAGAGTCCCAAGAGGAAGAGTGGAGACAGACAGAATTCCAATTACCTTGAAGTCCACAGTGAAATTCCTACAGTCAGTCAATATTTGGAGTGCCATGTCATCTGCTTGTGTTTAATTAAATCCAAAGCCAATGCAGCCATCTACCAGAAGATTTTAGAGCACTGCTAACAAGCCTCATGGAGATACCAATTTCCTTTTCCAGCAGGACAAAGAGCCAAAACTACCACTAACTGGTTTACTGACCAAGATATTACTGTGCTTGATTGGCTGGCAGTCCGCGGGGCATTGTTGAGAGGAACATGAGAAACACTGTCCCAACAACACAAATGAGCCAAAGACTGCTATCAAAGCAACCTGGTCTTCAAGTATTGAGTGCATAAATTAACATCATTTTTGGACATCTCTGCACTGTAAATCATTTTTGAATATCAGGAAATATTCTTATATTTTGAGATACTAGATTTTTAGTTTTCATGAGCTGTACATAATCAAAAAAGCCTTGAAATATTTATATTTATGTGTAATGAATTTAGAATGTATGAGACATATACCATTTGTATTACATTACATTAAATATTAAAATAAACTTTTCCCACAATATTCTATTTTTGTAAGGCACACTGTAAATCAGCACCCATATTATGTTTTGCAGAAATATCTTCTATCTTGAATATCTTCAATAATCTTGATAATGTATTTTTATTTTGTCGCCCACCCCTACTTAAGCCTAAAGCTTTTTCCCATCCAAGCCTACTGTCTGTGTTGAAACTACATATGCCTCGAGGGCTTTTATTAGCAGCAAGCCTCATTCCAGAAAAGAAAATGTGGACAGCAGAATGAAATTAAAAGCTTAAAGTAATTGGAATCTTTTTATTTAATGTCCATTTAAGTAAAAATAATCATAGCTTCTACTATGTATTCACAGCTACAGTATATTAGTATTAAGCTGCAAAATGAATGTATATTACCACAGTATAGTGAATGCACTTAAAGCAACCTACCTTTATTGTAATATAATTCTTCAAGGACTTGGACATCTTTTCTGTGCTGCCTTTTAAATGTAGGTGCCCTAAAAAATAATAACAAGCTTAATGGTGGTTATGTTTAGAGACAAAAAGAACATTTGTGTGGTTCCTAAAAGGGCTGAGCACTCAGCTTCTGTACATTACTCAACCATAATTCACCTTCACCTTCCTAACTATCAAGAACGTTGTAGGAAGGAACACTTGAATATTCACTTATTATTATTTATTTAAAAGACTAGAACTAAATCAAGGACCTGAACACACAGAGCAGTATCAGTAAGCGTGACATTATAGGTGCCATATCAGAGTTCAAAAGAGGACAAATTGCTGGTGCACATCTCGCTGGCGCATCTGTGACCAAGACAGCAAGTCTTTGTGATGCATCAAGAGCCACGGTATCCAGGGTAATGTCAGCATACCACCAAGAAGGACGAACTACATACAACGCAAGAGGAAGCTATGTGAAAGGGATGTCCGGGTGCTAATCAACCCGAATTGTATCCAACAAACATAAAACCACAGCTGCCCAACTCACTGTAGAAGTAAATGTGCACCTCAACTCTCCTGTTTCCACCAAGACTGTTCATCAGGAGCTCCACAGGGTCAATGTACATGGCCGGGCTGCTATAGCCAAACCTTTGGTCACTCGTGCCAAACGCAGGTTTCAATGGTGCCAGCAGCAAAAATCTTGGGCTGTGGACAATGTAAAACATGTATTGTTGTCTGGTAAGTCCACCTTCACTGTCTTTCCCACATCCGGGAGAGTTACAGTGTGGAGAAGCCCCAAAGAAGCGTACCATCCAGACTGTTGCATGTCCAGAGTGAAGCATGGGGGTGGATCAGTGATGGTTTGGGCTGCAAAATCATGGCATTCACTAGGCCCAATACTTGTGCTAGATGGGCGCGTCACCGCCAAGGACTACCGAATCGTTCTGGAGGACCATGTGCACCCAATGTTTCAAACATTATATCCTGAAGGCGGTGCCGTGTATCAGGATGATAATGCACCAATACACACAGCAAGACTGGTAACAGAGTGGTTTGATGAACATGAAAGTAAAGTTGAACATCTCCCATGACCTGCACAGTCACCAGATCTAAATATTATTGAGCCACTTGGGTGTTTTGGAGAAGCGAGTGAGGAAACATTTTCCTTCACCAGCATCACGTAGTGACCTGAACACTATTCTGTAAGATGAATGGCTCAGAATCCCTCTGGCCACTGTGCAGGACTTGTATCGGTCATTCCCAAGCCAAATTAATGCTGTATTGGCCGCAAAAGGAGGCCCTACACCATACTAATGAATTATTGTGGTCTAAAACAATACTGAAGAGCGTTTTTGAAAAAATATATCAGTTGCTGCAAAATGCAGAGAAATATTTACACGTTTTTAAATTGCGTCCACACTAGTGTAGACAAAATCTGACAAGAACTGTTTATAACAAGCCTTTACCTGAGTGCATAAAGTAGTTCCCCCACTGGTCACATTTGTGATAGGCCTCACACTGAGCGATTTCATTCTCATGGTGAGGAAAGGCCAGGTCGATCCCTCCTGAGTGGATGTCCAACTGGCTCCCAAACACAGAGCTGTAAACCAATGGAGGGTCAATCCAAGCTAAATCCCATGAGGTCCAGACTGAATAGCATGAAGAATTTAAAGTACAATAACCAATATTTAACCCCAAACCATCTAGAACATAAAAGCAGGCTCTCCTTTCTTGTGTTAGAAATATACACACACACTACTGTATTATGCATGTATACACACGTGGACAAAATTGTTGGTACCCTTCGGTCAATGAAAGAAAAACTCACAATGGTCACAGAAATAACTTTAATTTGACAAAATTAATAATAAATAAGAATTCTATGAATGTTAACCAGTGAAAGTCAGACATTGCTTTTCAACCATGCTTCAACGGAATTATAAAAAAAAATGAACTCATGGAACAGGCCCGGACAAAAATGATGGTACCCCTAACTTAATAGTTTGCTGCACAACCTTTTGAGGCAATCACTGCAATCAAACGATTCCTGTAACTGTCAATGAGACTTCTGCACCTCTCTGCAGGTATTTTGGCCCACTCCTCATGAGCAAGCTGCTCCAGTTGTTTCCGGTTTGAAGGGTGCCTTTTCCAGACGGCATGTTTCAGCTCCTTCCAAAGATGCTCAATAGGATTGAGGTCAGGGCTCATAGAAGGCCACTTTAGAATAGTCCAATGTTTTCCTCTTAGCCATTCTTGGGTGTTTTTAGCTGTGTGTTTTGGGTCATTGTCCTGTTGGAAGACCCATGACCTGTGACTGAGACCCAGCTTTCTGACACTGGCCAGCACATTTCTCTCTAGAATCCCTTGATAGTCTTGAGATTTCATTGTACCCTGCACAGATTCAAGACACCCTGTGCCAGATGCAGCAAAGCAGCCCTAGAACATAACAGAACCTCCTCCATGTTTCACAGTAGGGACAGTGTTCTTTTCTTGATATGCTTCAAGTATAATTAGCAATATTTGCCTTGGCAAAAAGTTCAATTTTTGTCTCATCTGTCCATAAGACATTCTCCCAGAAGCTTTGTGGCTTGTCAACATGTAGTTTGGCATATTCCAGTCTGGCTTTTTTATGATTTGTTTTCAACAATGGTGTCCTCCTTGGTCGTCTCCCATGTAGTCCACTTTGGCTCAAACAACGACAGATGTTGCGATCAGACACTGATGTTCCTATAGCATGAAGTTCACCTTGGATCTCTTTAGAAGTCTTTCTGGGCTCTTTTGTTACCATTCGGATTATCCGTCTCTTCGATTTGTCATCAATTTTCCTCCTGCGGCGACGTCCAGTGAGGTTGGCTACAGTCCCATGGATCTTAAATTTCTGAATAATATGTGCAACTGTAGTCACAGGAACATCTAGCTGCTTGGAGATGGTCTTATAGCCTTTACCTTTAACATGCTTGTCTATAATTTTCTTTCGAATCTCCTGAGACAACTCTTTCCTTCGCTTCCTCTGGTCCATGTTGAGTGTGGTACATACCATGTCACCAAACAACACAGTGACTACCTGGAGCCCTATATATAGGCCCACTGACTGATTACAAGATTGTAGACACCTGTGATGCCAATTAGTGGACACACCTTGAATTAACATGTCCCTTTGGTCACATTATTTTCAGTATTTTCTAGGGGTACCATCATTTTTGTCCAGGCCTGTTCCATGAGTTTATTTTTTGAAATAATTCTGTTGAAGCATGGTTGAAAAGCAATGTCTGACTTTCATTGGTTAACATTCATAGAATTTTTTTAAATTATTACTTTTGTCAGATTAAAGTTATTTATGTGACCATTGTGAGTTTTTCTTTCATTGACCGAAGGGTACCAACAATTTTGTCCACGTGTGTAATTCCAACTTTACCATACCACTGAAAAGCTCCTGTTAGAAAAGTAAAGTAAAAATTAAGATAAAATAAAAAAATGTAAGATAAAAAGACTACAAAATTAGTTTTGTCGCTCTCGGAGACCAGCAGAAATAAAGAAAATGTAAAAAAAAAAAAAAAAACGTGCACTAAAATATAAATCTAACCATATAGCACATACAGTGGAGTATATGGGACTTGGATCTTGGTGCAGTGTAAACAGGTATAATAATAATAATAATGTTAATTTTAATAACATGTTTCAGCTGGCACCAGGTTATTTAACCCATATTTAACTGTTGCATTAAGTAGCTTCTCGTTTCTGAAACAACCACATCAGAAGACATGTCCTCTGGCCATGGCAAAGATGTTAATCTGTTTCAAGAGGATGAAAATATTTATCCTGCATCAAGAAAACAACTAAAGAAATTGCTGAAACTACTATAGTTCGGTTAAGAACTTTCCAACACTTTATTAAAACCACTAATGTTAGTTCTGACCACATTTCTTCCTCATCTTTGAGGAAGAAATGTGGTCAGAAAAACATCCTAAATCCTAATGAACGTGATGGGAGATCACTTAAACGCTTAGTGAACTCAAGGGACTGGGACTAAATAGCTGTGTAGCCTTACAAAAACACTTATCAGATAAAATGCTTTGGTTTGGAACAGCCTGTGGAGCACTGGGAAAAAAAAAAAGGTTATGTGGTCTGATGAGTCCAGATTTACCCTGTTCCAGAGTGATGGACCCAACATGCCTAGTGCCAACTGTACAAGCCTGTGAGGGCGGTGTTATCATCTGTTGCTTCGGTTGTTCAGGTCACGTTATGTGCCCAAAAAATGAGGTTAATTAACCTGAAATTACTAAACGTCCATTAATGGATTTTTTTCTTTCCTGATGGCACAGGCATATTCCAAGAGGACGATGCTAGGAATTATATGAAATTGTCATAAAATGTGGTTCCAAGAGCATGAGACATCATTTCAAACATGGATTGACCACCACAAGGTTCTAACCTTAACCTCACTGAGAATCTTTGGGATGTGCTGAAGAAGGCTATATGCAACGGTCTGACTCTCCACATCAAAACAACAAATAAATGTTGTGACTTTGCATAAGCTTATCAAAACGTTGCCACGACTGTAATCAAAGCAAGAGGCGGTCCAACAACATATTACGACGAGTATAGAACTTTTTTTTTCTTTTTTGGACCGGGCAGTGAATTTTGTCAATGACATTTCCACTGCAAGAAATTCTTTAGGACATTCCCATTGAGTTTACAGGTTTCTTAGTAACATGACAAATCTGTGGGGGTGGTTTTAGTTATACTAATCTCAGGAAAAGGGAAAACAAGACAGGTGGGCGAGCAAATGACTGCTTACAGCTGTTGGCATAACTGAAAACATGAACTAATTTGTTTTGTGGAGATTAAATAGGACAATAAATAATTAAAAACTACAGTTTGTTAATAATGAGAAAATTATTATTAAATACGATTTATTATTGGCAAGCTGTACCACTATGAAGGAATAAGACACTTTGGCACATGCTGTTATTGACCATGGAACTGTGGCATGGTGTTAAACTACAGATGCTGGGATACATTCTTCTACAAAAAAATAAACTCCATTCAACCTACATATTCAAAGCATAAACAAACGCTGAAGAATGAATATTCAATCTTGTACAGTAAGCAGATGGGCGTTAAAAAGATCAAGATGTGTTTACCTAGCAATAGTGGAGCACTCAATGTGCCAGCCAGGTCTTCCTCTTCCCCATGGAGACTCCCAGAAAGGTTCAAGCGGCTTCCAAGCTTTCCACAGAGCGAAGTCTCTGGGGTCCCTTTTATCCTTGCTTCCTGTGATGCAAATCAGTCTGAATCACTAAGTAAGACAAACCTGTACCATCTCTACAAAGGAACATGTCCACGTAGGTAGAAAGTACAAAATAGAGAACATAAGAATAAAGAAAAAAAAACAGAAGGAAAATCCCTGGAGCAAATTGTTATGCAATTCAGAAATAAATAATGAAAAGTTACTTTGCGAGTTTGGTCACTTTCATATATTTCTTAATATACGTATAAGGAATATTGAGAAATCACGTCCGTTGAAATTTTATTTAAAGCTGTATAATATTTGCCTACCTGATTCCCCAGCAGCATTTCCTACGTTCATAAACTTGCCATAACGACTGCCAATGGATTGAGTATCAAAGTAGACGTCCCCTGTGTTAAAAGTGAAAACTGGGTTGTTTCATATTTATACGCTGCCTTCATATAAATTGTGTCCAAAGAACTTGAGCTCCTTCATCATTAAATCAGAAGTTGTTCAGAAATCTTTTTGTAAGCTTGTTTCTTAACAAATTTGATGATTTACATTTTTCATATGTTCAGGCAATCTCTTTGCTAATACTGATCACGTCTACCGGTGCAATAGCATTACATAAAACAGCAGATACTGTACAAGGGGCACTCCAGTCAAACCAGGACTTTAATTGAGCAGAATAACAGAACACAGTTATGAGCGTAAAAACTAAATATAATCCCCTGACACACTAATGCACTTATCCCAATGTTTCACTAGTGCTTGGATACCATCAAGACAGAATTTTTCTCAGAGCAATGATTGGACTGCCTGCTTCATTTCTGAAACTCTGGACTCCCAAGAACTTCTTCAGTGGCCCAAATAGGTAGAAATGGCTGGGACGACGTACTATGTAGTCTCATCAACATACTGTGCATGAAGTCTTCTGTAAATGTCATTCGGTTTTATGCTTTCATTCACGAGAACTTTTATCACAAGTCCCGGTTAAACTTGATTACCCCTGGTATGTCAATATATACAACCAAGTAGCATACCATCACATGCCTGCTAGAGGTGCAACAAAGAAGGAAAACTGACCTTGGCTTGTGGTGTAAGCATGACCATTTCTGATTATGCCTTCAATGAAAGCTACAATCTGAGGTATGTTCTCTGTAACTCTCATATACACAGCTGGTGGGAGAACCTAAAGTGCACAACAAATATTATACGTATGCTACCACTAGATGCTTTAAACTTATGTCGAAAATAGTATAAACTATTATGTCCTATTATTATCTACAGACAGGTGAAAGACTAATGGGGGATCAAATAAGCATCAGAACAGCCTGGCAAGGATTCACCGAAACTATGCTGGAGAGATGAAAACACATCTGTCAATTAGAATATTTTCTCAATTTGTGTTTTGATATAAGTGGTGGAGAGCTCTACAAAAGCCCACTACAAAACACCCCAAAACAACCCACTGATGTTCAAATGGGTTAAGATACAACACTTTCACACTTAACAAATCATTCAATGAAGCCTCGTGTCCTATGTACGGGGATAGAGTCACTCTGGAAGAGACCATTCAAATCAAAATCATCACCAGATAGAGTTTTTTTTTTTTTTTTTAATTACTCATTTGCAGTGACCCTTTAATTTAAGGCAATATGTAGACACAAACTAAGGCAGAGAAATGTTCTGCAGCATATAACAGAGACAGAAAGATTTCTTTTCATTTATATGTACAGTATGTGTATGTAATATTAGATTAAAATGTAAGACCTTCAGAGACAGCATATCTCTTTTAAACTCCTCTTCATACATTCTGGCAAGCACAAGCGGTGAGATCTTCTCCTACAAAGATGAACAATAATTAGTTCAAACAAAGTTCACAGCAGAACCAGTATGTCTGGATCAATTTATTTTCGTACACTATACTTTATGCATTTTTGAAATACAATGACGGTCTAATCATACTTGCCTCAAGACCTCTCTGTATGATCTTGTCATCAATGTCGGTGATGACCATGACATGAGTTACGTTTATTCCGAATATCCGCGTTAAAATTCTCTGCAGGATGTCAAATCTGACGTAGGAGCTTTTGATGGGAAAAGTATGATGATCAAACAGACAAACACAACCAGTCGGTAAATATTATAATTGTATTCTATAAGGCCAAAAATATGTGGACACCGATCCATAACACACTTCCAACATCCCATTCCAAATCTTGTCCTGTCTTCACTGTTTGCTCAGTCAAAATAGCATTAATGAGGTCAGACAGTGATGTTCACGTTCATTTCAAATGTAGGTGTTTAGTGGGGTTGAAATCATGGATACTGTATGTGCATGACCCTCATGTTCTTACTAAACAACATGGGCAAACCCTGCTTTGGGTAAAGTCAGCCTAGACAACTGTGCTTCAAACTTTGTGCCAAAATCCACATATCAGTGTAATAGTAAGGTTTCCACAGGATTCTGGCCATATGGTTTATTTAGAATATATATTATTATTGGGTCATTCTGCAAAAATGGTGGAAAGTGTTATCACTTATATGTGCTGATGCCAAAATTCATTTAAATTAAAATAACAGATACATTATTTTACTGTAGGTATTCAGAAAATATAGCATGTACTTTTGTTTAAAAAAATATTTTCTTATTTTAAATGTTTAATATTTAATTGTAGCGGTTTTAGTTCAAGGAGATTTTTTTGTCACTATGATCATACATATACTTTTTATCTAAAGATATTTTTAATTAAATAAATCTGATTCACAATCACATCAATATCTTAAAAAGTTTTTTTTACTTATTTTTAACTTATTATAAAAATAAGTTAACCACTAAAATAATTGATTTATTGTTATTTCATATCATAATATGAAATAAATATCAGGTGCCCCAATCTATGTCATTGAAATTACATTTTGAAAAACATTTTCAGAGTTTTATTTTAAAATACATTTAAAATAAGTATTCAAATTGTTGCTTCATTTGTTTCAAAATGTCATAATTTATTTAGTAGTTTTATGCAAAGCTTTTAAGTCTGTCATTTGTGTTATTTATTTTATAATTTTTTTTAAATAGACAAAACTGATCTGATAGATGTAATAATTAATTTATTACTTTTTTCTCTCTAAATAGTCATTGGTAGTACCGTCATTTATGTTACCGTCACTGGTGTTACCAGGAAGAGAAGTAACACCAGTTATTAAATGTATAAAAATAAAAATGCATTATTATGTGTGAGAGAACAAATACATTTCAGGAGATTTTTATGACCCACATTCCACCCCTATTATTATTACATCATGTCAAGAATTGGTCATTATTTTTAGATCCATGTGCACTGACTTACCTTGCATGACCAAGATGGGCATGATCATAAACTGTGGGTCCACAACTGTACCTATTACACACAAAAGCATAAAGATCAAACTATCAAATGTACTTTACTATGAACTTTTACTCAAAACTTTCTAAATCTTCCTTACCAGGTGGCTCTTCCCTCTTGGGCTAAAACCAGAGGCTCCTTCTGTTTGGTGAGACTGTTGAAAGTTGTTATTCCAGTATCACAGCCAGGTGGTTTGGTCCATTTGTTCCGTGTTTCCACGCACAGGGTCCAGACTCTTGGGTCTGTCTGAAATCTTCTATGGCTCACCTGGAGTCTGCAGTTCCAGACTGCATTTCTGATCAGACTTACGCAAGGCTTCATTCTCACGCCCTTGTGATTAAATGAAACACGTGCAATGTGACTTATTTGTAGCTTTCAGTTTGCATCTCTAGCATTGTTAGCTGGCAGCTCGACACATGACATAAAAAACAACAACAACCCTAGCTCAGTGATCAGGCTGCTTTACTCGGGCTCAGCTTGTTGACAGAGAATTCAAGATGGCGGCTTACAGTGAAGCTTTGCCGGGGCAACAAACACACACACACACACCACGGCTGTATCTCAAACAGCCTAACAATCAAGTGACCTTAATATGACGGACAAAAATACCTTCTGTGCCTTCTTGTAATTGTAAAGGACAACGAAATATAAATGTTTTATTATTGACGTAGGAGAAACGTTGCCATGCTTCACTCCGCCCGGTTTTCGTTTTAATTACATACAAAACATACTTCATTCCCCTCGTGCGCCGTCATTGGCTCTCCCGATGGTTGCCAGATAAGGAAAGAAAAAACCCATTTAAAAAATCCTAATTCGAAACTACTCAGCGTCTATAACACTTTATCCTGTATACACGAGTCTGTCCCAGAAGGCTTAGGGCAGAAGGCAAGGTACATCCTGTTACACCCTGTTTGGAGTGTCAATCCATCACAGAGCTCATGTCCATCACACTCATGCGCTCATTCACACACTTTGGTCAAGCCAATTAGCTTAATCTGCATGTAATAATTAAACACTATGTTTGGAGGAAACCCACCAAACACAGGGAGAACATGCCAATTTCATGCACACAGACCCAAGGCGTGAATCGAACCCGGTCCCTGGAGGCGCAAGGCGACAGTGCTGTCAATCCACAATGCCACCTATATTGAGACTAGCATAATAAAAAATATTACCTGTTTTAATATGCATATATTGTGTGTATTATGCATACTTACTCCCTCCCCTTCAGTAACCTCGGTATCCTGCATGTACTGTATCTGAGGCGTGGAGAAGCCAAAGCTTATTCCGTGAACTCTAGACCCGGGATGAGAATACACTTTGGATGGGATGCTATACAATTAATCATAGGCAATTGATATTGCATTAAAATCTGTAGAAACCCAAACTTAGAACTGATCTGGGACCCTGGAGAGCCACTGTGCTGCCCTAAAATGTGAACTGTTTGTAGATATAATTATAGATCTTAAGGTGGTCTGGTGTTGTGCATACTGCTTATTATAGTACTATAGCAAGCAACTCATTCACATGAACTTGTATTGCTAAGCCAAATAAAAAATAAATAAATAAATAAATAAAAAAGACTAAAGATGTGTGGTTATTTAACATGTGTCAGCACTTTGCAATGGTCAGAAAATTTTCAAACATTGGGAAAGTTTTCAGCATGAAGGATTTTATCCTTGACAACACTCAAAGCTGTGGGCTTTGGACTTACTCACTTCAAGAAAGAGCAAAGAAGTGAAGAAAATGCTGTTTATAAGTCAGGGACCTTCCCAAACATTAAATGAAATCATGAAGAAGACCCGGGTTCAATACCCACCTAATGCCCAAACCCCAGTCACTGAATGCAGTGCCAGTCCCGAGCCCGGATAAAATGGGAGGGTTGTGCCATAAAGGGCATCCAGTGTAAAACCTGTGCCAAATTGTGTGCAGATCTGTGGCGACCCCTTGATAGACTAACAACAACAACATTAAAGTATAATGGGCCTCATGTTTAACACTATGGCCTCGGACCCCCAAGGTCGAAGGTTGGATTCCCGCCTCAGGTCTATGTGTTAATATAATATTATTAGATTAAAATTCTAATCATTGGCAAACTGGTGCAAGATGAGTGCAACAAAAATTCTTTGAAATGTGTGGTTGGTGGAAACTATCAATTGCAAACATTCTTTTCTTATCACTGCAAGCCATATATTTATTAGATGTATTATATTAGGATAACTAATACAACTATCCAAATATGTATATATTTGGACACACCTTCTAAATCGTTTATCTTTCCTGATTTTTATTTCTTGCTACATTGGAAAACAATGCTGAAGGCATCCAAAATATGCCATAATCTCATTTGAACAATTGATATGGCGATGTGTCTGCTACATACAGTATGCTCTGTAAAGCCTTTATAATGGATCTAATCTGAGGTGCTGTTTATTAATTGGTGATTTTTGATGCTGGGAACTTTAAATTAACTTCCTCTGCAGCAGAAGTAAGGTTTGGTCTTGCTTTCCTGGGATGGTCTTCGTGAGGGTTGGTTTCATCATGGGGCTTGATGTGTTTTACAAATGCACTTGGCAATACTGTTCTTGTAAAAACTATTCCAGAACAGCTGAACTTAAAATATGCATCTTTAAAAAAAAAAAACTGTGTCTTAAAATAACAACTGACTGTTGTTGTTACTTAATCTCCTAATGCCATATTTGATTTTTCATAGTTTTCATCTTCATGAATTATACATTGAATAACAAACTATAACAGGGTTCACTTGTCGTCCCATGGTGTACCCATTCAGCCACAAGACCAGATCAAACATCAATGTTGTTGGAAGTAATCTGTGTTCCAGTTAATCCCAAACGTATTCTGTACCACACTGAATGAGGGTACTCAAGTTCTTTCATTCCAATAAGTTCTTCATGGACCATGCTTTGTGAACAGATGGATTGTCATGCTGGAACAGATTTGGTTCTCTGAGTTACAGTGAAGGGAATTTGTAGAACTATGACATCAAATACTTTATATAGAAAAGTGTGACGGCACGGTGGCTAAGTGGTTAGCACTGTCAGTTTGCGCATCCAGGATCCGATTTCCTCCCACAGTCCAAGAACATGCAGATTAGGCTAATTTGCGCTCCCAAATTTCCCATAGTGTGTGAATGCGCTTGTGAGTTCACCGCGTTCATAAAAAATAAGAATAAATACAATGGTCATAATTTGCCACCTTCACGGTCCCTATTAGGACTACAAAGATTATTAGATGGATAGAAATGTGCGCTTCAGTAAAGGAGGAAAAAAACAGGTCAAATGATAAACAATAATATCTGGCAACCCCGGCTGGTGGGCGCTGTGTGAGAGATCTAAAGCGCACCGCCCACAAACAACGTCATTGGCTAACTTCAGCTAATACGAAATGGCTACAAAGCTGCTATTACATTCACACACGGCTACAGTTGTAACACAGCAGGTTGCCTGAAAGACGCACACACACATGTGTATATATACAGTACTAAAAAGCAAACAAGCACACACTCTTCGGTTAAAGTCCGCTTTTTCTGCAGTCAAACTGGAACCTAAAAGCCCAAAATAAACCTTACTGCAATACAGTTCTAGGTAACGCGTTTATTAATCTATTTATTTTTGCATCGCTTAGATTAGGAAAATGACAGATTGCAAAGCAGTTTGTTCAAGAAATCGGGTTTTGGGCTGTTGATCATCAGGACTCGTCCCTTTTGCTGCGTTAGCGCATGCGCATTAGGCACTAGACTGTTCCCCCAAGTGTTTGAAACTACCCGGAGGATCTCTCCTCCACGCTGGGATCAAGTAATGCGACACGGAGGTTTTCACTCCGCATCGAAATCTTTGCTATCAGGTTTCTTCTTGTTTACTACACTGATTGCTTTGAATGCTTCTTCGAGCTCCATTTCTGCTTTGAAGTTTCTGTTGGATGCTTGTAGGGCGGTTTTTGCACTGCGTTGTCCAGAGGATAATCTGCTCGCATGGAGGTATAAATGCGTTTTGTGTAGCTGCTGTTTTCCGAGAATCTGAAGGAAACAGTTCGGAGATTTAAAAAAACAAAATGTTAAATACAGCCAACTGGGACCCGCTGCAGGTTACTCACTATGTAGCGGAATATCTGGACTTGGTGGAATCGCTGCCGTTCGACCTACAAAGAAACGTGTCTCTCATGAGAGAGATCGACTCCAAATATCAAGGTAACGCGCTCTTTTATTACTCCATGTCGACCTGTGAACAGATTTTTTTTTTTTTTTTTTTCTGGATGTGAACAGGAGAAATCAGGCTGTGCGTTTGAATCGAAGTGCTGAGTGAACACAATGGGCTTCGGAAGACAGTTTTACTGCTCCACAACACAATCTGTCTTTAGAGATCCGCTCGTGTGGATTTTCTTGTCGATGGGAAATATGACCATCACGACTGCCCTTGGTTTCATTCTGATCTGAGTGATTTATATATTTATTTAGACCGCATTAGATTTTTTAGGGGAAATGGCGATTTCCGATGTGCCCTGTATGCACTTTGTTTCCCCGGTCATTTTTGGTTGGACACAATAGTGGCATTTGGTTTGAGAATTTGAGAAATTGTGAGCGATCCATGTGAGAGATGTGTATAAATGCTGCCAGTTTCCCCCCCCCTTGCAATCAGTGCTGTCATTGTATTTCTACTTGGTAGACCAAGCACTTTCAACAACAGCTGGAGAAATCAATTACAAAATGATCTTGCAGTAAGAAAAAAAAAACACCCGCTGCTTTTTAAAACTACTGGCTGTATCTCCATCTCTCTCTGTTTAGTGTCTGTACAGGAAGATTCCTAATAATCACATTCCTCGAGTCCTGCTTGATTTTGAAAAAAAATCTTGAACTTTTTTTTAGCGAGTATTGCATAAATTAAGCGGTTTTCTTTCTCCAGCGGTTTTTTATTAAATGACGTGCGTCAGCTCCTTTCACACTGTTGTGTAGAAATGGACACGGAACGTACACTACAGATTATATTTGCCCATCTCGCAAGCTCCACCCACCTCCGTTTATGATTGGCCAACTGCGCTCATTCGTCTGACGGAGTACAGCGTCAATTGGTTTCGAGACGAGTCAGTATCCTAATTGCCCCGCCCATTCCGGATGCAGCAGGTCGACTTCGAGCTCAGTGATTCGTTTAGTAACGTTCTAGGAGGCGGATCTCCGTTTTAGTTGCTCTTTTTTGATTGGCTGATGTGTTCATAAGCAACAAGGCGTGGTCTATTTGTGTTTATGCTGAGACTTTTTGTGGCCAAGTTCTTTGCTTTAAAGTTCAATGTCATGTCGGAACGAAGTTGTATTTACTGATGTCCTAAATCAAATAAATAAGTTATTTATTAATTGTTCAACGTTTTACTCATTGAAATAACTGTGCCGGTGTGTACAACTGCCAGTCAGTATATTTGTGATATCTTGCATTATTAAAAAATCTACAAATATATTTTAAAATCTAAATTTAAAGTAAAAAAAATCTAACTTCCCCTGTTGTATATGTAATGCATATTTGTTACAGAGATCCTCAAAGAGCTTGATGAAGCATATCAGAAGCACAAACAGGAGGAGGACCCTGTCCAGCGGCGCCGCCTTTTGCACTGCATCCAGCGTGCACTGATCCGCAGCCAGGAATTGGGAGATGAGAAAATCCAGCTTGCTGGACAGATGGTGGAATTGGTGGAGAACCGCAGCCGGCAGGTGGATGCTTTTACAGAGCTTCTAGAAGCCCAGCACGAGCCCCATGACACGACCTCAGTGACAACCGTCATCCCTGGCAAGAGGCGTGAGGAGGAAAAACGCAGAGAAGAAACCCCTGGTTCAGTCGAAAGAATGGCAAGTGCCAGCAAGCGCTCGAGGCGGCAAAAGAACAGCAGCAACGAGAACCGGGAGATACCTCATAACGACCGTGATGAAGTGACCAGAGAGAAACGGGCAAAGACATCGAAGAAGAAGAAGAGATCCAAAGCAAAGCAGGAGAGGGAGGCTTCACCAGCTGACCTGCCCATCGACCCTAACGAGCCCACGTACTGTCTGTGTGAGCAGGTTTCCTACGGAGAGATGATCGGCTGCGACAACGATGAGTGTCCCATCGAGTGGTTCCATTTCTCCTGCGTTGGCCTCAACCATAAGCCTAAGGGAAAGTGGTACTGCCCAAAGTGCAGGGGTGACACAGAAAAAACCATGGACAAAGCCTTGGAGAAATCCAAAAAGGAGAGGGCATATAACAGGTAGCTACATACCTGTTGGAACTGTCAACATTTCTATTTATTTTATAGATTTGTTTAATGCTAGAAATAATTTCGTTGTCAATTCAATCTACATTTTAGAATTTATTTACTACCAAACAGCACTAAGTGGGCTTAAACTCACCCCCCCCCCCCTACAGAGTTTAAGTTTTCTAAATGTGGTAGTGATGTTCTCAAAGAAGTATTTGACCTTCAATCCTTTTGTTGTTACTTGAAGAGAAGTATTTTATGAAGGTGCTCACAGCATGTGGCTATTATGTGTTAAGTGTTTAAGTAGAAATGTCATTATTGGTAATAAACAATGTTTTTCTGACAATGAAAATCTGATTTCTGTTTTCTATTTAATACTGGAATAACCTATGAGTCCAGAATAAAACAAAACAAAAAAAACAACTGGACTTGTTTTAAGATCTTTTACCATTCATTAAAGGAGCTTCATTAAAAAATGATGAGTCTCAAGGTTCTATTACAGCTCCATTCACTTTTACTCACTACTCTACTACACACTCATCTTTTTGTTTTTCAGAGGGTCAATTGAACTGACCCTTAAGTGAAAAAAAGCTCATCCACACATACGCACACACTAATCAGTTCGCACAGACAAAGCACATGAACATCAAAGTGTATTCTTACAATATGGTACATGAGAGGCAGGTTTACAACACATCATGAAATATAAAATCACACTTCCAGGCATGTAACAGCACACAATATAGCATAACTGTGTGAAAGGTCAGTTCCAAACCAGGCACTGTCAAATGCAACAACGTCAGGCCAGTACCATGTCAGTCCATGGAATTTGACTCCACTTCTTTAAAAAAAAAAGGCCCCTTGAATAGAACATTGTTTACTCCAGGTTCCCATGGCAAAAGGCCAGTGTATTTGGTTACGTATTGGACAGTGAGGCCAGATGGTCAATAGGACAGCGCAAGTCCTCCAAAGGAGGAGAATATAGGTAGGGTAGGATAAGGAAGCAGATTAAAGTGCATTAGAACTCTATATTGGATGGAGCAAGTGACAAAAAGAAAGATGACAGAACAGGTAGGTGGAACGAGATGCTTCACAATTCACTCGGTTACACTATAACCACACAGAGTTCACAGGTCAACTGTCCCTCCAGCTCTGCTCAACAATAGCTGAAACACGCTTCTCATATTCACGCTTGTTCTCTTGGTAGAGCTGAGCTGCTTGGCTGTTTGCTGGACTGTTGGGATTGGGTTCATCAAGCAAAGACTGTAAAGAGAAGCAAGAGTTTTCAGTAATCTACTGTACATCATTCTAAATGTCTAGCAGATGGAGTTATGGATACATAAAGAAACTTTTTCTAAGAGTGTACTAGGCAATCATAAATAAATACAGAAATGAGTGAGGTACCTGGATCGAGGTGAGAATCGATGAAACGTCATAAGTCGGACTCCAGCGATTTTGCAGGATATCGAGACATATACTTCCATCTGCGTAAACTGAAACGTCATAACCAGAGAAAAATCAGGATCTTTAAGAAAAGAGGTTTCCTCTTTCACTTTATAGCATTCAACCTAGCTACAAGATTATCTTCTGAAGAAACGAGCATCACGTTCCTTAAATTTGGTGATAAAGACGGAAAAAAATGGAATGTTACCATTAGGATGAAACATCTTGGAGGTGAAACGGACTGTGGGTGGTTTATTGGGATATTCCTCGGTAAACTCGACAGTTAACTTAAATGTACCTGTAGAAAAAGATGATGTAATCATCATTACAAATGCTGGGTTTAAGATTTGTGCTTTTAGGCAATTTGGCTAATCTGAGACTTTGAGGGTTATCAACACATGACTAATCAAACTACTATTACTATATTTGTCAATAATAATAATAATAATAATAATAATAATAATAGAAGCAGGATACTTGCCATCTTCAAAGGGTGTGCCCTCTGGTCTGCAACAACAATAATAATAACAATAATGTTAATAATAATCTCATTACAATTTAGTGAAAATACACTTGGAAAATTGGAGTATGGACTGCAAGATGACAGAAGCACCTGACACACACCACATAAGGTCTGAAATCTAAGGCTTAGCATTTAAAATAGGTGTTTATTTGTTTTGCATTTAAACATGAAGTGTTCTAGAGAACAGAAAGCCTAAAAACAGGCCTGATGAGCTTTCCTAAGTGGCCTGGCTGCTAAGTGCCTATTTGCTTACCCAAATATAACCGCGTTCCACACCATGATATTATTCTCTGATGGGGCACCGCTGACACCGGCAGGGGGATCCTCTTGAAGTCTGAATTTAAGGACAAAACAAAACTGGTGTTAGTGATGATCCGGGTTTAAATATCCATGCTCAGAGAATGCAGTCACACGGATTTGGGCTAAAGCTTTAATAGCCGGAATGACGTCTGACTTCAGACGTCAAACTTGCGTCGGATGTGAAGCAAAAATAACCCCAAATAAAATATCATTCTGCTCCGGCTATGTTCTATTATTCTACATTACCATTACGTAACCGCATGTATCCATAAAAATACAAAAATTTATCGAGTTTAAACAAGGTAGCTTAGCCTTCAAAAGGCTGCCGTAAACACCGCCAGCTTCCTTCATCCTTCTTTAAGCTGATTCACCTTTTAAAATCCCTCATGAGCCTTCTTCGGGCCGGAGTGGACATCGTCACAGGTACACCACAGCTCGGGTCGAATTGTTATCACGAAAAAAATGCCTTGAATTATCCAACTTAATTTATTAAATCCCGGGTGTCAGCTCTCAGCTAAGCCGACCGCTCGGCCTCTGGAAGGCAGCTAATGTTTAGAAATCTGCTATGAGGATTTCAACGCGGAATTACAGACCGTACCATGTCCGTGTCCGAGGGAAGTGTTTATTCACAGCGTCTTTTTCTTCACCCCCTAATGTAAGCGAATATTCATTTCTTAACTCGCATGAGAAATATTTCTGAAATCTGATATAACGCCAGGGTCGACGTAATGTATTTCTGTTACACTATTATATATAGAAAGTCCCCTCGCAGTTACATGACTTCCCCTATACACGTACAAGGGTCGGTCCGGATATGTGGGCGGGGTTTGAGTGACGCAGTAAAGGTCGACGTGTGTGTCCGGACACATGAGCTCGAGCTCAGAAATAGCCTTCTAATCAAATTTCAGCTTTTGTTTACTCGCAGGCTGTGAAACCTCTGTGCAGATCTTTCAGCGACCCCTGCGCTTTCTGCTTATTAACACGATAAAGGATGTGCCTGACAGCCTTAAGCACTTTTATTGTTCATTAATTGAATGTGAACAGCCTTCTTTCAGCTTGTGCTACAATAAAATAATTCTCGTCCCTGGACTCGAAAACATGCATAACATGTATTCATTCAGGATCTTAATGCACTCAAAATATTACCTGATTCTTAGGATGTAGCTAAGCCCTATATATTCTTACAATGTGTAAAATTCGATCATTTTAATTTCTTACAAGGTACAAATACTCCCACTTATTCCCATTTTTACTCCAGTGGTAGGACCTCAGGTCAACATTTATGATTATCGTATAATCTGCATATCTTTGGACAGTGGGAGGAAACTAGAATACCTGGAGGTAAAAGGCAAAACTGCAAACCACTACATTTATGTAGCAAATAAAATAAAATGAACCTGCCTTCCGGTCCCTAATGTTTGTATTTGGATTGTCCTCTTGTCAGTAATTCCAGACAAGACCCATAACATTTTCATAAATCATTATGAGAAGAATCGTGCACGTGCAGTCGAATGTCCGATTGCACTTGTCCGTGCTAATTCTTTTCCCACCATGGTTAGTACTAGAACCAGAGGTTTATGTACATGGATGAGAATCATTACAGTGGACAGGCTCAAGGAATTGGATATAAAATAAAGTGTTAAATGTTAAACAATCGTTTTAATTACATGTAACCCACTTGAACATTAAAATGTACTGAAAAAATGTAGGGAAAAAAAAAGAATCATTAGAAACAGAATTTGTCTCAAATACTTTAATATATATGAGAGCACAAAAGATTGAAGAAATATCTAAAATGTCAATTTTCTCAAAACAAATACTTTTCAATTCAGCTTTACATAATCCACTTAAGACAACTTCTCAGAAAAACAGGAAACAAATTGTTCCATACATCTTATAATGCTAGTGCCAAACTACTGAAGGGGAAAATACTGGCACAACCCCGTCATGACCATAGGAACGAGAAAAAAAAAAAAACATGACACCATACAAAGGCTATTCCAACAAGTCCTCAATCTCCTGTGGTGAGAAAGTACAGAAGAAAAAAGAAAGAAAGCTGAATGCACCACAGTTAACAACTTATTCATCCACTGTAGTTCTACTTAATCATCATCAGTTCATCTATTCAAACACACCACAACACAAAGAATTAACACACAAAATGTCAGATACAAAAACGCAAATAACCCTTTGGTACAAAGGTGTTTCCCTACAACAAAAACTCCTTTACGTTTTAAGGTGCAAGAGCAAAGTCGGGGTAAACTGGTTAAGGTTTAAGGCGACTTGGGGGCTTTTTATGCCCACTTTTATACAAACAGTCAGGCTCTAACTCCTTCATGATCCATGAAACAGCTGCATGGCATTTAACACCTCTTGGTTGTAGTGCTGCTCAACCTTCATAGTTATAATGTGCTCGTGGTGGCTTCCAGCGTCCTCCAGGTCTTCGGCCGTGTCTCCAAAGCCGTGGTAGTGACCGTAGTGCAGATGATCGTTGAAATCTGAGGAGAACGTGGTCCACAAGGGCCTGTGAGACATGTAGCTGGTGGGACTGTCGGTAAGGTGCAGTGAGCCGCACATGTTGCTACCCAGCTCGGGCGAGTCAGGCTGGTGTGGGTGGCAATGGCCATTTGTGGCAAAACTCCTCTGTTGTGCGTGGCCATTGCTTAAGCCTGTGGCTATTTCTATGGTCCCATCTGTCATTCAAAACAAAACATTGGGTCAGAGAGATGGGGAAACGAGTGAAGATGATGCAGTACAACAGGGGAGTTTTGAGGACTATCAGCTCAAATGATAAATAAGTATAACAAGGAAACTTTATGCTTTTTACCATTTAATTAATAAATGGCAAAAACAATTTCAAAAGGTTTTGATTACAATAATTTTTAACTCAAACAACCTAACATCAAATCACAATAACCAAAACAGGTACTTGTGATTGACCAAAAACAAACAAACAAACAAACATACATATATAATGATTCCTAACTCAGAAAGTTTACCCATATACTTATTTTGAGCCAGGAAAGGAGATTAACACCCCTATCTTACCTATGCGGAGTCAGTTCAGTTTCATGCGGTGGCTGTAAGTATAGTTCTTAGTGATTAACCGCGAGTTTTGGTGTAGTGATTACATTTCCAATCTTTCTTTTTTTGGCAGTACTTGCAGAAGCTCGCGGACCCTGTGGAACCTCAGCACTCATTCGCGGTGCCTCACACTGCGTCTCACCATTTGTGAAACCGCATAAATGAGTTAGGGGTGTAAAATGTATAAACAAACTTAATTTTATACTGTATGTCTAATACAAGCATGACCGGAAACTTTCACAATCTTGAACACTTTAAAATAAAACCATATCCAAAAAAAAAAAAAAAAAAAAATTGCCCCAGTAAGATAAAAGATAGACCTGGGTTTATAAAGTTCTATTTGCTAGCCAATCTCATAACACAGGGCTATTTTACTAGGGGTGTAAATCTCAGGCTTATAAACAATACATAACAGTTTTAAGTCAACTCAATACCTGACAATACCACTGATTCTGCCACAACACAAAAATGTATTTAGTAGTCCACAATTAATGTGACCAACTTTCTAAATGATGAAGTAGAAAAGTCAGAAAAAATCATCTAGCTCGCCTAGTTGTAGATACATTTATAAATAGCCACTCCAAGTTTAAAGTGTCAGATCAGATAGGAAGTTGTGTCTGTATAATCAAGGTGCTTATGCAGCAGACCTGGTTTTGGTTAACTGTATTCATTGCTATTATAGCATGTTAAAAAAATCGAACTGGTGTTCAATCTTACTGGCTATGTGCAACTAGGATCTTACAACTAAATGGGTATGTTGTTTTCAGTGGGGGTTATTACGGAATGGCGCATCAGATAGCAAATATAACAAACATAACAAAAGTAATAAAATGTTAAGTAAGGTGAAATATGAGCACCAAAAATATAGATATAATTCATAAAATACATGTTGCAAAATCTAAACTAACTTAGAGATTTTTTTTGTAACAAATTACAGATACGCATAAGAGTATGTACAACGCCAAGGAGCAGGCTCCTCTATGTGTGGGTTAGGGGAATGTCTGTCCATTGCAAAACTGTCCACATGATGCTCAATGTCAGAAGGCAAAGATGGAAAAGGTCCAGTCGCACCTGATTGCTTGTCTGGGGCAGACTCTACATGCATACTTTCAACCTCCTCCTCCATCACACTAACAGTCTTCAGAGGAAAATCCATGCCTAAAACAGGAACATTCAGAAATCTGGTAAATACACATTTCATTTTACACTGCTTCAAAATCCTTCAGAGAATTATAACATTTCGTAACACTTACCATCAACTCGTGCTTTCTTGACATGATTTGGCTCTGAGCAATCATGGAGCCTCTTCCTATTGGTTACCCCATTAAGAAGGCTCCGCCCTTGGATTTGGGTGAGGCCAGTTCCATTAGAGCCAAATCCGTTTATGTGCTTAAGCTGATTCTCTGTATTGGACAGAAGCTGAGAACAGACCTGGAAGCCTTGTGCACGGGCCAGGTCGGCCGCAGTCAATCCATTTGTGTTCCTTAATCTGCATAGCAAAAAAAAGATGATCACTACAGTGGTCTACAGTGATGAATAACAATGACTAATCAACAGGGAAAAAATTAAATCACTGCAATTATAGGCAAAGAAGTGCCTATACTATCCCTTTTTTATTTATTTATTTTTTATTTCCAATCAATACGCACTGCAAAAGGAAGGTATGTACTATATATGGTAGTAATCATTTGTACTTCCTTATTTTATTTTAACTTATTTTTTTAAATCAGAGCATAATTCATTCTTAATATCCTTACATTGGCTGCATTATGACCAACACATTGGACATTATCAATACAAACCAGAATTGGACTCAGACTTACAAAAGATCAACGAATTCAGATTTTGATACAATTTTCTTTTTAGATGTGCCATTAATTCGAATAATTAATTAAACTGAAAATTATTCAAATGTCCATATACACAAGTCCATCTGCAGTGTGTAACTATATTAAAAAAAAAATCAAAATTAAGGATCTCATGGATGAACCAACCTATTAAAAAAAATAAAATTAATCGTAAAAAAAAAAAAAACATAAAAAATATAAAGTAGCTAAAAACTAGTATGATAAATATTTAAGCTTATAAGGATGTAAAAAGAATAATTATTAAAATGTACTGAATGCCAGGGATTTGTTTGAAATAAATAAAGTACCATCATACTGTTCCTAACATGAAGAAATCATTTTCTATTTAAACAAAAAATAAAAAATCTTGAATATCAACACGTTTCATTATAACAAAGAGATAACTTAATTTAACATATACAGACCAGGCAACAGTTAACTAACCTAAGAAAAATAATCTTAATTTTAATCGGTGGCTTAATATTTATTACCAATTAGACATGCAGGCATTTCAGTAGATTACACCTCAAACTTCAATAATCTAAAATCACTTTCTGTGGTGTACAACAACATTTTCTAATTATGATTATCTGCGCTAGTACTTTACAAAACCAATGGGGCATAAAAACTATTTTAAAAATATGTGTTGTTATTTAAAAAAATAAAATAAAAATCGGACTGCTGGTGGGTTCATCCATGAACTTGGTCCTCATAGATAGACTGTCCCTCAACCTCTATTTCATCCATGTACATAAACAATTCACTTTGGACAAGACCTGAGCACAAAAAGAAGACAAAGTTAAACAGTTTTGACACAATAAAAAATGACAACATGACAGGCTTGCCTTTACAAATTCCTACCTACAATCCCCAAGTTTAATTAGAAACTCTAAATGCTTCCAAGTGCATCAGCTTCATTTGAATCTGCCGAGATAAAGAAACAATGCCAGACAGTGGTTTAATATGTGAAAAGGAAAAGCAAATGGAACGAATTACAGAATAGCCACCACAGGCTACAGTATGCACCATGTTTGAGCACTGATTACAGCTATGCAGATCACAATAACGCAAAAAGGTTCGTGTTGGACATTTATCTGTGTGAAGAATGTTTGTTTATAACTCCAACAAGTAAAAATATGTTTTGTTACAAACATGCCGTCATATTAGAAAAGTAGACACGTCAATATTTTTTTTTTTTTTGTTAAAATGGAAATGTAACACCAAGTTAATCAAGATTGTCAGATCACAATATTTTAAAGATTTACAAAAACCTCTCTTATAATTAAATTAATTAATTAATAATATTTTTTTTAACAAACTTCTCAAAAAGTAACATTTTTAGATTGTTTCAGTCAAGACAGAAAAAAAAACCTACCCATGCTGACTGACGCGTATATTTTTTGCATGTTTTGTTCTGTTTTTTTCCCCCCATCACATAATATGGCTCCAAAAATCTGACAGAAATTATAATGCAGACTGTTCCACTTGCAACTGCACTTAAAGCATTTTGTGATTGGCCAACTTGCTATAAAGGGACACATTACGCCAGTGAGTCGCCCTCAGTACGGGGCACTCTTAACATCCTTAACATCTGTAATCCAATCTAAAAAACTGGCTAATTATTTCACTTCATTACAAGTGTTTTTTTTTTTTCTTATCCGTTTGCACTAGTCAGAATCAGTGGACTAGTATGTAAACTTGGTCCGCTTCCTCCTTGGTTTAGTTCTATTTCACACAGAGAAATATCCAAGCGAACCAAAACACATCACTGCAAGTAACATAAGAACTTTTTTTTCTGCTCAGTAGTTAAATGAGTCTGATGCAGAAATGAGAATTTAAAACAGGAAGAAGATCTATGTTTTCACTGGTGAGTATTCTTATGAATCTCTCAAACATGGAGAAACAGCATAAGTGGCATTTGCTCATACCTGTGGTATTTATCAGAGCAATATACCAAACAAAACTATGCAAACAGAATGCGAAATGGACTTGAAAATGTCTTGAAAATAAAATAGGCAAGGTAATTCTAAGGCAAAAAACCTACACACACACACAAAAAAAAGTGAATGTATTATCTAACAAGAAGTAATGTGAAGGAAAAATAATACTAGTGTTTAGGTTTTAATATTACAAGTAAAGATTTAATTAAATATAGTATATAAGCATAAGGATATATGGTTAATATTGTATATAATTGTAGTTGTGAATATTTTTGCAGGACAGATTAAACCTGTTCTGTAGGGCCAGATGAGCGATGTCCATAGTCCTGCGTTTGATAATGAGGCATCTGAAATATAGAGTTAATTATACTACACTATATATCATATAGAAGATGTCTAGGTACCATGAAAACAGCACTTTAGACACTCCATTAAGTCTAGCTGAATTAAAAGGCATATGCTGAATTAACGTTACATCAACAGTCCAAAAATTCAGCTAGCTTTTTACAAAAAGAGTAATTACATAGTAACTTATAGTAATGTATGCTTTTCTCCATGTTTGATTAATTGAAGAAAACAAACATACATGTATGTGGATATGTGTGGTGGATGTGTTAGTTCAATGTTTTGTAATATTTGGTTAGATAAAAGGTAGCTGACCATTAGTTGACATAATCGGTGCTACTGAATATTGGTGTATCCATTCCAACAAAACACAACTGTTACTTTGTCATAATGTTAAAGGGATAAAATAAAAATTTTCAATGACTTCTGTTAGACATTGTCTGGCATTGAAAAAAAATTATATTTAATCATAATTTAAGGTATTTAGGTTAATTAAATAAATTAAAGTTATACTCAACATTAGGCTTTAGTACATAATTTTAATGTAATGAATTGCTCAAGGAAGCATTTGTTTCTCATTCCTGAAATGCTTTGCTTTGTGAGTCTAGGCATACTACTAGTAGTACATTCATGCTAATATCTACATTGCCACATATAAGATGTTTTATAAAAAAAATTTCAGACTAGCTAATACTCGAGTCTTTCTTGAAAACTGAGGAAGAAAAAAAAACATTAAATGATACAAAAGATTAACAAAGCTGACGCTGTCTAAGCAAAGCATGCATGTCTAAACAATACTATTATTACTGATTTCCTAAAATCAAAACCAATCACCGCAAGAAATACCTCGACAGTTTGCCAGTGTGTAGATACTGAAGGAAGCGATAGTGAGAACACTCATTGCCACAACTGTAAGGGTGTTCGCTGAAGCACGTGTGGCAGATTCAGCAGTTTTTGGAATGCTTCCCCCCTTTTCTGGGCTTTACTTGAGAAAATCAAGTCATGTTCAATTTCAATGGCTGCAAAACATTGAGATGTGTAGGGATTTTCCTTCTCTGTAACGTTTCACAATGTAGCTTCAATAAGTAGTTGTCGTTTGTTTTTTTTTTTGTTTTTTTAACATGCTACTTTCAGAAAATAAAGCAACATAATTTCATATATGTCAAACTGAAAAAAAGTTCAAAAGTGAAACACATTTATTTCTAGGAAACACAAAAACACTTGCACATTTGCCTTTAAAAAGACCTACACTTGCTGAACCAGGCTAATCTTCCTAACTAGAGAGCAATTATTGTGTGCAGGTCAGACTGTATGTAGTTACAATATTCCAGAAAGCTTGAGGGTTGAAAGCTCATTAAAAAAGAGTTTTAAATGATTAAAGCCGCAGACCGCATGTAGTGACGACCAAATTGTTTCCTGCAAAATGAAGTACTGCTGCTAAGAACTCTGCTCTGGTTTGATACTTATCTTTTAAACATTTTGCATTTCGGATTAAACTTTCAATAATTTATCCATGGTTTCTTTTCTGAAACAATAAACTGTATAGGTCAAAAACTTACTGGAGCTTTTATTTTAAGTTCAATAAATCTACACATTTTTATTAACGGACACAATAATCAAATTATTTAACTAAATTAATCTGTAAAGTTATACTATATTGCCGAATGTATTCGCTCGTCTGCCTCCACATATATATGAACTTGAGTAACATCCAATTCTTAATCCATAGGGTTTAATATGATGTTGACCCTTTGTAGCTATAACAGCTTCAACTCTTCTGGGAAGGCTCTCCACAAGGTTTAGGAATGTGTTTATGGGAATTTTTGACCATTCTTCCAGAAGCACGTTTGTGAGGTCAGCCTGCTCCAATTCTTGCGTGGTCTCTGCTCCAAGTCATCCCAAAGGTGTCCTATTGGGTGGCGGTCAGGACTCAAGGTCAGGCCAGTCAAGTTCTTCCACACCAAACTCGCTCATCCATTTCTTTATGGACCTTGCTTTGTGCACTGGTGCTCATGTTGGAACAGGAAGTGGCAATCCCCAAACTGTTCCCACAAAGTTGGGAGCATAAAGTTGTCCAAAATGTCTTGGTATACTGAAGCATTAAGAGTTCGTTTCGCTGGAACTAATGGGTCGAATCCAACTCCGGAAAAACAACCCCACACCATATCCACACTCCACCATACTTGGCACAATGATGTCAGATAAGTACTGTTCCCTTGGCAATCGCCAAACCCAGACTTTTAAACATCAGATTGGCAAACAGAACAGCGTGATGCGTCGACATAAAACACGTCTCCACTGGTGGCGTGCTTTACACCACATCCAACGCTTTGCATTGCACTTGGTAATGTAAGGCCTGGACGCAGCTGCAGCCATGCTCTCTATGCACTGTTCTTGAGCTAATCTGAAGGACACATGAAGTTTGGAGGTCTGTAGCTATTGACTCTGCAGAAAGTTGGTGACCTCTGTGCGTTATGCGTCTCAGCATCCGTTGACCCTGCTGTGATTTTTACATGGTCTACCACTTAGTGGTATTAGAACAGCAACTCAGCCACGAACAGTTGATTTTGGAATATTTAGTAGTGACCGGACTTATTGCACAGGTAGCATACTATCACGGTACCACGCTGGAATTCATTGAGCTCCTAAGAGTAACCTATTCTTTCAAAAAATGTTTGTAGAAGCAGTCTGCATGCTTAGGTGCTTGATTGTATACACCTGTAATCATGGAAGTGATTGGAACAACTGAATTGAATGATTTGGATGGGTGAGTGAATACTTTTGGCAATATAAAACCTGATTCTGATATCGTTCTCATTAACATGACCGATTATTTGAATAAAATAATTTGATTATTGTCAAATTATAAGACATTACAGATTATACCTACCATGCAATAATTGGCATAATTAATTAGCCAACAATGAAACTCCAGAACAACCTTAAAAATGTAAACCTTTCTAACGTAAAAGATAAAAAATTCTGCGACTAGATCTTGTATGCAAATTATGTATGAACAAATTATTATTCATAATGTTTACCGATTCTAATGTAAAAAATCTTAGGCTTACATTGCGCAAATTAATAAACTGAAATTTCTAAACAGTTTTTAAAATCCAAATGACCCTTGATCTGTCAACATACAAAGTGTTAAGAGTACAAAGTGAACTGCAAACATTTTATTCTATAAAATTTACATAGGTTGAGTAACAGTGCACTTTTATATTTAATGGTAGAAAATAAATTTTATAGGAATGCATAGTGTAGGACTACTGTTAAATAATGGGCTCACTCATGTTCAAATGCAATCTTTAAACTTGCAGCAGAAGTTCATTTAGCCACCTTTTAAATTTTCATTTATTTAAAAAGTAGCAAACATTCCAACATACATTGTGCCAAAAACCTACAATTATTCATTTCTTTAGTTAACTATAAAGGCTTAAAACTGTAGCACATACTACAATATTAATGTTAGTTTATACAACCACCAAATCTGACTGGAATCCCTGAATTATTGACAATTTACCCTATCAACACTCAACATTTTGATACATTCATTTAAGCTTGAACTTTTTTAACAATGGGTCACTAATGAAAATCGATCATAAAATTTCAAATATTAAATACTTCATAAATTTACATGGATCTATATTGAATTTTATCTTTCAATATAATCAGTTTGTATACATTTCAACAGTTGACAGTTTCAATTGAAGCATAAAGAAGTATTTAGAAATATGATGGTTGTCCTTACAGAATTCAAACAAACCAACTACATTTGTTTTAGCTTATTTATTTATTTTAAGCTTAGAGTTTATAAGGCATGATTTGGTGGCAACTGAAGCTATTCATCAAAGATTATTTCCTGTACGGTCCTCCACCTAATGGATAGAGTATTGCAGCTTAATAGATAATGAATGATAATGAATTACTTATTAATGATTACTGAATTATTCAGAAATTGCGTGACTATACCGTTAATTATAAAGATTCCACCTCAATGCTCCCCATAACATTATCAATGAATTAAATCTATAGCTAATTAATCGAATTTTCAAAATTGGCAAGCAGTTATTTTTTGTCATTAAGGTAAAAAATAGTGTATATGATGAACACTTTTGGTATATAAATTTTTGTTAAAATTATATATAATCCTATGCAACTGTATATTTTTCTACCATTTCCATAAGGGAAATTCTTTGTTAACCATAACAAAATATAAAAAAAATTTCTAGAGCTATGTGGTTTAAACATTTATGCAATTTTATCCATCTTATGTTGGTTGATTCACTTAGATAAACTTAAATGTTAAATGGTCTAAAACTGACAAATTCCTTAAAAATCAGCTTTTGCAGACTACAGAAACCACTAACATCTTCCGCAAATATTCTCATTTGAGTATGCCTCTTTTTCTTATTTATGGGTGGATGCTGTCTACTAAAAACTAAAACTGTGGGGCAGGTTGGTGCATATACTGTATGTGTTATTTAAATATGTTTTCACATAGATTTTTGCTATTGAATCGAAAATTTAGCCTAAAGACGAAAATTCTAACCGAACAGACAGTTCATATCCACAGTTTTACTTATTTTAGTGGTACCTAACTTATTTTAGTGGTTTCCACTTTTGGTAAAAATCACAGACCCTATCCAAACAAATTTTAAGATTTTTGGGGAAAAAAACATTCTGTATGATTCTTCCAAACAATCTAAACAATGAGGAAAAGAATTGCAATTGATTGGCTACAGAAAGTCTCTTGTGTAAATTACAAGTAGTCTATTTTTATAAGCACAATGGATTGAGATGTTTGCTTATGAGGTTGTAACGTAAAAGTTTAGTAACGTTTTTGCTCCGTCATCACATGGAAAGTCTAGTAAAAAAAAAAAAAAATTGTCCAATTCCTTAAAAATAAACTCCAGGTCATCCACCAAAATAAATAAATAAATAAAAACGAACAATGAGCTTTCCTCTCTTCAAGCACAGATTTTAGCAGCAAACACAGGACACATACTTATCTACTGTCTTAACCCCTTATACAAGTACATTTTATTTAGTGAACAAATGCACAATCCCTTTCATGCCTGATATTTTTAGAGGGATTCCAGAGGATCCTTGTGGCAAAAGTAATATTAGGATTTTA
Source organism: Clarias fuscus (assembly GCA_030347435.1). Lineage (NCBI taxonomy): Eukaryota > Metazoa > Chordata > Actinopteri > Siluriformes > Clariidae > Clarias > Clarias fuscus. Next base: position 11,307,168 of record CM059227.1, read on the forward strand.
CTATCTTTTTAGGGTGTGATCTTTGGTTGTTTAGGAATTTGTTAACTGGGAATTCCAAAATGTGCTAGGACTACAGGACCAAGGAATATTCTTATTCAAGTTTTAAACCAGAAAAAAACTAAATCACAAAGAAAAATCACACACTGAGTGACATGGAACTGAAACTGGAGTTGGTTAATGTTATCATTCACTTGATTACTTATGACAGGTCTTCATTTTATTATGAGTCAAGTACAAATAAGAGTATGTCAGACATAATGATAGACTTATTGCGGAGCCCAATAGGATTACAGTATGTGCCATTTCTGTAGAAACTTTACATAATTGCTAGGTCTTTTAACTTTTCGTAATTACAAAAAGTCCACCACTCATTGTGGCATATCTAGGAATAGCCATTTGAAGAGAATTTAACGGCATGAAAGTTGTAATAGTGGCTTCGAACAATTGTATAAGGCATAAAATAGAAATTGTGCATTTGTTGTTTTTTTTGCCTAAAAGAAATTTGACTGTTTATTATAACCTCAAGAATATAAACTCAGTTACTTAAGATCAAAGCATGATGTTAAAATGAAGTAAAAAAAAAAAAGAAGTAGGAAATCCACCAAAAATCGCTCAGCCTGTTCAACTGAGTTAAACTGATTCATTCTGCTTTTCAATCTTCAATAAAATCCAGAACAGATCTAAAAACATTACACTTTAATTTCAGGTCATATTATTAAGGAAATACCACTAATAAAAATTGTGTGTCTTTAAAAAACAAACAGTATATAATCTTTTTAGAGTTATATGGATTCAAAGATGGCTTGGAGAGGCCCTTGTTCACCCAAAACTATTCACATTTGGTGATATTATTGCCCCAGTGACATTAGGCATTCTGCATCATTATACACTGCAATTCATTGGCGTTCTACATGTACTTTGCACCATGACAATAATCTAATCTGGCTTCTTTATATAGAGAAGTTCAGTAGAAAGACTGATAGAGTTTTGGTGGATATCCATTAAAGACAGTGTTTTGTGGTCAACAGGAGAATTGTCACAATGAAGAAAATGTAAAGAATAACTTACTCTGGTTTTGCACCTGAGAACAACAGGGCACTGATACAATCCATGCTACCTGCCCTTGCAGCTTTATGGATTGGGGCTTCACCCATGTAATCCTAAAACACATGTGAAGCATTTAATATAAACATACACAAAACCAAAGCTGCAAAGCATTGCAATTTTTTTTCTCCAATATGCACACACAACATTAGTGCACTTTTACTGCTACTCCAGTCATTTAAGGCATGTTGTAACTAGTAATGCATAAAGTGATCATAGATTAGAGAGACTAAATATTAAAATATTAAATATAGTGGAAAGGTACATTCAGACTAGCATTTGTCATCTAGTACAACTGGCTGCAGTGGGGAAAAAATCCTTAACATATCTTTAATCCCCATAATACCAGGCCTGGATTACTTAGCCCATAATTCAGATTATATTAAATCGATTCCCTGTGCTTTCCATTAGGACTCATTTCACAAGAAAACAGGCAGAGGGGCAGTGGACTGCTGCAGAGCGACATGTCAAGCGCCAACATGGTGAAAGTGGAGCATATCAGTGCTTTCAAGACACTGGCCAGAGAGAAGCATCCAGTGAACTCCCTCTAGAGGCAGGGAAAACACACCAAACAGTTTGCTCTATGGAAACAGTAGAATGTAGGTCAAGCCACACAAGTACAGCACTCACTAATGCGAGAGAGATACTCACTCTCTCCTTCTTCCATCCAGCATTGAGTAGCTTTAATCCCTATCTTGGGATGTGCCATCCTCATGTTTTAGTCTGATTATGGTATTTCTTTGATCAACATTGGGAGTTCTAGCAATACCTTTCCCAACCATATGAATTGACGCATATCTGAATTTCTTAGACAGTCTTGGCACACCATGTTCACCCTTTCCTTAAGAATTTAGTCTAGTCTTTCAACAACCCTAAAAAGCACACCCTGGCCTTACAAGAAATAATACAAGAAGGGGGCAGTGCAGATCTGTAATAAAAAAAAAAAACACTTGAATCAGCAAAGCTTAATCAAACTGCTCTGGGAGAACATGGATTTTTTTTATATGCCCAATGTTAAACCTCTGGAATGTTCTACAAGAAGCGTGGCTGGCAAATCGTCTCTGAGGAATGCATAGAATAACCGCCTGTTGAAGTGTGTGCAGCAGTTCAACCTGCTAAACTGAATCTTAAGGTGTATACAGTTTAATTGTCTTTGCTCTCGCAAATTAATTTCAATTGATCTTGTCTTTATTAAAACAATCGTGGTCCGACTTTAACATAAAGTCACGGCAACCCAACAAAATAATCTTACAATTTTGTTCTTTTTTTAAAGCTACATTTAGTTTTTTTTGTTTCTTTTAACGAATAAGGCCTCAACTTAATCATTGGACTGGGAAATAATAGTTATATAAGCTATACCTTTTTGCAATTATCGTTTAGTATTTTGTTCATTATATTTATCCATGTATGACTCTATATCCTAAAGTATAATCAAGCAATCAGTCAAAGTCTGGCCAGTATGATCCTGTGCAAGAGGATTTGCTCTCAATAAACCGAGGTAGAGTATGGCACAGAATGGGCAGATATGTGGATAGCTGAATGGTTGTTCAGTGTATTACAGGGAGAAAAAAAGCACAAATTACTTTAAAGAAATGTAAACAATATAGTTGTCCTTTCTCATTCAGTCACACAAATACATTTTTATTTTAGTTAAACTATCCTTTTACTCAGTGCTGGGTGATACGATTTCAAATCAATATCACAATTATTTGAATATTTTACCCTGCTTAAGAGTAATGAACAATTAGTTTTTGTTTTTTTTTTGCACTTAGTTTACCGACATGTTTGTACTGAAAGCATGCTCAAATCTAAAATTTTTAATAGTTTTTTTTTTTTTATGAAACAGTTCTCCATGGTGCTTCCATGTCACAGACTGATTTTTTTAAACTTCATAAATACTTTCCTCAGTGTGTTTTTATTCACTGGCCCCTTGTTTAACATTTTCATTTGGGGGACACCAAATAGCGTAATTTGCATGTCTTTGGATTATTGAAGGAAACCAGAGTATCCGGCGGAAAACCACCAAGCATAGGGAGAACATGCACACAGCACACAGAGGTGGGAATTGAACCAGGACCCCCTGGAGGTGCAAGACGACACTGCTAACCTTTAGAAATAAAGTTGAATTTAAACCACAGTCTTCTGGTATGAGCATGATGTGGTTAGTGTGTACATGATATGCATGATGTGTTAGTGTGTTTGCATGTTCTCGCTTTAGACGTACATAGTTGAGCATCAAATCAGTTCAAATTTGTTCCTAGCCCAAAAAAAAAAAAAATCTCTGCTTAATGTATAATCTATTAACTAGGTCAACATCTTTGGACCTTATGCCATGCCAGGAGTCACCACCCTCATCTCCTTTCAGTGTTGTCGCTAGATTTCACTGGGTGAGACTGCTATACAAGAATAAAATATTCTAATTCTTGACCAATTCTTTTCTATATTTTCTTTCTTCCAGTATATCAGGCTCAGTCAGAGTCCTTGAGTCCCATCTGCCCATAAGAAAACACACAGTTCTCAGCCTTCCTAACTGGTTGTCATCCTGCATGGCCATACAGGAGAGCTTTCTGGGTTAATCACAAAAACTGTCAAACCATAAAAATAAATAAATAAATAAATAAAATAAACTATTGTAGCCATTGCCATTACTACTCTACACATGATAACGCACTCACCTGTCTGTTGATATCAGCACCAGCCTGCAAGAGCCATACAAGGCACTCTGGGTTTCCTCCGAACGCAGCGATATGCGCTGGAGTCTGTAAAAAGCGGGTTGTTACAGCGTTCACCTCACAGCCCACCTGTACCAACCGCAGCACACACTCCAGCTGTAGCAACAAGAATAGAGGCAGACATTTAGTGAAAGAACCCTCAGACATGCAGCAACAATTTTTCACATCTACTCAATACATCAAGCTGTACATTTGCACACACACAGCGAGATGAAATACCACATCCTGTAGAGAGACAGTACAGGCTGGACAGAGCACTAGCCTGAGATTTAAAAAATAAACAAACAAAAGATTGTTTGAATATTTATACTTACCCAACTTAGTTGAGAAAGCTCAACAGGTTAGAAATCAACCACATTTTTCACAATCTTGTTCAACAACCCGAAAGAAAACTTTATTTGCTAATGATTTTTACTAAACAAAAATGTTTCTGATGTACATCTTCAAACTAAATGTGCTTCACATTGATGACACATACCTCAATGCTGTAATTATAGCCTGCACTACTACTGATACAGCTTGTCGAACTACACAAACTAACTCTTAGCAGTCAGATGAATTATCTTGTACAGATAGGAAGCAGGGATATGAACACACTGACCGAACTGAGCAAAATAAATTGCCGCAAAATTATGTCATAACTAACTGTCCTGCTTGCATGAAAGACATTCACATTATTCATCTGTAGTCACAGGCTTACTGAAAAGAGTAGCACACGGACCATGATGAAATGGAATGAACAGCTTAAATTTGATCGAATCCATGGGTCATTTAAAACAGCTTTCTTTTCTTTTTCTTTGAATAAAAAAAAGAAACAAATTATGTATCCTAGACACAGTGATGTAGTGATGCCTGAAGAAGTCAGGATACTGTAAATTTATCCCCACATCCTCTCCAACAAGGGTTAGGGACAGAAAGTGTGTGGTGGGTCTTGGTTAGGTTTACAGTGTGCAGTACTGCATCGCTGCCTAGAGGAGCAACACTTTTTAGGGAAAATGACATGCTTCTAAACCTGATGCAAATAGCCAGAAAACAGACTTGCTGCTGTTTACTGAATCTACAGTACTATTAGACAAGGGGGGGAAACCAGTCTTAAGAGTTAGGTTTATTTCTTGGCCCTTCTTGTCCTCAACAGCTGCTTAGCCACTTTAGCATTCTGAGTCACAGTGACTCACTGCTCATATTCTGACTTTCAGGCTTGGCTCTCTCACACACACAAACTTTCCAACATCTGAGAAACTTTCTTTTTAGGAAGAAAAAAGAAAACACACACAAACTCTTCTGTTCTGCCATGTTACGATTCTCCAAAACACCACGGCAGCCATATTGATGTAAGAATCTGGCTTCCATTCTGACTGAGATGAAGAACCAGAACAAATCGGTTTATGAACTGGTAGGAAAATAAGCAAGTTCTGGAAAACACAGCCTGGGTATTCACTACTAGTAGTGTACACCGTCTGTGATGAGACGTATACTTTTTTTTATCTCAGACTGGGGCTTAAATAGAGTTACATTTTTCACTCTTATTTTTTCTGGCCTCTGTTCGGGGAGTTTCTGTGGAAACTTCCGTCAGGGGTGAGGCTAAAAATAGGCGCATATAATCACGGGGAGCGCCGCGTTATAAAGCTGTCTATGGCTTTTTAATGTATACTAATACTTATAGTTTCGTAACTAATAGCTTTGCACACTAGTAAGCGTATTCGTTTTTTTTTCTTCAATCATTAAAAGAATCCCCATCAACTTCTGTAGATTCACAGAAGCAGTGTTTTATCGAAGCGTCACTTAACGCTTTACTTAAGTCGTTAAGAGGTTTTGGCGGGTCGCGTTTTATTGGCTCTCGCCCAACCAATCAATAACGTTCGTTTCGCCGCTTGCTCGGGCGCACACACACACCCCTAACTGCTAACTGGCGACGATAGTTTTGTTTCGCAGCTGTCTTTAATAGGAGTTGATGTGTATGTTTGTTTTCACAATTTATACCAAGCAGTGGCGAATATACAACGGAAAATACGACTAGGATACACCTAACCGTTTCCTTTCTTCAGACACTCAAATCTAATGTCATAAACCAACGCGAGCGGCCACTACTAATCTAATCTAACCGCTCTTCAATCATTACCCCCAGCCTTCAATTCGTCGCCTAGTCCAGCAGAACAGGTGCACACCCGGGGTAACTACCTTTCCGAAGTGTGCCGCCCAATGAATGGGAGTCCAGCCGTAGAACGAGTCCTCCGCCTGGAGCTGTGCTCTGTCACCGGGGCGCTGCTGCAGCAACGAGGAGAGCGCGCGCACGTCTCCGTCCCTGCAGGCGCGATGCAGCGGGAAGCGCGTGCTCAGCACCTCGTCGTTAGAAAAGCCCAACTCGATGCCCGCCGACATGCTTCCACTGCTAATAATGGTGGTGTAGTGAAGGGGAAATAAAACGATAGCTTCGTGTTTTTTCCCCCCCCGACCACCGCCGTACAGCGCGGATAGGCGCGTGCTCAGACAACAAAAGACAATCGCGCGCACTCTGAAACTTCAGCGGGTTACACTGAAATCCTGGAGTGGAGTTCGTACTCTGTGTGTCCCGGGAGAGGCGAAAAATCGATATGGATATTCGGATTTGGATTTACAGATAGATGCAGAAAGTATTAAATGCACTTTACTATCTACCAGAGAAGCAAATATATATATATATATATAACGCACATGGCAAGGCAGCAAATACTGTCTATGCAGTAACTACAGAATAGATAATACTACGAAGTGGAGGAGTGTATACAGTATAAGTAGGAATAAAAGCTGGAAATGTCCATTAGAATTGAGCGGTGTGTGTGTGTGTTACACTGTAAAGTTAATTAACTTTTTAAAAAGACAAATACATAATTTTCCGACATAATCTCCTTGCTTTAAAAAAAAAATGCACCACTGTTTTCACCACAATTTTCTCCTCCTAGGGCTGCTTTCAGGGAACCAAATAGGTGACTGTCTGAAGACAGAAAAAAGTACGTTTAAAATGTATCTAACTGTTTAAAAGTTATATTTGTTTAATTTAAGTTTGATCTAGAATAGACACAAATAAAAAAAATAGCTAATACAACATTAATTGTATTAAATTAATGAGTAATTAAGAATGACTGTGCTTTTTTGTAGTGTCCACACGATGGCCACACATACACCACCGTGTTCTTGTGCATGCTTGAAAACGGATGCGATAAAAATCCACCATAAGCCTTATCTGTTCTCTCTCAGCAACATTACTGAGAATGTTTAGTATATGAAAGGGATTACTATCATTGCTAGCACATATGGGGATTTGTAGAAGCAGGAAATTAAAGTGACTCATGTGCAGCATTTTTACTGGAACCTATTTTAAATGTATTCATTGACATACATTTTTAATTCATGTTTAATTATTGATTTTATTACATGGTAAAAACAGATGATAAATGTCCCTGCGATCTGTGATTAAAAAAAAGTCCCTGCAATTTGATATAGAGATCAGGTATAGAGAAAAAAAATACCCAAATACCTTTAGACTAACTCTCATATAAATCACATCATTGAGAAGTCTGAAAGTATTTCAGTGTCAAGTAAATGTATCAATCACTCAATCATTTATATAACACTTAACAACTTCAAGTTAACCAAAGTGCTTGTGTCTCAGTATGTATGATGTTGACGTCAATGAAAGGAATGAAACCATGATACCACAGTAAACATGAATAAAATTCTAATCACTGGAATGTTTTGTTCTCATCAACTAAAGGTAGGCCAGGGCATGAATGGACGCTTTGTACAGGCATCAAGGTCTGCCCTTTCACCATCTGCTTCACAATGTTTTCATGGATCACCCTTTTTGAATAGTTTTGACAGTTTGCACTGCAGCTTGCTCAAAGGGCCCAATAGTTTCAACCCAGGATGGTGAAGCTCAAGCCCAGACCCTCCCTTCAGCAACCCAGAACTCCAACCACCTGATCACAAATGCAAGTACTCACATTCTGGGCAGTTTGGAAATGCCAATCTCTTTGAACTGTGGGGGCAAAGTAAAAGCACCAAGAGAACTATTACCAAGCATGGTGAGATCATGCAAGCTCTACACAGACTGGTGGTGAGACTCAAGGCCTCCAACACTGGAGGTGTGAATTGACAGTGCTAACCACTAAGCCACAGTGCCAGTCAGATATATGTATCTATTAGCGTGAAGACCCGTCATTGATGGGCAAAGACTTAGAAATAGCTAAAAGTTAAGCTAATCAGTTTTAATATAATCAGTGATATTACTTCATGTTGAAGCCCATGTACATGACTGCCTGCCTTTCTGTATAGCAGAACTCTCTACTTAACTTATCAATACAAAGAAATAAAAATAAGGCGAGTATATCTTACGCTAAGTTGTACATCTTTTGTCGTCAGCCAAATACACTCCCTGTTCGGTAACCACAGAGTGAACCACAGATGACAAATCGAAAAAGTAGATCTGTTTTGTCCTAAAGATCAAGTTTTGTCCTAAAACAACTCTGTTATTTCAGCGATGAAAATATTCAGTTTATCTTTTCTAATTAATATCTGCAGGTGTTTGTTCACACTGAGCAAGTAGCTTATATCTTATTTTAAAGTAGATTATTGAATCAGGTATATAACTGTTCATAACATTTTACTCAACATTTTTATTTCATGTATGGTGCAGTTTAAACTTCAGGCAGATATTCAAGTACTTCAAAGGTTTCATTCAATTCTGTCCAGCGGTCGATTTAAGACGTGCCCACAGTTTGACGCATGCGCAGACCGATGTCAAATCTTACAGTTTATAATCTGGCACGTAACTGCTTATAACATCCCATTTGCTCAACATAACATAAAACCTTTATTTTATTTGTTTATAAGCTTTTCTTGTCTTTATTTATTTATAACCTATTCAACTCCCACTGTGCTATTTTACCCTTATAAAATGCTAACCAGGGTCAATTTACATCAGTTTTAGATTAACGTGTCAGGAGGTTGAAAAAGAAAATTCATTACTAGCATCCAATCAGCCGAAAGAAGAAGCTAATCGTGCAGTACACAGATGAACCACCAGAGGGAGCCAGTTGGACAACCTGTCTGCCTCAAAGAGAGAAAATTACCTCATACGTTTTGCTAATAAATCGGTTAGTTCGACAAGAAGCCGTTTCTTAAGATGCAAGCGTCAGACTTCACTAAAGTACCGCCGTTAAACTCAAGAGAGGTAACATTACACATAACGGTTTATGTGTGTTTAGTTATCAGACACCACAAATCACCACATATCAAATTATTCGGTTAAAAATAGCCAGCTAGCATCAATTTAATTGACTAAAGATTAAGTAAATTAAGATTTATTTACGAGATTTACTAAATAATTAAAAATACAAACGATTTCCAGTTAGGTCACGACAAAATAAATAAACATAAACTTTGAACTGTGTTTCAATATTGAAAAGAGATTTGTCAGCTCAGACCGAACTTAGCTACAGAAGCTAAGTACGATTTCATCACAAGTAGGAAGTTCTGTAAAAATATTTAAAAAATATATTTATTTGCCATTGGAAATTGTCGCATTTGAGACAAATTCAGTGCTAAATATGAAATTTCATATACAATTAACGTGTGTCGATCACGTTTGGCTTCTTTTTTTTTTTGCAATTCATACACGCAGTATCCACAAGATGGCGCCATAGTTTCACTTTAATTTTAAGCTGTAATTTACAAATCTAAAGGTTGATTTTTTTTAATTGTGTATTTTATTCTGTTTATGTGGGTTTATGTTACTTACGTAATTTATTTATTATTCTCACTCACTCACTCACTCATTGTCTATGCCGCTTTATCCTGCATACAGTGTCACGGGAGGCTGGAACCTATCCCGGGAGCCTTAGGACATGAACCGGGGGACACACAGAGCCATCACAGAGCGCACACACACACACGCACACACACTTCCACGCTCATTGACACACTATGGGCAATTTGGAAATACCATTCAGCCTAATCTGCATGTCATTGGATTGTTGGAGGAAACCGGAGTAACTGGAGGAAACCCATCAAGCATGGGGAGAACATGCAAACAGGCCGAGGCGGGAATCGAACCCGGACCCTGGAAGCGTGTGGCGACAGTGCTAACCAATAAGCCACCATGTCACCCAATTAAGGCATTATTTATATTTTAAATAAATGTAAACAAATAAGTCAAAGGCAGATATGCAGGTACACTACATCTGTGTAGTGGAATTACCGTGTAAAGCGAAAAGAAGGAACACAGCAACAAACAGGGATCATCTTCAGTAACTGTAGTCTGGTTAGTGTAAAAGTGGAAGGAATACATCTTGGACATGGTTCCAGTTCATTGCGGCGCTCCATACACACACACTTCACTTTTTCAAAAAACATTTTTTAAAAATACGCTTATGGTATTTTTGACTAACCCTTATAGGATCCAGGAGGGGATTGTTTTGTCTGGGTCCAAAAGAGAGACCTGGAGAGGCTGTGCACGCAGGTCATGCAGCTACGGGAATTTCTGCCTAAGGTCATTACCGGTGATTTTCTGGACGCTCTGCACAAAGCCCGCTCTTTGGACACACGTAAGATGAATGAATGTTGGGAATGGTTGTATTTAGGGAAATAGGATATAGGGAATATCAGAGAATTGTTTTACACAAAAAAATATATTAACTGGTTATCATATTACAAGCCTACAAGCAGAGGTGGAAAGTAACTAAGCATGTATACTTCATGACCATATTTAAGTATATATTTCATGTATCTGTACTTTACCTAAGTAGTGGTTATGTATTACTTTTACTACACTACATCCTATAACAAATATCTGTACTTTCTACTTCACTATATTTCTCCGTGGCTTAGTGTTCACAGTGATGTGAAGTAGTTGGTGCAAGAGTACTGCCACCAGAAGATAATTGTGTGCAATCGTGTGCTTTGACTTCCATCTGGAAAACGCTTAATTATGTAGCAGGTTTTTTGTTTTTTTTTTAAATCAAAAGATGTGAAACCCCTCCCTGTGTGGCGTTTTTTTACAGTTAGAGAACAGAGCCAGGAGCAGCAGCAGCAGCTCAAGCAGGAGTGTTTGCACCTCTGCTCCCGCCTCGATGCAGCACAGTCCGAGTGCCAGAGAGAAAGAGAGGTGAGTGAAATACAATACAACATACATGTACGAAGATAACCTTGTAAACTACGACTTGGAATATGGCCTGGCTATTTTTTTATTTTTTTTATTAATTTTTTTTTACCTTTTTACTGCCCATTTTTGATGCACCTTGCTGCATTTGGAAATTGTAGACATAACCTATAAGGTGTGCGCCCCCAGGAGAAACTAGCACTAAGGGAGCGGCTATGGGAGAGCCGCGAGCAGTTGCAGCAGCAGGCGGAGTTCTGTACAGACCTGGGCGCCGCTACCTGCACTGTACTCTGGAGCGCTTCCCGGAGAGAAGAGGCTGTACGAGACATACTGGCTGATGTGAGTCACCTTATAATAAAGGCGTCGGTCAGTAAAACCGTCTGACTTGACTAAGACTGAATTGCTCTAAATATTTGGACTGTGGTTGGGGAAATTATCATCATATTACACTTACACTTTACTATAAAGCGTTTTTCAAGATTAGTATTTAAATATTTATTTTTTTATAAAGTAGCATCCGGATGAAACAATTTTCAGAAGGTGGTAATAATTTGTCATAAATCTTTTGGGTTCATCAATACTGAATGCTCACAAATAACAATGAGGGCTATGTGACATGGTGGTGCAGCAGGTAGCGTTGCTGACTCACAGCTTCAGGATTTTTTTAAATTCATTCACAGGCTTGAGTTTCTGTGTTTTCTTACAGTCTGCAGGCGTTTCCTTGAGTTTCTTTGGTTTCATTCCAAAAGAAAAAAACTACCCCACCACTCCAATTTATCCACTCTAAATTACTCATCGCAGCGGAACAGTGTGAGAATGTGTCTTATCCAGGGTGTATCCAAATTAGTTCACAGTGTTCCTAATATCCTTTATTGAGCAATAATGCTTGTTTTTATGAATGAAATTGACATTTCTGTTGGTTCTCACTCAGGTCGGCACATGAATACAATTGTAAAAAAAAAATAATAATAAGTAGACAGTCATTATTGTCTTAATTTATATTGTGTGTGCATCTCTCTGAAGGGGAAGCTGCAACCGTTTCTAAGTGTAGCAGGTCAAACCCTGGAGAGTTTTGTGAAATCTCTAGACGAGGAGGAAAAACCCCAGCAGCAGAACTACAATTCCCATGAGCACCAGTTTGTCCTCGCATTGGCTGGTGTCATTACCAGTAAGTTGTAATATTTATTGTTTTTTTCCCTTTTATTTGTGGTATATTATTTAGATTCATTTGAAATATCGATTTATTCACAGATTTGGCGGCTGTGACTTGTGGGAGGGACTTCATTTCCAGCTCCGCGCACGTCTTGTTGGACACTCTGATGCAGCTGCTTGGGTTAATGAAGTCTGGAGTCTTTCCGAAGCTCAAAGTGTGAGTTAATTCCTAGACACTCTGACCCCGTTATAAGAGAAACCTGTATTCGTTTTATGAATGTCATTCATTCATAAAAAACATTCCCTCATCTTTTTCCAATCCATAAACCTAAGCCCGTGTCCTGATATGCTCATGATATGTAACCCAGGTGCCTCAAGTTTCAACGTGTTGTACATTCTGAGATGCTTTTCTGCTCATAACATACCATTCATACCATACTGGATTTAATCTCAAGAGACTGCTGCATGTGGAAATCCCCGTAACTCTAACCCTAGCTGTGTAAAAAATGAACAATACATCATGTCAGGCACCAGTCAAGTCACAGGGATTATACGTATTTTCCAATTGTGATTAATCTGAGAAAGAACCGAAAATCCTGACCTGTATCTGTATGATGTAAGGCATTGCATTACTACTACATTTTTGCATGACTGCAGATTGCATGAAAATATAGATGTATAGGTGTTTCTAATAAAATGGATAGTGAATGAATATTCAAACTATTTCAGTGCGCCATATTAAATTCATCTTATTTATACTATACAGTAACCAATATTTTAACTGACCTCACAGTGTGTGCGTGTGTTTGTGTGTGCGCGTACATCTCTTCGTACGTCTGTGCAGGCTGATGCTGATGGCTTTGTACAACGTCAGCCTCAGCGTAAATGGACTGACGTACATCAGCGAGAGTCCTGCACTCCTGCCTCTTATATGCACCCTGCTTGAAGGTGCGTGCATGTCTGCGTATTTGCATCTGTGACTGTGAGTGTGACATGAGTGAGTGCAGCTGAGAAAGCCCTCCTGAGGCTTCAAGGCTTTATCTGATCCCGGCTTTGACGTCATACCAAGTGAAATGTGGTGGGGAGGATTAAGATCAGCTTCCACACTTTCTATCTCACACCTTCCCTGCTTCACTCTCTCTCTCTCTCTCTCTCTCTCTCTCTCTCTTTCTCATCGTATAAAGTTACTCACCATTTATAGTCATTCCTCCAACTACTTTTTCCCATTGTCTTGTTAGATGTTTGCAGGTGTTGTATCAGTGTCACGTCCGGCACATTTTCGAGCTCTGAGTAAAAATCACTGTTGTGTACAAACCACACCCTGTTCAATATTACACCTTCTTCATTGCTTCCAATTATTATCCTTGCCTAGTTCTGATTGTTCTTACTCATCCCTTGACTTTAAGGAGGTGCTTTATGTCAGTGACATGTTGTTTTTAATTTCATCATTATCAGACCAGGACTCAGAGGTGTGTCTGCAGGCCCTACGGTTGCTCCAGTCTCTACTAGTGGAGAGTGACTTATCGGTCCAACTCAGCCCAAACCTACAGCATTCCCTTCCACTGGAGAGAATCCACCAGTTGGCCTCAAGCCGTCACTCAGCCCTCAGACAGACAGCTCAGGAGATGTTGGAGGACATCAAGTGCATCACCAAAACTAATCACACAGTCATAGAGAAAGAACAGTGATGTGGTGGACACGTACAAACCTTGTTCTAATCCCAGTCCATACACACTGACCTTGTGTTTTATGTGTGAGACAAATTCAGCTTTTATAATCCGGTATCTCTAGCTATTGTAATCATTTGAAACGAGTCAGAGGTCACAGGGCACGCTCGCTGAGATATGGCTCTTTGTTGGTCTGATCTCCTGAGTAGCATAATGATAATGGTAGTAATGGCTAAAGTCTTTCTCTGTTACGAGTTGTACTGGTTAAGAATAACGTTTCTTACATCTTTATTTGTTTTCTAATATATGTAGGACTGTAGTACTAGCTGTTTTGATTAACCTAAAGTTGGTTAAATGTTCATATTTTGCTGTTCTGTGTAATAGAAGTGTTCTTAAATGTTTTGAAACAAATTAAAGGGTTTTTTTTTTTTTTTTGCACTGTTCGGTTTAATGCTATTTTTTATTTTCAAATTTGTCTGGAAACACCCTGTCTGCTTAGAAAAACCTGCTGTTGCCTTTGGCCATGTTACAGTATGTTACTTCTAGTTATTGGGTTGCGAACATAAAAAAAATCTCTTAATGAAATGTGGGAGCTGCAAGAGTTTGCGCAAGTTAAGTGACCAAGATTCACTATAATCCTGGCAAGTTATATTAGGACCATGTAAAAAAATAATAAAATCTGAAACATTCGACAGTGATACTTTAGCGTTTTAGAATTGCATAGTTTATAACAACTTAGTGGTCTCGCACACACAGACTAGTCCCTCAGGTAACCTGTAGAACTCAAGACTCCCAAAATACAGCAGCTCTAAGTAAAATAGGAAAATAATCCTAAGGACGTCTGGGCATTTTAATTTTGGGGGATTTAATGGGTCATGAAGATGCCCCTACTATGGCTCATATCCTGGAGACGTCCTGAAATCCTATTTGTGCTTACTGGAGAACTGTTGATGCAGACTGCAATAGCAAAGCCCTTGACAAAAATGTAGCAGGAATTACAGCCTGAATCGGGTGCAAGTGCATGAGGCCAAAGTTTAATCAATACCACTGTCATGTTTGGAATTTAAGTACAGTGTGTGTGTGTATGTGTGTGTCTCCTGGGATAGGCTCCAGGCCCCCTGCCACCCTGTATACAGGATTAAGCAATATGAGTGAGTGAGTGTGTTTACAGTTTACTGTGATTAGGGTTTCAGACTCAGATTAAGCCTCCTTGGTAGGCTAGCAACAGTTTATGTTTAGTAAGTTCTCCATCACCAGATTGGCTAAAAATTAACATTTAAATTGCGTCAAGTACCAAAGATAAGATACATATTAGATACATACAGGATAAAGGTTTATTGTGACTCATGTGTATTCCAGGTAATGTTGCTTACATATTTGTGTTACACTATTAGCAAAATTCCAGTGTTGTAGTGTTTAGTGCGTTCAGACCGGTTTGGGACGTGGCTAGCGTTGCTTGGCAACATGGGCTCCTGCGCGCGCCCTGCTCAGCGCTTTGACGCCAGAGTGACGTTAATAAAGTGGTACATAGAGCGGAGACCTGTTATGGTGACTTAGGAGTGACTCGAGTCTACAGATATGATTATGTGCAGCGCTATACAGAGTGCATAACCAGGAGGAGTGTTTCTTTTCTTTTCTTTTTTTTTAAGGAATCAAATATTGAAACTTAAAAAAAATTTAATAATCTAAAGTGCAGGAATGAGTGCAGGTGAACTGAACTGCAAGGTATAGATGGAAAACGTTTGAGTGTACCGTCCACACGGTGAGTTCTTACCATATTTTATATATATATATATATTTAAAAAATAATAATAATAATAATAATAAAGACTTAATGTAACTTATTTTTTCTTACTTAAACTAACCAAATTGACTGAGAAACCTGAGCTAATTCATGGGAATTAAACTTCTGATGTGACTTTCCCTATATTATTATTATTATTATTATTATTATTATTATTATTATTAATGCACTCTGTATATCATAGTTTTCTCGTGCATTAATGCTCAATGTATCTTTTCATGCATATTTTAACACATGTTTTTGTGCACCAATAAATACACTCTGTGCCAAAAATTATGGCCAATATAAATATCTTCATCAATATCAACAAATCTAAGTTGTAGCCTAAATATAAGACTAGCCGTACCTTTTTCTTCTATTTAAAAAAAAAAAAGTAGTATTATTCCAATATTAATGGGGTATTAATATTCTTTGTATTGATATCTTGTTTAACTAATGATAAGAAGACGTGTGTGAAGTGTATGAACTTCTACTTACTAACTCTGCAAGGTACAGTAGAAATGATGTAGAAGCTATACAGTGTAGAATCATTGCTCATTTCCCTCTTACTGTAATATATACAAAAATATCACATACTTACAGTATTATTATTATTATGTTTGTATTGTTCTGTTTTTTTTTGTTGTTGTTGTTTTTGTTTTTTTTTAATCCTGGTGATGAGCTAACTTAATACGGACAACTGTCTCATAAAATCTCAGGAGATCAAACTCCAGAAATATCCATGATGTAAATTCAGCACAAAATCTGCAGTAAATAACTTTTACTTATTCATACCTGTCTTCGCAGGAAGTGTGTGCAGGAGTATCTTGGTATAACTAAAAAACATGATGAACATTAGTGGTCTATGGATGGTGCTGTAACACCAATCTTGTTGTACTTTCTCTACCTTTGAAGTAGTTCACTTTACAGCAATGATTAACCAGACATAGAGATAGGCAATCATACATTTTTTTATTTTACATACTGTAGCTCATACGTAATTGTACGCTATTGGTTTTGCAGCATCACATTACATGATAAACAGTTTACAGAACAGAAGCACTAATTTAACACTTTTGGTTCATTTTTTCATTATTTTGAATTGAGCACACGATATAATTTTTCATTTAGAATGCATCGACCACGATGTGATGACAACATAAATATGTATTTTGTACTTCGGTACCAGTTCAGCAACAAGCAACGTTACAGTTTGGTACAGTTTTTCTAAAAGTCTAGTTTGCTGTTTACACAATTACCTGATGTTGTTCCAATTCCGTCCTGATTAATCACACAGCAGTTAAGGACATTAAGCATGGTGGTGCTGTCAGACGATGGGCCAGACACAATGAATCGGCTTGGGAAACCTCTGCAGGTCGGCTTCTATGAGATCATACGTACGCTGGGGAAAGGCAACTTTGCTGTGGTGAAGCTGGCGAGACACAAAGTCACTAAAACACAGGTTCCCTAAATTATTGTCATAATCAGAAACTGTTGATTGACTTGTTCGTCAATATGGTATTAAATTATAGCTGCTTACGCATGATTTATAAGTGATAGGCTTTTAGTTTGATCTAATCTACTCACAGGTTGCCATCAAAATCATTGACAAAACTCGTCTGGATGCGTCAGGCTTGGAGAAACTTAATAGGGAAGTTAAAATCATGAAGCTTTTGAACCATCCACATATCATCCGACTCTACCAGGTCTGTGAGTTCACATTTACTCTCATCAGCACAAATTACAGAACAATGGTCGATAATGACGCCGTCATTAGACATGAATTGGTGAGGCAGAATTCAGGGCATGCATAACGTTAAAGATAAAGGAGTGACAGCCTACATGTGTGTGTCCCAGATATACAGAAGAGCAACAGAAGTCACAACAATTACATTTTTCATATGCTAACTGAGTCATATAAAATGCAACCACTTACCAGATGGTTTCTCGTGAACGTTTTTTTAATGGGTAGACAGGTGGCATGGTGGGTTACTGACTTAGGTTAGACTTGCACCTCCAGAGTTCCTAGATGGATTTCATATAAAGGCAAGGCAATATATATATATAAGTCTGTCAAATAAGTCCACTGTAATCAGTCTATAAATAAAGAGAGCAGGGCCAGTTATGCAGAGGCTTGTATTCATCAAGAGATGAAAATCATGTGCTACTTTTCCCACACCTGTTGCTTTATTTAGCAGACTTCTCTATCAGTCTCTATAGGGTTTACACAAATAAAACCACTTTTAGACCCAGGTTGTTCATGCTCCTATGCTTAACCTTCATGATATTATGTGATATAATGGAAAAACAAACAGGACATACTGTACAATCAGTCTTCTAACAAATTGGTATTTAAGGATGTCAAACTTTTATCACTACAATATGTAAGGTATTACTTTCTCTAATTTGCAGGTTATGGAAACTAAGAATATGTTGTACATTGTGACCGAGTATGCCAACAATGGGGAGATGTTTGGTAAGTTTGATATACAGTACTATGCAACAGGCCTGAGCCACACCTCATATTTTGCTTTTAAAGTGAAACTACATTCTTGTCCAGTCCCTGCACCTGACTAATTTCGGAGAAATGTCCTTTCTCTTTCTTAAGTCAGACAGTGACCGGTGGATCATTCATGCATAAAAACATCTTACTTAAGTGAGAGACAGGTGCAGATGATGACAGATGATCAGGCCAGTAATTAGTATACTGGTGATGCTGAATGCGGAGTGGTTGGACCAGACGAGAGGGGAAATGAGGTCGCTGCTGAAGCCGTTAAATAAACAACCGATTTTTAAATCGTATCTTTAGGCACTTTGTAGCCTGTCACAGTAAAAAAATTAATTGCATTTAAAAGCATTTAATGAAAAAGAAATGAGGGGTGGCTCAAGTCTTTTACACATGATCATGATCTCTTTTACTATATCTGTCAGTTTGTATATGAGATTTTTTTTTTTCTTTCAAACCCATCAAGCATATCTTTTTTTTTTTGTCTTTGTAAAGATTATATTGCATGCAACGGTCCTCTGAGCGAGGAACAAGCTCGCAAGACATTCTGGCAAATCCTTTCCGCTGTAGAGTATTGCCACAGATGCCACATTGTACATAGAGATCTTAAAGCTGAAAATTTACTGCTGGATAACAACATGAACATCAAACTGGCAGGTAAAAGAGACAAGTTGATTTATTGATGAAATTGAAGTTGTTGTTGGTCTTTCGGTAGCTCCCAGCAAGGGGTCGCTACAGCGGACCATCTGATCCGCACACAACAGGTTTTATCCATTTTATCCAGGCTTGGGACCAGTACAATTAAATTAAATAATTATTCATAATTTATTCATAATGAAAAGACACAGGGCTTATAGTAAGTAATGGCTTATAGTAAGTAAAGTAAATATCTGAAAAGTATGTTCTATGTGTTCTTTAATCTTCAAGACCAATATCTGGTATCTACTTTTAATTATTATGTCATTTGAACTCTCCATAAGTGTCTTGCTAATGATGAATTTAAATGTGCTGGAGTTAGTAGGGCGGGGAGGGGCATGTTTCTGTGTGTACAGTATTTAGGTATACTGAGATGTCAATTTTTCCTCACTGTATCCCTTAGACTTTGGTTTTGGAAATTTCTATGTACCTGGAAAGCATCTGAGTACATGGTGTGGAAGTCCGCCTTACGCCGCACCAGAGATCTTCAAGGGAAAGGAATATGAGGGCCCTCAGCAAGACATCTGGGTAACTTTCCTAAATGATGTTCAGACCCCGCTTTTATAACTAGACAGCTGGGATGAAAAAAGTTCTTTTTCAGTTTTGGGCCATGATGAATTCCATGGGATTTTTCTTTTAATGCGATCTTTGTGAAAATTCCAGGCGATCATCAGCCGCTTAGATACTCAAACCAGGTCATCTCGCAACAATTATCTCGAGACGTCTTGTCTTCTTTGTTTTCCCAGAGTCTCGGTGTGGTTCTTTATGTCCTGGTGTGTGGATCTTTACCCTTTGATGCTGTCTCACTTTCAGCCCTAAAACTGCTTGTCATAGATGGACACTTTAGGATTCCTTACTTCATGTCACAGGGTACCAATCTTACACACTCTCAAACCATGACCAATTGATATGTGGGTCACGTTGAGGTAGTCAGACATCCTCGTGCTCTGCTTTTATCCAGAGTGTGAGAACCTGATACGGAGGATGCTGATGGTGGACCCGGCCAAACGTATCAGTCTGGCGCAAATCAAGGAGCACTACTGGATGAAAGCTGTCCCGATAACAGTGTGCCAGGCTTTCTTTAACTCTCCTGAGAGGCACTGCCAGGCGAAGCGATACAACGAGCAAGTGCTCAGTCTCATGCAAACGCTGGGCATCGACAAGCAGAGGACCATTGATGTAAGCTGAGCTTGGGTCATATTATATGTGCTACCGGCTAACATGTCGGAATCGTAACAATAGTTACAATTTGGTCATCTTAAAAAGGCTTAACGTACTTAGATAGAAAGATACATAACTGTACTGTACAGTATATGCCATGTTGATATGTTTTGTCCATTCAAACACCTAACATCTGTATTAATCTCTCTAGTCTTTACAGAACGACAGCTATAATCACTACTCTGCCATTTACTGGCTTTTGCTGGAGAGACTAATGAATGGACAAAAGCCAATCAAAACAGCCGATTGGTCTAAAAAGTCTTATTACAGTTTACCAGTGCTGGGAAATTCATCTGATCCAATTCCACCCACGTTACAATACAGAAACTCACCTTCTCCCAGCAACTTCCTGGATGCTGGATTAAACCGAAAGCTTCGAGGTGAAAATGTATATGAAGATGAGAAGCAGATCCCTCTTGACTATACATCTGAAAACAGAAGCATGATACAGAGACCGTCTGATTCTGTGCGGACATCAGTAAAAAGCTGCTGTCACCCACCAAGTACGTACAGTGGAATTATGTGATAGTGTTACAAGAACTTTTCAAAATAAGAAGAAATACTGTATACTTCTTTTAAACTGGAGTGAGCATCTTTTCAGGAGACATACTGTAATCTCAAAGGTGTAATCATTCACTCATTTGTAGTGCATTTTATATCCTATCCCTCTGTTTGGTGCGTATCCTGAGTCTGTCACTGTGAGCGAGACGGGCACATTCTTGGATGGGAAACCATAATATTGCAATGCTTTTAATTAATTCTTCATTAATAAATGGCAAAGCAGCAATGACTTTAAGGAACATGTGAAAAGTAGGCAAATACTTATGCAAATCAATTTGAATATAGAAATATTGAATTAATTCTTAAACATAAATGAGTGTAGGTTTATACAATCACTTAGACTACAAAATCCTTTGCATATATAGTATATATATAGTATATAGTCTATATAGTATATATATATATATATATATATATATATATATATATATATATATATATATATATATATATATATATTGACTATATACTTCACTATAACTTTTATATAAAAACATTTTGTTTGTCAATATCTGCAGATATTGTGGTGGATCTAATGGACGGTCCCAGTTCAGACACCTCTCCCACCTCTGCCTTCGCTGTCCCCAGCACCTCTTTTAACTCCCCAGGTGCTCTTTTAGACCCACTGCTCTCTATGAACCAAATGCATGGACATTTTCCATTTTCACCGAAATCAAACAGAAGCCCTCTCGCTCATTCATCTGTTCTGAGGTACCAAAGGAGTTTGCAAGTTCTCAATTTTCAGGAGCGCAGAAGAGCCTCTGACACCTCACTGCCCCAAGGTAAGATCAGTGTGGGTGAGAGAGTGCAGAGATAAGAAGTTGGAAATATACTCATGACAAAGCAAACTGAAATAGTACCATTATCATTAACATTATTGTTTCAAATATATATATATATATATTTTATCACATAATAGTCTAATAGACTATTTAACGTCACTTTAAATGAAATAAAGTGTTTTATTCAGAAAATAATTTAGAGATAAAAAGAAAGCAAAAAAAAATATTTTTAAAAAGTTAGCAATACTGTAAGTTTTGAATGTAAGACTATACAGGCACACTGTAAATTTATTATACTGTTGTGTATTAAAACCATTGCATCCACATCATTGGAAGAACTCTCGTCTAAAATGATGTATAAAATGTACATTGCATCTAAAAAATTTGCAATATCATGGAAAAGTGATTTTTTTTGTAATATAATTAAAAAAGTGAAACTAATATTTATGAAGTCGTTATCGTTAAAGTGAAATATTTTAAACTTCAAGCTTTTTACAGTTTCTTTGATTCAAGAGCCCATAAAAATCCAATTCCAATTATGTAAGTAATAGTACATTATATGTATAATAATCTATAACTGGGTGGTGTGATGTTATTTTCATAAGACCACATGTCAAGGTTCATCCCCCTATTAACATAGCAATTTTTACTCAGATCCATGTTTCTATTAAGTAAAGAATGAAACATTATGCTTCATATGACACATTCTACTTTTTAGCAGTTTGTCATATAACACCAAAAGCAAGTTACAAGCTATCTTGTTAAAAATTCAGTGTTCTACATCACCACTTTTACAGGTCAGTGGGCTTATCAAGAGTATTTGAGCAAGAGTGCTCACACAACAGGCCAGTTTTGTTGGAACAAAGTTCCTGTGCAGCACCCTTGGCCCACAATGCCCAATCCAGAGCCCACTAAAGCTCCAGCACAATCATGGGAATATTTCGATGGTCAGACTGAGAACATGCAGTACCATCAACGGTAAGTGTCTAGACACAATTAATTTTGTCAGCTGGCATACCATGAAATAAACAAGATAAAAAAAAACAACAACAAAAATAAATAAATAAATAAATAAATAAAATAAAGTAAAATTGCACTTCCAAAAAAGATTTGCAGTTGAGTTGGAGTACTTGAATATGAACAAAATTTGGTTTATTTAAACAATTTACATCTTCCATCATTCCTGCCCATCAAAACATACATTTAATAACTTAATACATTTCGAATACATTAGTGCACTGTTTTTTTTAATGCTGTTATTATTTCAATTACAAATGACACATTTTACATTCCAGTTAGTGAATTAAATATTATGAAAGAAAATTTTTTTTTATGCAAATATATGAAAATACTTAGTGATGGAGGTTGCATTGTATCTGGTCACCTCTTTTGATTAGTAGTAATGTAGCAACAAATTTTCTAGAGCTGTTCTAGTTACAGCACTATCATTTTGACCTATACAGTTAGTGTCCCTGGATACGAGCATCTGCAATATGACAGCATGTCAATGTAATTTTACTTTATTACTCATTCACTTTTACTCTGAATTAAATGTGAATTAAATATTATGAAAGAAAATAATTTGTATGCAAATATATGAAAATCTTAATGTTTGGCAACTTTTACTGGTTTTCCATACTTAGAGTTTCTTGGTGCAATTGGTGCTAATATTTTTGTCTTCTTGCAGGATAACTAATATTCCTACCCATCATCCCCATCTGGCTCAAAAGCCATCTTCTTATCCTCCTCCATCTACTATGGCTATCCACAATCACTCCATCCATCCAGTACTACATTTTGAGGGTCACTTAACTTCCAGTTACAGCAACCCTTCATCCCTCCTTCACACACCTCCGAGTCGTCTCTGTCCTCTCCGAGATCCTCCAGCTCACTCCTCCTGTCTGCCACCATCCTATTTGTGCTCCACTTCTAGCTGTTCTTCCTCAAGCATGGTGGATACCACGACACTGCTCCTGGAAACACAGTTGCAGATAAAACCAAGCTCACGCTAATGTTTGCTAGTAGTGATGGAGGTTGCATTGTATCTGGTCACCTCTTTTGATTAGTAGTAATGTAGCGACAAGTTTTCTAAAGCTGTTCTAGTTACAGTAGAAATTACAAATCTATCATTTTGACCTATACAGATTGTCACTCTGAATAAGAGCATATGGAAAATGACAACATGCCAATGTAATTTTACTTTTTAGGTATATTCACTTTTACTCTCCTAAAATAAGGGAAACAAATGCCAATACATAAAATTTACTCAATTACTCCTCTTAACCCTGAATACAGGGTCACAGCGGGCCAGGAGCCTTAGTGCACGAGGCGGGGTACATTCTGGACAGTGTGCCAATTCATCGCAGGGCACACACATACACACTCATTCACACACTACGGGCAATTTGGGAACGCATGTTAGCCTAATCTGCATGTCTTTGGACTCTGGGAGGAAACCAGAGTACCCGGAGGAAACCCACCAAGCACAGGGAGAACATGCAAACTCCATGCACACAGAGGCAGGAATCGAACCTGGCCGGGAATTGGACTCAGATCCTGGGGGTACTGTACAAGACGACAGTGCGAACGACTAAGCCTCCATGCCACCTATATATTAAATTATATATAATGAATAAGATCTGAGTAGAATATGCACATATAGTATTTCCTGGCAACTGTTTAAAATCTTATTGACTGCTGTTAAAATCTGCAAAAATATTAATGGAGGAACAAAAATGTCCCAATCACTTCAAGCAATAATAATTATTTCCATACTTCTTGTTTTGCATTATATGTACAATACAACCTGATTGTGAATGGAGTAGATTTAATAATGTTTTGTAATGTGTGTAAACAATATTTCATCACTCTGTACATGTCAGTATTGATATTTTACACTCAATCCAAGTATTTATTCATTTATTGTAAATACAAAAGGATGAATGATTTGCATTTTCTAGTTGTCAGCAAATCTCTCTCTTAGTCCTCAGATGAACTCCCAATGTGCTAGCTTTGAGAACTTAAGCAATGAGAAGAACAGCAGAGGGAAACATCGGATTTAATTTATGTCGGCTAGGAATAGGAATCAAAGGCTGCAGTGAGAACTAGACATACAGTCTGAAAATTGGAGGGGGAAAAAACGAGCAACTTTTTTTTTTTTTTTTTGCTTTGGTTAATGATACGTTTTATTGAGATAATATTTTTAGTACATGCCTCAGGTGAGGGGCGTTTCAGTAAAACAAGGTTAGAGGAGACGGGGCAGAGGTGAAAAAAATCAGGTGACATACAAGCTAAAATGAGAAAAGATCAGACACAGGAAGACCAGATAGGAGGTTGGAAGGTTGTAAATAGAAACTCCTGCAAATTCCAGCCCTGCTTGTTTTGTAACTTATTTTTCTTGTTTGACTTTTTTGGTTTTATTCTGAAGTGGCCAGATTTTAAAGAACTTTCCAATCAGGAGCCATCCATTCCTCCTATTCAGTTCCTCTCATTTATAGATTATAATAATCCCAACAATTAAAGCCCCTGCTGAGCCACGCTCTTGCCTACTAAATCCACTTGTCTAAGAGGAAGCGGCAGGTTTGGGTTTGTCGTCCCGGGTAACAGGAATGGTGCGATCGCCACGTCCGTATTCTGATCCACCTGTTTTTGGGCCGCAGAAGGTGAGCAGGCCATCAGCTGACAGCGTACAGGTGATGGCTGACTGATCAACGCTGGAAGGTAGGCGGTAGCGTCGGTGGAACTCCCGTGAGATGTAGCCATGGTCGTCCTGGGGGAAAAGATGGGAATGGTGTCAGGAAAAAAAAAAAAACATCCAGGGGATCATTGGAGAAAGCAATAAAAGATAATTATGGTGATAAAAACAAGAACTCTGGACCTCATAATTGGTTGTGAGGTTTTTTCATTTTGCGAAAAGGTTGCAATATTTACAAGTGATTTACACAGTAGAATAAAGTAGGTGTAATGTGTCGTCATGTAACGTAATGGTAAAACCATGAGGTTTTGTAGTTTTTTTAAATTTATTTTTGTACATTATAACTCTATTGTATTGTTTTAAAATCCCATAATCCTGCAAGACAATTTAATGAATGAAGTGCAGTCTCGTATAATAATTAGTTAAATAATAAGATGTAAGCAATTATCTCACCTATCACAGCTCAGGCATGAATATGCGCATTCAACACTGAACCAGATTCAAGGTAATAGGAAGTTTATTTCATAAAACATCACCATGGCTTCATGGCTCAACTCTCACTTTGACATTTACCCATGACGCAGAGACTACATCGATCTGGTGAAAATGTTCGGATCTGTTTTCCATTATTTTCCATTGTTTACCCCTCAAAACATACATAAAATAGGGATGGAAGGAGTCCCAAGAGGAGTGCTAAGAGTTAAGAGTGGTTCTTAGGCCACAGGAATTTAGAAGTTGTGTATTGATGTCCAGGCATCTTGCTTAGAGTGAGAATTATGTTTGATTTTAAAAAAAAATGGAGAAAGCTGGAGAAATTACCAACGGGGCATTCCATATAGATCCAGCGCTGCCACTGGAGGTCACTTCTATTAGAGGTCAACTGCTATGCAAATCATGCAGACTTAATGAATCATATCTAATTCATAATGACTGTTCCAGCAAATACACAGCCCATATTTCAGCTCATATTTCAACAAAGAACCAATCTGGCCATATATTTTTTAAAAATGAAGTGGTGCTTCCCCTTAGTGGCCTTTAACTTCCATTTTCTAGTCCATGTTTAATAACCTGGACACACCTAGAAAGAAAAGCTGCTTAAAAAGCTAGATACCTGATGCAAATGGGTAATAATTAAAACAAGCAAATAATTGTTCTGCAAATAAAAGGAGAACATAGCGTATACCAGCATGAGCATGTGAAGGACAGTTCAGGAGTCAGCTCACCTGTCGCTCCCCGTGCTTGCCATGAATCTCCACATGGTCATCTGCCACCTTAACACTGAGTTCTTCTGGGGAAAAGTGCTTCACATCCAGGTAAACCATGAACCTGTCCCTGTCAGACCTCACCTGAAAAAAAAAATGAAAAGATGCTATTGATTAAAATAATCATTTAAATGCAGTTCTCTAGCAGATGGCCTGTGTGAAAAGTGGCATTTAAGTTTACATTAAAATAAGTCTTACGCTATCAATTCAATTGTAATCTTTAAATTTTAGATGATAGGTCAACACTATATCCAGATAGGATGACATGATTTATATGAAAGGATGAGGATGATAGGATTATGCAGTTCCTTTTAGCTAGTTTTATCATCTCATCATCCGCTATTGCATGTTCTGTTACAAAAGGCATAGCTGTCGTGTTGAAAAACGCATCTCAGAAATCAGTAGCGTCATGAGGTTCCACAAATTTAGAGCTCCTAACTAATATGTCTTCGCCTGACCAAACCTCTACATCAAAGCCCAATGCTTTGCATAGTTTCAACTTTTTGCTGCTTCAAACACACCCGATACAGCTCATGAGCTAATTATCAAGTCCTTCATAAGTTGGATCAGGCATGTTGGGAGCAGTAAAGTTGGAAGTCCTCTACTTTCAATCTACAGCCAATCAGCTCCTTACCTCGGAGATGCCAGAGTTGGAGGAATCCAAAAAACTGCGGAAGAGAGAATGGCGGTAGGAAGGGCTGATGGTGGAGGCAGTAAAGGGGAAGAGATCATGATCAAGCAGACCTTCTCCAAAGAACTGGTCAAAGAGCCGAGAGGGATAGCTCAGGGTACGTCTGAACCACGGGTATTGGATGGCAATATCCATAACTTTTCAATCTTGGTCCAATTTTGAGCCTTTGCTTTGGCCACCCTTTGATAGAGTACGCTTGAAGAGAGTAAGCGCAGTGAAGGGAGTGGAAAGGATGTGCAAGGGTCCAGGAGTAGACAGGAGTTGTCAAAGGGTGGGTACTACTCTTTAATGTGGCCACAACCTGCCTTTATATACAGAACGAGCCAGAAAAGGGGGCTTATAATTGGATCTGTTTGGAATGGCATGAGCTCATGGTGGGAATGGTAGTGTCAGCAGAATGGCACTGACGGCAAGCTGGTCCTAGCTGCCCAAACAAACTAGAGCAGAAGGATGGAAGTTGAATCATTATGAGAAATTTGGAATAGGTCATGGTTTGGCCAGTGAAGCATCTTGGGCCACTTCCTATAGTAGTTAGCAAGCAAATGCTTTATCGATTTGACTACAACTGCATGTGCGTTCTGTATCTTTATGGGTTTCCTTCAGGTTTCTGCATTTTTCTCCAACCTTAAAAACATACACTGACAGTAAACACAGATACATTAAAGATGAAGCTACAGTATATTCAATAAGTTTGGTGAAATAACTGGTGATGGCTGGCCTCAACAAACGTACATTCTGTGTGTCTGTAATGTTCAGGACTACAACCAGGTCAAGACCATAATAAACTTTTGCCCTGATCCTAGATCTGATGGTGACATTTAGCTAATCCTAGGGTTATTCAACTCTCCCATGCAAAGGCTTAACCAAAATGCACGAGTGTGGTCTTTCCCCAGCTAACAAAGCCCTATAACACAAGCCAGATTGGCTGCAGGGGCTGGATATTACTAGCCTTTAAGCCCTGCATACAATTTCATCTTGCTCAGCAAGATTGCAATGCTCATGGCTTTTTCTCAGTGGGTTTAACCACAACAGTTATAAGAACCGTGTACGCTACTTTAACCTGGTGCAAATAAAGATAGTCTGCCTCCAGAGATCCAACGATCATTGAAAAAGCTTCATGTGCATTCATGCACTCTGAAAGTAAGAAGTACAAAACTTTTAAGAGAGTAAATTACTAGAAGCTAAATTAAATAAATGCAATTCTGACATGAAATCTGGAATGCTATAAGGCATTGTTTGTGAAAATAAACCAATCTAGATGGTGGAATTAACATCTTCCCTCAGTAATAATAATAATATTAGTTATTTCAAAAGGCACAGTGGCTGTCATGTAGAAAAATGCATCTCAGAAATAATATATTAGTTGAATCGGTTTGACGTCTTTGTGAATCCCATGTGTTTCATCCGAAATTTGCTCCTTATAATGAATGAACAAACATGAGTAGTGTCCATGATGCTCTCTCATCCCATCCTGGGTGTATTGCCACCACACACCAAAAAAAAAGGGTACTACAAATGATTAAATGAACCACCCAAATGGGTTGCTACTAGCAACAATACAGCATAGTGCATGAAGGAGTAATGATTCCCAGTGCATCATATTTGCTCTTTTATTAGATCCTTAATGTTCTTTCAGTTCTTACCTTAACTGAAATGTGCATCAGTGTCAACCAAACCATTGTACTCTGGACAATGAAACAGTTCACCCTGTACTGGAAAATACTTTTTTTTTTTTTAATATTTTTTTTTTATGTATGCATGTATTTATTTATTTATTTATTAAGAAAAGGCATCAGGAGAATTACAAATTTCTTTATTAAGATGGAACAAAATATGATTCTGCATGAAAACATCTCTCCAGAGCAAAAACTTTTAGGCAACAAGATCTTACATTCTTCTACACAACCTTGAACACATCGGAAACGGTTTGATTTAATAATATTCATGATACAACACACAATCTTTCTGAACGACAAAGAGTTAGGATTTACATACAGTATATTCAATTTTGTTTCTCTAAATGTTTTAATGTGTTGTAATTGTACATGTGATCAACAATTAACATACAATTTAAGACCAAAATTAGGAAATTTACCGTTTACTTGGACTTTTCTCAGTTTTAGTACTTTTGCTAAATTTAAGACCAATTATACAAGAAGCAAAAATAATTCTTAGAAATGACGTATGGCTGGACGAAGACACTCATTTCTCACGCGTCATCTGTGCATTCGGATATGGATCGCTCACGTTTCTCACGAGCTGTAACAAAGTTGAGCAGGTCAATGGCGGTCACTACTCCAAACACCATGTGCTTCATTATGGTCGACCCGTCTGTTAAATCTGAAAGGAAAGGACAAGGTTAGGTCACAGGTATGGTTACAAACGGAGAGGGATGGACTTTGGATATTTAAATAAAATTACCCAACACATGGCCCAAAACACACAAAAAAGAAACGCGTTAGTGGAGAATCAACTGGGAGAGTTTAGTTATACTTTTCATATTTCACCATTATCATGCCACTATGTCTCTTTAATCTTTATTAAATCCTTATTCACACCTCCACACATTTTAAATTCAGCCAACTTTTTCCCCCAATAGTGCACCTTAGGGAAATCTAATAAACTGCTATGAAAAAGGCAATGCAAGTGCATTCAGTGTCTCCATGATGTAATAATTTGCTTCATATAATACAGTATAATTGTAAATATATTGTAGTTGCAAGCAACGATGAGTGGGCCCAAGCACCTTGCGCCATCACCTCCTGCGTACACCGCACAACCTGTGTGTTTTTTGAGCATGTTAAGACCTCTAAAAAGCCATCGCTGCCTGGATGCACCGCACAACTTGCACACTTCACACACTATGACATAATAGGGCTGATGTCAGCTTGGACCCTAAATATTTGTCATGTCAACAAAGCATCATTTAAACCTTTGAACCAAAAGTGTGTGTGTGTGTGTGTGTGTGTGCGCGTGTGTGTGTGTGTGTGTGTGTGTGTGTGTGTGTGTGTGTGAGAGAGACCTGGTGCGTTAGTGTGTTTGTAAGCGTCATGAGAGTGCGTTGTGATGTGCGAGTTTGTAGAATAGGAGGAATTTTATTTGTAATATAAAATGTTACACAGAAAGTTATTAACCACTTTTCAGCATAAGATTAAGGCATTGTCATGACTGACCCGTTTGTGATATCAGAAATCCCTCTGCAATTTTGCGTCCTCAATGTCTTGAGATCACATGGGCCCGCTTTGGTGGCGATCATATAAATTCCCTAGGAAGAGTGCATCCAATTCCTCTGGGTGAATTTTGCAAATGACTAAAAATAACCTTGACTTGGAGAGTGGCGCCCATAACATGCAATGTGAAAGTTTTTCAGCTCAATGAGCTCCAAACGTGTACCAGGTTCCACATGCATATGTATAAGGTATTTAGCAAAATCTCATGTCAGGGACTCTTAGGCATCCTACTGGGAGTGGATTCTAACTTGTCTGCCAATTGTTATGGGTATTTTTGAGCATGTTTGAGCAAGACCCCAATAATAGGATGGTGAAAAATAAATAAATAAATAAATAAATAAATAAAATTCTAATCAGTTCCAGTTTCAACAATGAGTGGGCCCAAGCACCCACCCTGTGCCATCGCCAATTGTCATGAGTTTTTGAGCACATCGAGACTCCCAATAAGCCCTGGTTGGTGGAAAATAAATATATCAATAATAATAATCATCGTTAGAAGAACAAGAGGGTCCTCACACACACTATACTGACATAGGACTGATGTTATAGTGCTTGCAGCCCTAAAAATTAAGATTGAGAAAGTGTCATTATGGGGCATGTTGGCCGATTCACCTACATAAAGAAAGTCCCTTAAAATTTGTCCCTTCTCCCAATGTCCAGATTTTGGATTTTTAGGTCTTAAGTATAGTTGGACTATAAATCTTGCTGAAAAACACTAGTTGAGTCTAACACAGTTGAACAAAACCGCTCAGAATGAGCTTCTGGACTGTTTGCTGGATCATCGTCGATGATATCAGGTCTCAGGACAGTGTTATGGGGTTACTCTAGGCAAGCACTAGATAGTAGCCTAATGAATTAATACGGTGACATTGTCTCAGCAGCACCACCATTTTAATCGGTTAAAAACTATGACAATTTGTCTGCCCAGGGGGTCTTCATTTAGACATGATTCTGCTTCATAAAATGAGTCAATCAGGTGGTACAAAGTCACTTCAGAGGTGGATTTTTTGTTAATTTCAATTCTAAAGTTTTTGGAGGTCTGTACAGTACTACAGCCAGCAATATATTGGAGACTGGGAATGTCAAAAATTATAGGTAGACTTTATATTTGGAGCTTTAATGGCCAGAAACTTTTCTGTATTAATTTGTGTTTTAAATGCCTCAACAAACATCTTATGTATCGATAATCAATCAATCTTCTGATTATTATTCCAAGTTTGGGAGTCAGGGTCCAGAGCCCATTTGTTTTGCATCGTATGTACAAAACTGCCACATTAACTTCATTTGTGGCCCAAAAAAACTGCTACTGGCAAAAGGAAAAACATTGTCACATTTTGTGACCTTGGCATCACAATGACTTAGAGCAACGCATCATTGTTACTTGCACAACAAACTGATTGGAAAATAAACAGTGAAGTTCTCCCACCCTCGACCGTCCTTATCTGGGGAAAGCCTACCCACTGCACCCTATTGCACTGATGATGGGGTGGAAATGGGAGGTCATGACGTTTTAAAAGACTGAGCTCTTACACTGAATCTGCTCGTGCACCACCAGGGCGAAGTGATCCGTCTCCAGGATCCGAGAGAGTTTCCCGAGGTTATCAGTTAGACAAATCTAAAGAAAGGAGGCTTCATGTCAGTAATTCAGTTTGTTTGTTGTTTTTTTGCATTGGTTACTAGAGAAATAAAAAGACGTCTGTGTGATAAACCTGTTTGAACTGTTTGTAGAGCACTTTGCTGACGGGATCAGATGGTTTGATCTTTCCGGCTAGCACACAGGCTAACATGTTTCCCAGGGTGACCATACCAAGAATGACCCTAAAACACACAGAGAGAGGAAAAACACTTAGCGAACCAACATGTGCCACTTGTACATTTCCAAGAACCAAGTTAAAGATGTGTGCTACAGTACCACCTTTTACTTTTTGTTTTATAAAATGATCCAACAACTGTTATAATGCAAAGAATCTCATAAAAAAAAATACATAAAAAAATAAATTACTATCTAAATGGCAATATTAGAATAAAATGCATGGTCTGAATACAAGGTATTTTTTTCAAGTATACTTAGTAAATACACTTTATAGGTAGTTTTTAAAAGAACATTTTGCACCCCTGGCAGGACCAATTACGACACTCACCCGGCTTCATCCACGACTGGCGCTTGATCAAACGCCTTTTCTTTCAAAATCTTGATTGTTTTCTGACAGCTGACTGTGGGCAATACAGTCAGAGGAGCCGAAAGATTCAAACTCTGCAACCTGAGGTTCCACCACCTTAAATATGAGAGAGACAGAGAGACCTTGTTCCACCTGCTTTTTGTTCATTAGCATCATCTGCAATGTTCTAAAGCTAGATCAAAACATAAAATATCCAAACAACTGATATTACTTGTGCATCACTACAAATCATAGCGTCTTTACCAGGGCTTCCTAACGATGAAGTCTTCTGCAGTGAGGAAACCTTTTTGGAACATCCAGTTGTCATTTAGGAATTTGGTCCTTAAAAAAAAAACAATGCTTATCTTTTATGTACAATTATGGGACACACATACTAAACAGAAATCAGAAAACTAAATCTTACACACACTCAATTTTAAGCATTATATTAATGGTTGGCATGAGTAACTATGCCAAAGCATTCATATGAGAACATTTATAGTTACTAACCATGATCAAATTCAAATTCAAAATGCCCCCGGGACAAGGGTCAGTTAAATTTTAACACAGAGTTAGCAATACATGTATACAGTCTTATGCAAAGGTTTAGGCACCCCATTGATAACAGATTTTGGTGATTTTTTTTTTAATTGAAAAGATGTTGACACAGTCTCAAAACTTGCAAACCCTTTTGCACAGTGCCACAATAATGTTTTTATCTTTGTTCAATTTATGACATAAAAAGTAACTATGCACCTTTGTTTTCCGAAAATATTATGCATTTTTTTCCATTTCCAAGAGAGGCCGTGTTAACATCTTTTCAATTAAAAAAATTCTGTTTATCAAGGGGTGCCTAAACTTTTGCATAAGATTGTAGTTTGTATATGTTTTTTTCTTTTTATATAATTAATTACTAATACACCAATTCATTGGAAATAGTTAATAGTTCCATATATATATATATATATATATATATTTTTTTTTTTTTACTTTTTAATTGACAAAATTGACTGGAAAGTAAGGGTTAAAGACCATAAGAATGCAAATGGGACTTTATTTCATAGGTACATGACTACCATTGATACTTGATAAGCCTTTCGGACCCATTAGGACACTAAACTAATTACAGACCAACCAAAACACAGTATTGGGGCTGATTTTATTTTTTATGTTACACATATAATACAGAAAATGTGTGAGAAAATGTGTGAAAATAAAATATAGGAACTTTTCAACCAATCCTAAGGGTCCATCAGACGACCTTGTTTTCTCAGTCGACTACTTTCCACTCACATGTAGTTGCGGATGGAGTCGGGAAGGATGACCACACAGCGCTGCCCTTCCTTCAGCTCTTTAGCCATCTTCACCGCTGCTGCCATGGCTGTGCCTGAACTGCCGCCTAAACACATCGGGTGTGAAGTTTCAAATAATGCATTAGGTCGAGGTTGGACAGATTTTTACTGAGTGTCCCATTTTTGTTTTTTTTTTCTCTTATTAATGTGTAGAAATTCTATCAAGCTGTTTTTAGGGAAAAGAAATTCATGTGTACTGTACCGCAAAGCAGGCCCTCATCTCTTAAAAGCATACGAGCCATACTGAATGATTCGTCATCATTGGATTTGTACCAGCAGTCAACAACCTTACAAAGAAACACAGGGAGAGGAATCTCTAGTATCCTCGGGCAAGTTTTGTCTGTGTCTAGTGAAATGCATGACAACCAAGTACAACCCATGCTTTAAAACAATGGTAAAAACTTTTAAACTTATAACATAACCATATTTCCTATGTGCTAAGAGTCAGCACTGCACTATGTTGTTTGTAAAGTCTGCTTGCCTTTTGGGATCTTACCCAATATTGTTATCTAGGAAAGGTCCATGTGTATATGGGTGTGTGTTTGCATATGGGGGTGTGTATGCATGTTTATGCAAGCATTTACTCACTGATCGGTCAAGCACAGTTGGAAGGAAGTCGTATCCAATGCCCTCTACCTCGTACTGCGTCTTATCGGTCTGGTTTAGTTCCTCTGGTTCGGCCAGAATGGATCCCTCTGGGTCGACAGCAATAATCTGACAAGAGAACCATTGGATTTATTCTTCTTAGTGGTCATTTATTTAAAAAAAAATATCTTCTACCAACATAAAGTAAGCATTACAACGTGTCCGTATTCACCTTAATGTTGGGGCATTTCTCTTTCAGCTTGCGGGCTACACCAGTGATGGTTCCCCCAGTGCCAGCACCTGCTACCAGCATGTCTACTTTTCCTATGCAAACAGTCAAAGAGCTTAGAAGTACATTAAACGCAATGAATTCTTTATTTAAATGAACAACGTTAATAAAAGTTGATGGATAAATAAATATGAATGCAAGTGTAGTGTATAGTATAAAGGCAAGGTACAATTTGAGAACGTCTTGCTTGGTGACACTAACCATCACATTGCTCTAGAATTTCCTCAGCGGTGGTGTCATAGTGAGCCAGGGGGTTGCTGGGATTGCGGTACTGGTCCAGGATGTGGGAATTGGGGATTTCGTTCTTCAGACGCCAAGCCACACCAACATGGGATTCCGGGGAATCGAAACGGGCACTGGTGGGTGTGCGGACTATCTCCGCACCCAGAGCTCTCAACACGTCCACCTAAAACACACAACGTTTCTTTCCTTATAGATTGCCGGTTGATACGGCAGTTAAACAGCTGTATGGTTGATGGTTGTACCTTTTCCATACTCATTTTTTCAGGCATGACAATAATGCAGCGGTAGCCCTTCACCGCAGCCGCCAGAGCGAGGCCGATACCTGAGACAGAAACACAACAAAACTGTCCTGCACTGCTTGACTTCAGGTGTTATTAGACATACACACACTCCATCATTCACTCTCTCTCTCACCCACACCTAGTCATTACCGGTGTTTCCAGAAGTAGGCTCTATGATGGTATCTCCAGGTTTGAGGATGCCTGCTCTTTCAGCATCTTCAACCATGCGCAGACTGATCCTGTCTTTAACACTGCCGCCAGCATTGAAGAACTCGCACTTTGCCACTGCATACACAAAATCACACAATCTATAAATGCTGAGCTAATGGAACGTTAAAAGGGTGACATTTTAAAGAAATCGGTCTTGACTTGCTACTCACAAAGCTCACACTTGAGCCCGAATTTCTTGTTGATCTTGTTAATGCGTACCATCGGTGTGTCCCCAATCTTTCTCAGGATGTTGGGTAAGATGCTTGGAGTACTTGTTCTTTAGGTGGCAAGAATGAAAAGCAAATAAAATACATACGACTATGGAGTTCAAAAATAAAGATCTTACTAGTGTAATATAAAGTCAAATACAAACTGAATATGAGAATTTGTTTTTAAACCGGACAAGTGCCTGAACGAAACATGCTGAAACATGCAGATTAATTATATCCACCACGGTGATACAACACAAACTCCATGCACACGTCACAATATCTCAAAAAACTCAAATCACAATATCTTTTTGGAAAAGGGGTCAATCCTGATTGAGTGGTCTCTACCACTTAATTGAGGTACCCTGTGCTAAAGAAAATTCACTAGATTTCTATGGATCTTTAAAAACTATGGCTCTTCAATAAAGTACCATTAGAAATAAAGCAGATCTAAACTGAACAGCTGACATTTTGTACTATTGCACCACAACCCCAATAAATCAATCAATCAAATGAAAAAAAAAATGGAATTAATGGGTTCAAGGATGTTGATCCCGGCTTCTTACAAACGTCCACACAACACTGAAACTGTGAACCTCTGCACTGAGGTAGTAATGCGACATTGCTCACCTGAGCATGTGTGTGTGTGGGGAATCAGTGTGTGGTGCTCCCAGGCTCCATGTGCACTTGCTGGGAAGGTCAGGACGGATCCATTTCTCGATGTTATTCTCAGTGCTCTCGCTCCCGTTTGTCTTGAAACTTCCGTCACTAACGCTGGTGCTGCTGCTCGTCATTTTGCCAGCAAAGGGGCAGACAGGTTTAGAGAGATCGTTCTCTTTAGTGGAAGGAACTGCAGGCATGATTCACTGAAAGAGATGAGGCAGGGAGCTATCACAGATCTACGTATAGATTGATAGTAGAAATATTACTCCATGCAAGGTTGGAAACAAGGGAGAGGTTAACTTATATCCTTCCCCACACACTGTTTTACTAGGAAAATTGCATCGCACTCCTTCCCTGGTTTAACGTCATAGTATATTGATTTATACATCCCAGGTTTATAGTGGGAAAATTTTTCCTTTTTCTTGAATGACAATTTCCTCTGACCAAAAAGATTAACATTTTAACAAAACGGTGACTTTTTTTTTTTTTTTCAATTTCGGTTCTTTCAAAACACTTCTCATTGTAATATTGTCAAACCGGCTAATCAATTAAATACATCAATTGGAATTTTGATATGCACCTATAAAAAATACCACCTGGCACAATCAGTGACTGGTGAAATGCTTTAATCCTTGCTTTGGCTGGGATAAATACACTGGATGGAAACCAGCTTAATTGATGTTTAACGCACAGTGTTAAGTAAACCACCGGAGAGAACATGTTTGACTTGACTGCCTTGACACCAGAGTACAAGGTCTGCACAATTGCACCTCCATAAACAAATTAAACATAGGGTAACCAGGTTATATTCCATGATGGTACTGTGTCTGTAATTTCTGCTTATGGAAGTGAACCAGAAGTAACACGCTGGGAGCAGCAAACAGCAGCTGTTTGGACAGCTTTGAGAAAACCCAGCTCACTTTTTTTTTTTCCAGCATGCTTCAGTTGCCTTAGAAATAACACACTAGTGTTCATTAGGAAAGTCAGATCTAGCCCTTAATCATGAGGGTTATGTTTGGAGAAGAATAATAACGGATTAGAAAGTTTTAACTTGAAAGTGTTTTCTGTAGCTTCCAAGGTCAGTGTTTGCTGTATCAACTAGTTCTGTGCTAGATTTCACATCAATATAGCACTATTACTGGAAATTATAAGTAAGAAAGAAAAAAAAAAGCCCTTGCTATGCACTTTTAGGAGTTAATAGCAAAGCCTGACCATTATTATACACCCCTGTTACTGCACCACTAAAATCACCCTATGATTCATTATGGCAATTGCTAATTTATTATCAGAATAATAAAAAGACAGCACCAACAAAGAAATTACCTCCAGAATCACTTCTCACATAATAAATGCATTTCATTTTTCAGATTGCACTTTAATCTGAAAACTTTTGCACTTTTTAAGATTAAAGGAACTTTCTTATCTGCATCTTAATACTATATAGGAACATACAATATAATAGAAAGGGAACACAATTTAATACAAAGTGGTTTAATACAAATCTTTATTTAGCTAACATGACATACCTGTTCTTTGTTAGTGGATCATGGCATAAACACCTTACATAAGCTGTAGGTTTACAAAATAGAGACCATAAAAAAAAAAAAAAAGGTCTAAATTGTAGATTGACAGAATCGTCACTGGTGGCCTTGATCAAGTCCCAAAGCAAACACACAGGCTGTAAGACAGCACAAGCATTGATATGAAGTGCAAACCTATTTAACCTTTTTAAAAAAAATAATCTATTACGACAGAAACGGTAGGATGCGTAGTTATCCTGAATGCAGTAGACAAGTAGGAAATTAACTGATTATATACCATGTCCTGCTTATCATTATATTCAGGATCTGCTCTTAAATTAAATTTCATAAATTCAAATTTCATTCATCTAGGTCTGCTTTTGAAATTTCAAAAAAAGTCTGTCCAGGTGTAAATAGTTTGCATATGTTAGCAGCTGTTAATAGTCAAAAGAGAAATGCAGTGGTGAGAACATGCACCCCTGTGGAGCACCAGTCTTAGCTTGTGAATACTGGATATTTATTTGTCCAGTCTAACTTCTGGTGATCTGCTGGCAGATGGAAACTGGCACTCTGTCCTGGAAGACTTTGCAGATGATGTTCGTGTTTTTATTAGTTCGGACAACATCCCATCATAGGATTTTTGCATGGTCAAGGTGTTGCAGTATTAAATGCAGTTCTATGTTGACTGCATTGTAAACTGAAGCGTTTGCTCTGTCTGTGAACTGAAGTAAGCCTGTGACCAACACCAGTTCCTCAAAATTAACCTGCTCAGCCATCAGCACCACTGCTTGCACTTTAATTACAGTTGGAGTATCTCTGCATGTTTCCTGGAAGACTGGTGGTCAATTCCCAAACTGGGAGCCCTAGCCCAAGTCAGTGCAATGACATAACCAAGTACTCTCAGCATCCCAAGCACGGATAAAATGAAAAGGGTTGTACCTAGAAGGACATATCTCCCAAATCAATTATGTGGATCTGTAATTGGAGCAACTGAAAGAAGAATAACCATCACCACCCCTGCTTTCTATGTCCTTCCTGATACGATGGTGGTGTTATTAAATGTATGAGGGAAAGCCAGTTTTTTTTTTTTTCGCTCCTGCAGCAGTACTCATTCAGGTCTTCAGCCTGTTGTTGATTTCCGAACAAGTAAGAGGAAAGTCTCATGATGTGTTGGAGGACTATCCAACCTGCCTTACAGTCCTTGGAAGTGGTTTATTTTATGCTCTTTGATTTCCGTAGTCAGCATACTAATGCATCTGTACAGGATCTAGACTTCTGCCTCATTTAGCTTTGTAGCGAACCATTGTTTGTCATTGCTGAATTTCTTGCAAAACGTCTAAAAACACATTATTTAAAAAAAAAAAAAAAAAAAAAACTGGTTGCAGACGCCTATCCCAGGGATTTCTGGACACAAAATAGGGGGGGGGGGGGGGGGGGGGGTCACCCTATATGTGGTGCCAATCGACTCATTAACGACAGGCAATTTGGGAAGGCCAACCAGTCTAGAACACGGGTCTTTGGGCTATGGGTGGAAACTGGACAACTTGCAGGAAACCCACAAAGCACATGGAAAGCATGCAAACTCCATGCTCGGGGACCAAAGAGAGTTTTGATACCCCCAGAGTTCTGTGGCAACAGTGTGAACTGCTGAGGCAGTTACAGTCAGTCCCGTCAAATGCCACAATTTTATTTCTTCATGAGGACACCTACCAGATTGTAGTTTCTAGTTATAAGTGGAAAGCATGTTGGAAACTGCATAGGGGCAGACGCGGCGCTATCCGTCTCAGTATAATAATAGTACAGAAGTGGTTAGATGTTCTTTCACCCTTGGTGGGACATTTAATATGGTGTACGTATTTAGATGGATATTTGAGTAGCTCATAACGGACGTTTGCTTCGTAATTCTAATACTCCTCACTCACTCACTCACTCATCATCCATACTGCTTTATTCTGTATACAGGGTCGCACAGGGCCTTAAGCCTAACCCTGGAGACTTGGGGCATGAGGGGTTGTACATCCTGGACACACTCACGCTCATTCACACACTACTGGCAATTTGGAAACGCCATTTAGCCTGATGAAAACCCACCAAGCATGGCGAGAAATGCAAGTGCAATGAACATAGACCCCAAGGTGGGGCTCGAACCCAGACCCTGGAGGTGCAAGTCAACAGTGCTAACCACTAAGCCACCGTGCGGCCTAAAACTAATAATAACACTCGCATATTAGTGATTCCGGTTAATTCGGTTGCTCAAATGTTGAAGACTGTTCTTTACACAGGCTTGAGGCTGAGGTAAATAATTAGCATAATAAACCTAGATGATTTTTAGTTAACTAGGGGACTTTGGAGCATCCTTGTTTGTTGTTGTTGAACTTGTTCAGCAGTTCTCTCCTTAGTTTTATTTCAGAGAAGAGGTTCAAAATACAATTTCATTTCATTTTTTTTTTTTGGTAAAGTTTGTTAACAAAATTCACTCTGATCAAACTGTCAAACACTGATGTATTTTACTGGAGTAAAACAAAACTTTATATTCACACACACACACACACACACACACACACAAAAGAAAACCACAGTGAGCACATAGTGAGGAAAAATTGTGCTTATTAAATCTTATTTGATTAAAATTGTACATGGAAAATTAAGTAATACAAAACACACAAGGGACACAGGCGTCAATTAACCAAAAAACCACATACCGATTCCCGAGTTAGGTGGCGGGCTTTAAGACCTGGGGGAGCCCAAAAGGGAACTCGCCATGTGCGTCCGATGAAATAACGCAATCGTTAAAGTCCTTTCACACTCCGGTTTCTATAAAGCTATTAAACTAATGCAAACTAACAAAATAGTCCTACATGTGTATAAAAAAATAAAGTTTTCAAGGAATATGTCCAGAAGTAGCTCAGTAACCACAACAGATATTAATTTAAATACCAATTTAACATCATCATCATGAGCTGAAAGAAAATCTGATGAAATCTGGTAACTGGCTTCAGTACGCTTGGGCATTTTTCCATATAGCTTATATCTTACAGCCTAACCAACAAACCATATTCATATACACACACCCCCTTTCAATACTCTATATAGCCTATGAAATAAATAACAAAACTGCATTAACGTTCTTAATATTGCATGCAGTCAAATATTGCTCTTAAGATTGTTTTTTTTTTATCTTTGATTCTTCAATCCTGTGAAAAACAATATGCATTTCCATGAATGTATTCAATATTTAATTTAACCAATATATCAATGAAAAAAAAACAACAACAACAACGCAGATTTACCTTGTTTTAGAAAAACAAAGATTGCAGGATAATGTGGTGAGAAAATCCCCAGTGGTTCAGGTTATTTCAGCAGAATGAACAAAGTAACCGGGACTCGTTACATTTAAAGAGTGTGGGGGGTGTGCGGTGACGTCACGGTAAACCGGAACCAACGTTTTGAACTATATATATAGTAAGTATATAAGAAGTAATGTTTTGAACTATATATATATATATATATTTTAAAAAAGTTACTCTAAACGTATTTATAGCAAATGAAGATTTTATTACATTAACACATTAAAGCGTTTAAACTGCGACGGTTCCTTTGAAGTTTTCCTGCAAAACAGTCTAGCTGTTCTGTGATTGGTTAAAACTGACGACCAGGCCACAACCACATTTAGAAACTTATTATGAAACCAAAAGAAAGAGCCAAAACACAATACAGATCCTTGTTCACTGCACACGGTATTAACTAACAGCTGGTATTTATGAATTATTATTATTATTATTATTATTATGATGACTGGGCTTATTTTCTAACTACACTCACAACTGTTTATTACAGTAAGTATACCTACCACATATTGGACCTTCCTAAGTTTAGGATCACCTGACCATCATATCCATATGTAAACCTTCCCCAAAATGTTGTCACAAAGTTAGGAGCATTACTAATGGCCTTCAGTGGAAGCAAGAGATCCAAACTTGTGTCAGCATGAGACTGATCTACACTATACACACTACACTGATCTACAACCACCTTAATTTGTTCATACCCACCTATCTGAGCTGCTCTTTGCAATATTTGCACAATATTTATTTCACTTTGCTATTTGCACACAATATTTTTGAACACAATGTAAATTGTTTACTTGCTATCTCAAAAAGGTATTTCTTTACTGTAACGTGTTACATTGTTGTGTTGTCATGTAGCTCTTCGTTTGCACAGTT
The DNA here is from genome assembly GCA_030347435.1 of Clarias fuscus. Taxonomy (NCBI): domain Eukaryota; kingdom Metazoa; phylum Chordata; class Actinopteri; order Siluriformes; family Clariidae; genus Clarias; species Clarias fuscus. The sequence goes on from CM059227.1 coordinate 11,349,118, forward strand.
GCACGTGCACTTTTTTGTCGGTTGTCTCTTTTTTGTAGAGAAATTGATAGTTTTTAGGTTAACTTAAAAATGTAAAAACCTTGCGTTGTTAAATTTAACAACACAACAAATTATGTCGTTGCATGTACTGTATGTAGCACCTTGGTCCTGGAGGAACGTTGTCTCGTTTCACTGTGTACTGAACTGTATATGGTTGAAATGACAAACGCCTACTTGACTTGAACCTGTGCACAAAACAAGCCTGGGTTGGCAAGATTGCACTAGAGGATCCTAAATGTGCCACACAAAGCCTAGACCTCAACTAAGCTAAACACCTTTGGGATTAACTGAAATGCTGTCTGCAACCTGCTCACCCAACATCAGTGTCTGACATTAATACCCTTATGGACGAATGAATACAAATCCCAAAAATCACTCTCCAAAATCTAGTGCAAAACCATCTCGATCGAAGAGACATTATTATAACAGCAACGGGGAAGGGGGTTAAATCTGAAATGGGATGTTCACCAATCAGATGGGTGTGATGCTTAGCTGTTCCCAAACAATTAGACATCATTACCTTTCATCAAAAGGTAAAGAACCAGCAGATTACTCTTTATTAGTGGTTAGTTTCAGACCATGAAACTGCAGCTGGCTGGAGACATTTAATTGGTAGGCTGTTCTCAATTCAACATTGGCACAAAGCTTTGTATAAACTAAAGTTTAATTTGCAAGCTGAGCAAAATAATTACCTGCTTTTTGTAAACTGTTGTGATTATCTCATAATGAGCGACATTACACAAAATAATTGTGGTAAAATAAAATTTAATGATGACCCTAAATTATTTCTTTCCCCAGTCTTCACCGAATTGTTTTATAATAAAACTTTGATGAAGCATATTTGATCCTGTTTTATCCAAGCCACAAAACACAGGAGATTAAATGTTCTATGGGCGTTTTCTCACTGAGAACGATTGTTCCATTCTGTACCTGAGCACAATTTCTCCCCCTCCCCAATCCCCCCCGCAGGTCTGCGTGCAAACTAACATCGGATCCGATCCCAGGCACACTTGCGTATATTTGTCTAACCAGGCAAATAAATTAACAAATTTGAAACCCAACACATTAAATGCGTAAAAGTCATGTGAATGTATTTAAAATTATGCCTGAAAGTTTTAATTTGTAAGTCAGGAAAAACACCAAGTAGTGACACTTTTCTGTACATCAACACATTACTGTAGAGGCCAAACTGACATGCAAATTATTAACCACTAAGACAGTATTACTACTGTAAGTTCTACTCACAATCACAGACAAAACCAAATACAAGACAAAAATTAATAACAATGTACTTTTATTGAGAAACTGAGCTTTTCATATTTCACATGAGGTCTTAAAAAAACAAAAAGAGAGGGGAAAAAAAGGGGTAAAAGTAAGGTACACAGAAAGTCCAATGTTGGTCACTTGGGGTGGGGAGAGCACTACACCAAAGGGTAAAAACCAAAATAGGTTCACATCATGACTCAAAACCTTCCAGAGCGTTCGCGATCCCTTGATCTCCTCCTCTCCCGGTCACGACGACCACGATCCCGCGAGCGAGAGCGGCGTTCACGAGACCGAGAACGAGAGCGGTGCCTAGACGATTAGACAAAATCAGCATGTCAAGGCTTACACAGGAACTGAAGAAAGCAAGCATTTAGTATGAAGAATAAAGGAAAAAATTGTGTCACATTTGTATTCACAAAAAAGATTTCCTGTACCTTTTCCTACGGCGTCCATACAGTTCCCTTCTCAACTCACGGGAGATCGGCTTTAGGTGCATGAAATTACAGAAGCCACCTCGAGTGCACTCCCTGTGGAGGGACATGTTGCAGTGAGATAGGCATTGGTGAAGGGGGGGGGGGGGGGGGGGGAGATGAGGCCTGATTCTTTAGGATTTAATTCTGAAACTATTTTGCAGAATTCTATTAAAAAGAAGAAAAAAAAAAAAAATATATATATATATAAGCCATGTTTTTATGCAGTTGTACAGACTGCTGGACAGTTTAAACAGTCAAAGCAGGTTGTGTGTCTTTTAGAGATTCTTAACATAAAAAAGCAGTAGAAACTATAAACACAAAACCCATCACAACGGAAGGTCAGGAAGGGAAAGGCATTTGAGCGTAATGCCAGAGGTGACAGCCACCACATACACTTTTACACAGTATTTAGTGTACAACATAAACCAACATTCAGATTTGGTTGTTAAAAAAGTATATTATACTAAAACCTATCTTTTGGCTTGAGGAAAGCTATTACAGGTTATATAGGAAACAGCAATGAGATTCACGTATCCATTAATCACACATCCACCTGTTGCCTTGTGAGGATGCTATGAAATTATCATGGATTTGAGAAATGCCATATGCTCTACAGCTGCACTTTACTGATACAACTTACAGTAAGCATGAACAGAGGTCACTGTTGCTGCTTTCCAATCTTAGACACAGCCATGATGTAATATTACTTTAATTAACTAAACCCTTAACAAACAACATACTACAGATGTCCTTTATAAAGTGGCTTGGAGTGAGGTTCACTTTCATACATGCAGGTTTGTTGTAACAGGATTCCGTCAACCTCGTTATACTGACCCCATTTCATACTGCCTGCAGCAGGCTTCTCTGAAGTCAGTCACTGGGGAGAGTTCGGCATGGATAGGCTGGCCGTTGAACCAGCGGTTATTCAGGTCCATCACAGCTTTCTCGGCATCTTCCTCATGCCGGAACTATTCAAATGCACGGGAGAGAAAGACAGATTATACTACAGTTATTTGTACTACAGCGCTACTACATTCTCATATGTGATGGGCAGACGATGTTGATTAATATTCTACAACAGCAGCTCTGATTATTTAAAAAGTTTCTATTAAAACACTTTGCATGAGGGCCGTTCAAATCATACTGGGACTTAAGCATTAGAGCAGAGCACAGTTATGAGAGTAAAAACTACCATTATTTGTCTATATAATCCCCAGCTACACTAATGCACCTATCCCAGTGTTTCACTAGTGCTTGGTCCCATCATGGTAGAAAGTTCTCAGTACATCGGAGCCATGATCAGACTGCCTGCTTCACGCCTGAAACGCTGGCCTCACAGGAATTCCTTTGACAACATAAATATGTGGAAATGGCTTGGAGTGAGGTCAAAACGGTAATTCCAAGACATGATCCTGCAGGTGCAAGTGGTGTTGATGAACGATTGTGTGTACAGTTCCCACAGACAGATGAATCTCTTCTGAAAGTCAGTGACTACAGGGGGCTCCCGAGACACCACCACCGGGATAGTCATTCACGGATGTAGTCCTTTTTAAAAACCTTCACACCATCCAAATGTTTTACGCGGGCTAAGACCCTTCAACACTGCACTGTGCTTGGAGCCTTTTGTAAATGTCGATCGCTGTTACATCTTCATTCACCAGACAATAAAAAACTATTTAAAAGGCTGAAATTGGCCTTGAACAGCCTTCATAAACGTTTTTCCACAAAAATGATCTATACATGTAACAAAACACTAGAGCTGGCGTGTCTGTACATTGAAGATATTTGCAAAACCTCATTTTAATGGGGCTTTTACAGGTGTATTTGGTTGAGTCTGGGGTTGCATATAGGCTTTGTTTTATCGCAATTGGCCCACTGGAAGATAAGATTTAAAAGAAAGCACCCTTGTATCATAAAAATAAATAAAATTAACACTGTAAATTTTTTGTTACAAGCTTAGGGGTGTGCAGTTAAAATCTACTTAAACACAATCTCACACCCACATTTCAAGCACATCAGGGTAATACATTAAAATTGTAGTTAATTTCAAAGTTCAACCGAAGGTATTGGCCATTTTCATAAAACGTCCTCATGAATGTGCAATTAAATTCAATGTGAACAAAGTCGAGGGAACATCTAGTAAATAAATTAAATGGATATAGTAAAGTTTCCCTGAGGGCACATGTACAATTTTTAAAGTGAAAAAGAAAATATGAAAAATAAGAATGAAAAACTAAACGGAGGCTTATGAGGGAGTGACTGCTTATAGCTGGTGTAACATAAGTGAGAAAAGGGAACCAATTTGTCTCAGGGGACTTATGTATGTTGATAATACAAATAAAATAATCATTGGCAAATTGATGTCGTATGCAAGGACAGTTCTGCATTCAATCACAGCATCTTGTCATTCAAACTTACTACATTACACAACATTACATAGTCATACCATTTTCTTACAAACTAACATCTGCATCTTCATTCATGTGTCTATTGATCATTTTAAAACTTGAAGGATGAATTTTTTCAAGCTTTATATTTAACATGCAGCAATAACCACTTAGCAAAAACGTGTTCAAGAAAATACATCACCGAAGCACAAAGTGTGTTCCTGTAACAGCGATATCTGTGTTCTAGTCGCTTACCTTCACGTAAACGTTGCCGACGAGGTGATCGCCAAGATTATCGCACACGTTCATCTCCTCCACCTCGCCGTACTTCTCTTCCATTTCCGTGAAGACTTCCTACAAACGAGGAATGAGCCCATTAAAAAGAATGTGCCAAAAAAAATTTTTTTTTTGCAAATTTTGCACGCATACACTTACCTCGAAAAACTCGTCATAATGCTCCTGCATTTCCACATCGCTCACGGCACCTAGGAAAAAGTGGTTTCGACATCTGCATTTGTAACAGAGTATGAAAGTGAAAGCGTCTACTACAACTATGATCAAAAGCACCCAATTCATTTGTTAATTAGTCAGTGTGATACGTGTTGGAAAAAAAAAACAGTTGACTAAAAATTATATTTTAGACTGTAAAAAATTAAAGTTCATCTGAATATCACAGGAATAGCGATAATTGTGCAAGGGCAGGACTTACAGCGAGAGGCATCAGCTGTCTGAGCGCTGTTCTGAGGGTTACGGTAGATGTTTTGGATCAAAATGGTCTGCAGAGAGAGGGAGAGAGAAATTTACAAAAAGCTAAACACAATTTAAGATCGTATACAGAACTTGGCTTTGTCTATATTAAATGGTGTTTCCACATATTCAGTACACAGACAACTGACTGTTCAGTAGGTATTCCTATTATAAAAAAATAATAAAAATCTGCTTTGTGCATGGCATTTAGCTCTTATCTAAAATGACCTTCAACTGGGCCAAGAACATGATGGCTTGCTATGTTGCTTAAAGTCCTCGTAGCTGTAGCCAGGATTTCAACACCAAATATTATCTGGTTGGTGAATCATTTAGCCGATGTGGCCGTGTCATCTTAGTGGTGCAAGCGTCATCATGTCACTGCAACAGCATGTCGTGAGACCCATGAATGATGACGCAATAGAGTGTTAGTAACAAAGCGTCACTAAAGCTTCTGGAACCGGTACACTCGTACCAGTCTCTAGTACCTAATCCATTTGTCCAATTGATTCAAACCTATATGTTCTCCTCCTCTATGTGAGAATAAAGCAATCGCATCAGGGTATGGACCAAACCAGGTCCGAGAACAACTAATTGAGATGGTGTCAGTTAACCTCAAGCATGTTTTGCTTCAAGGGTGAAAGTGACGTAACTCAGGAAGTTAAGCACTTGCATTGAGTATTTGGATTTTTATTCTGACCTGGACGAATGGGTAAAAATGCTCCAAAAGAATGTCCACACTGAACCAAAACCTTGCCATACTCAGATCAACCTTATTGTACATAAATCAGATTACGTGATACCTACAGTATGTCACAAAAGTGAGTACACCCCTCACATCTCTGCAAATATTTAGTTATATCTTTTCATAGGACAACACTCCATAAATGACTTTGACACAATGAAAAGTAGTTAGTGTAAAGTTTGTATAGCAGTGTAAATTATTGTCCCCTCAAAATAACTAAAAATACAGCCAATAATAGCTGAACCCCTGGCAACAAAAGCGAGTACACCCCTAAGTGAAAATGTGAAATGTCAATATTTTGTGTAGCCACCATAATTTTCCAGCACGGCTTGAATTCTCTAGGCCATGGAGTTCACCAGAGCTTCACAGGTTGCCACTGGAATCCTCTTCCACTCCTCCATCACAACATCACGGAGGTGGTGGACATTTGACACCATGTGCTCCTCCACCTTCCTAGGTTTAGGTCTGGAGACATGCTTAGCCAGTCCTTCACCTTTACCCTCAGCTTCTTTAGCAAGCGAGTGGTCATCTTGGAGGTGTGTTTGGGTCATTATCCTGCTGGAACGCTGCTCTGCGGCCCAGTTTCCGGAGGGAGGGGATCATTCTCTGCTTCAGTATGTCACAGTACATGTTAGAATTCATGTTTCCCTCGATGAACTGTAACGCAATGCCAGCAGCACTCGTGCAGATCATGACACTCCCACCACCATGTTTGACGGTAGGCAAGACACTTGTCTTTGTACTCCTCACCTGGTTGCCGCCACACACGCTTGACACCATCTGAACCAAATAGGTTTATCTTGGTCCCAGACCACAGGACATGGTTCCAGTAATCCTGGTCCTTAGTTTGCATGTCTGCAGCAAATTGTTTGCGAGCTTTCTTGTGCATCATCTTTAGAAGAGGCTTCCTTCTAGGACGACAAGCATGCAGAGTAATTGGATGCAGTTTTCGGCGTACGATCTGAGCACTGACAGGCTGACCTCCCATCCCTTCAGTCTCTGCAGCAATACTGAAAACACTCATCTGTCTGTTTTCCAAAGCCAATCTTTGGATCTGACGCTGAGAATGTGCACTCAGCTTCTTTGGCTGAACATGGCGAGGCCTGTTCTGAAAAGAACCTGTCCTCTTAAAGCGCTGGATGGTCTTGGCCACTATGCTGCAGCACAGTTGCAGAGTGTTGGCTATCTTCTTATAGCCTAGGCCATCTTTATGTAAAGCAACAATTAGTTTTTTTCTGGATGAATGGGTAAAAATGCTCCAAAAGAATGGTTGGTTGTTTACCATGAGGTGCCATGTTGAACTTTCAGTGGCCAGGTTGAGAGAGTGGAAGAGCTTTTATACCAAATTTAACTCACCCGCTATTTGGAGACACCTGAGACAGTGTAACACTAATGAGTCACATGACAAAGGAGAAGGAAAATAACTAATTGTGCTCAATTTGTACATTCTCATGTAGGGGTGTACTCACTTTTGTTTCCAGGGGTTCAGCTATTATTAGCTGTATTTTTAGTTATTTTGAGGGGACAATAAATTTACACTGCCATACAAACTTTACACTGACTACTTTTCATTGTGTCAAAGAGTCATTTATGCAGTGTTGTCCTATGAAAAGATATAACTAAATATTTGCAGAGATGTGAGGGGTCTACTCACTTTTGTGAAATACTGTATTCTAATCTGCCTTTTAACCTGAACTCTGTACTCACAGTAGAAGCCACTCGTAGCCATGTTTAACAGTGATTTTTTTTTTCTTTATAATACTACGAGCGGTACACTCTAAACTATTAGTACACATTTTCATCTTGTGTGGTATGAATAATTTGCCAAGCTTGTTTAAAAATAATTATAGTGGATGACAGATATGTTGCTCAGTGAAATGTAGCTTTTTTTTTTTTTGGTTTGTTTAAATACATTTTTAGTTAAATGTTAAACTTTAGTATTTGTGATAATTTTTTTTTTTTAATGCTGTGCTTGTTTTTTAAGTGAGGAAACTATAATAATATATAAAAAATGAACTACAGTACATTTAATTACTCGTGTTCAATTCAGTTGTGGGGTTGCTGAATAGAGCCAACATTTTGAGTCATGGGAACTTTTTGTAAAGATCCATGGTCTTAAAATTGTAAAATTGTTAAAAGGGGCATCGGTGGTTCAGCCGTAGGTTTCTCATCTTCCATGCGAAAGGTCTTGGTTTAATTCGCCTCAAATACCAAACCCCAGCCACTGGATATACTGCCGGTCCCGAACCCAGATAAAATTAAATGGAAGGGTTGCATCAGGAAAGGCATAATCTCAAAACAAAAAAAACTCGGGCCAAGTTGAGTGGATCAGAAGGTCCGCTGTGGCGACCCCTCGACGGGAACAGCCGAAAGACCAAAAACATGGTCTCCAAGAAAACTTAAATCTAAGAATCTTTTTAATCGAATTGTGATATTTATAAAAAAACTTTAGAATCAAATTAATCTGCAACTAGGTATCCTGATAATATAGTATCGGGTGGTGACTGGTGATTCCCTGCTCTAATATCCATAAGCCTTGGTGGTGGTAAAAATGATAAGGAAACAGCGGAGTTTATTTCACACTGAGATAAACAATAACATACCTGGCTAAAAGTTGGTTTATTGTGGAGTCTGGAGCAGCGATCTCCATGTCGACATGCTCCGATCTTAAAGTAGAAAGAACAGTTGACCCTGAGAGATGGAGAGGCAAGAAAAAACGAGATGCACAAACAAAAACAAGGTTATGTGATTTTAATTTCCAACAGCTTGACTCATTTTCGTTTTAAAATATTAAATAAATGAAAATGATACTGCATAAACAGGATTAATGTAACCCAATAAGTTAGAGTTAATTTAAAATAATATTTTAGAAAGACGGTTAGCATCTCTTATTATCAGGCAAATGAAAACCATTTCGAATGAACAGTGGCTAATATTGCATGGCTAATCTGGTGTGTGTGACTATGCGTGTGTGTGTGTGTGTGTGTGTAATATCTAGAATTAAGTCACATACAGTCGAGGTTAATTATCAGATTTTCACCAATCGTGTTTAATATAAGACAGAACTCATTTAGAGAGAAGTTAATTCTGATCAAATCCTGACTTCTGAAACGCACGCGCTCCCTGCTGCAGCCTGTTCGCTAGCGCTAGCTTAGCTTTCTACACATGAACAATTAAAATATCCCCCTTCTCTAGCTATTGCTTCCCTACATGCTCAATTAACATTGCTGTTATTCAAATATGTTTAATGGAAATATATTTTTCTGCATGCGCCGCGACATTGGACAATAAACGGCTTCTTTTTTCACTCACTTGTCTTTCTCTGTGCCAAAAATGGACGCTAGGTATTCCGCCATCTTCCCGTCGTCGGGTCACTTGTGTTCTTCGTCATCAAATTACGCGCCTATCGTCACGCACAAGCGAGCGTTCGAGTAGATTTTTTCCCTACCCTTATTCTGACAAAGCCCACCTCCTTGCGCTATACTGGACGAATGCTCGAAGACGGGAGTAAACCGACCAATCAGAGCGTTGCATTTCATTCGAACTCCATATTAATACGGGTGGGAAGATAATTTCCTTCCCGCATAAAGCACGTATCCTGCACAGGATTGGTTAGACAAGCATAAGCGGCACTAAAACGACCAATCAGAGCGCTGCTTGCGAATACGAACTTCTAGTGAAACTTAAAACCTGATAAACCGTTCAATAGGAAGGCATTTCATATTTTGTTTCATGTCGTATAATATGTTTTTGGGTTATTTTTATTTTAAATATACAAACACTGTTTTTCTCCATAATCTAGTGGTTTCTGTCCTTATGGCTCCTGTACACATATTTATGTTCCCGCATAAATTCACCCTAGTCATGATTAATGAATTTGTAAAGTAATGCTTTAGCGCTGTAGAGAGTTATATCCGAATAAAATTTAGTATTAATTCTATAGTCTTTTTGTCTGTAGTGGATAATATATGCTAATCCGACCGCTAGGCGGCGAACACGTTCCACTGGTTTAAAAAAAGTGAAAAAAGCTTGAGTGAAATTGATTGAAACCGACCACATAGTGCATTTTATTTAATCACACTATGCTGTGACGCTGGCAATAATAACATATTATTAAACACACACACACACACACACACACATTGTTAAAACACATCGTAACGCAGATACTGAGACTAGTCTTTTAACATGGCGGGTATTTTCCCATAATTCCATCGTACCGGAAGCGCAATAGTTTTTATCGCTGAGAAGTCTGAGAGCGATATACGTTAGTTATTTCTCTTTGTCGAATTTTCTTTTCAATACATAAATAAACACTCATTTTCTATCTTGTAATTCTTCCAAATTATTCAGCAAACTCACATCGGTATTATGGTAAGATATATATATTTTTTTATAATTGTGTAAACTAGCCTAGCCTGAATAAGCGCGGCTGTATCTCATTATCCTCCACACTTCCTACAAAGGGCGCTGTGCTGGCACTGAGCTATCGACTTTCACTCGCTATGTAGTGCATTATATAGTCAAGAGGGAAGCGATTGGGATGCAGCCAGCGAAAATGTATATTCCAGTTGTGTTTTATTGAAACAGTATTTTTAATTCTCTTCTGAATAGTTTAAGTGTGAAATAAGATCTGTTTAAATACTAATTCAACATAACTTTCTGTTCTGGCTCCAGCACAAATAATAGTTACAGTTACCAAAAACAGTTTAGGGGGTTTACTTATGTATACTTGTTGGTAATTTTTGTCCACAAACAGGACAGCCAGGAGGACACGAACCTGTGGTACACCCACCCAGTCTACGCCCGTTACTGGCAGCATTACCAGCAGGCTATGAGCTGGTACCAGAGGCACCGGCAGGCTTACAGCAAGGCTATACAGGCTGCATATAACCCTGCTCTGTACCCTGTGTTTCCCACCCCTTCATGTCGCTACACAGACTGGCAGGATGAAGGGACAGTGGACAGAGTCCCCACTCAAACAAGGAGATGGAAGAAGAAAGAAGAAGGCACCCCAGAGATTGAGGAAGGGTCTGAGAGCTCAGAGGAAAGTGAGCTTGAATATGATGTCAGCAAAATGGACATCACGGCGGAGCTGCGGCAATACTTTGCTCAGACCGAGCGCCACAAAGAGGAGCTGAGTATGTGTGCATGAAAAATTTTTTTTTTTTTGCACTGAAATTACTGGGGTGACAAGTTTACCACTTCATCACATGCTGGATCAAGTCCCACTGGCTGGCCAGTGTTGCTTAGGATGCATCAAAAAAGCAATCGCCCTATTATCCAGAGGATCCACAAGATCTTCCCAAAGATCACAAGTTTGAATATGTGAAAATGGCTATGGCTTTTCAATCTGGGTGGGAGGAACAGCGTCAGGAAATCACCAGGGATCACCAAATATGATATTATCACAATACCCAGGTGTTAATTAAATTTGTATTGTGATTATCATCACTATTTTATAAATATCCTGATTTGATTTGAAACAATTTTCTTAGGGACATGTAGTGGCGCAGCAATAAAGTGCTCACTCGATCATTTGAGGATGGCAGAGAGAGCTGATTGGATGAGGTCTTTCTGGGGGGTCCGGATGGGTGGTACTCTAGCACTCTTGTACTACGACTAAATTAAAGAGAAAATCATTAAAATTGTAAGAAAAATAAAATTTTTAGATTATTTTTTTTCTTGACTGCTCAAAACAAACCTGAATTACCATTACAGTATCTAAACTCATTATTTGCTCAGACAACACAGGATGCTGCCTGCCAAAGTGTGAATAGTTTAGAGCGCAACATCTATAGGGTTATGGAGGAACTGCAACATTTTCCCACCATGAATTGCCACATAAGGAATTAACTAATTCTTTTTTCCCTCCAACTCTTGATGGCAAAACTGCTCAGTCACATGGTGACATCAACCAGTCATTGTCATCATTGTGCTTGTCAATGCAAAATATTATAGATAGCAGTTTTTCCTCCAGTGCTGCCCTGTGAGATATCTTTAGCAGCAATTTAAGATAATCCAGTTGGCTGATTTCATGTTTCACATGTATTAGTTTTCAGTGTAACTAGTTGGTAATTGATGTATGATAGAGGAGATCTGGCTCATGAGTATGAATTGGCAGGTGACCAATCTGAGAACAATTGGCAAAAAAAACAGTATGTACAGTGTTATTAGAAGAAAGGATAAATGCATGCCAAAACAGAGTACAGTATTTTTACAGAATGTCTCTCATGTATCTTTAATTTACTCTAGATAGACACTTTGGACACCATTGTTTGGCTGATTTTTGTTACAGTTGTGTAAATCTGATTCTTGCCCTGCTTCTCTTTTATATTTTATTTTGATTATTTGGCTCTTGTTACAGCACCGGCTTTTTATCTTGTTTTACAGAGAGGCAACAGCAGATGGAAGCAAAGCGGCAGGAAGCCTATGTACCAGCCGATCAGGACCTGCACCATTCCCGCCGGCGGACTGCCGAAGCTCCTTCCGAGCGTCCGGGCGAGAGAAGGAGTGCCGAGATGAAGCGACTCTACGGAAAAGATGCGGCCAAGATCCAAGGCATGGAAACGGCCATGCAGCTCACGTTTGACCGCAACTGTGACCGCAAGCAGCCTAAATATTGGCCTGTAATACCATTAAATCTGTAGTGCTACTCCAGTAATGCTCCATCTTTAATTCAAACCTTTTCTTTGCAGATGGAAAAGTTCTGTCCTGTTTCTTTTGTTTAACACCTGGCACACAATTCGTCTGTTTTCTTTTTCCTTCCTTCTCCAAATCTACGAATGAAGGAGATGTCATATGCATCGAAATCTCAGAGCCCATTCTCACTAACTAGGACAGAGCTTCCATCACATTTCAGTCTATTTTTTTCTTTCCTACTTTTCCTGTTCTTAGGATGCTCTTTGGTGGCCAATCTGGCTTTTTGTTCTTGTATGATAAAGAAGTTTTGTAATAAAATGCACTGGATTAGGTGTGTTAGTAATGGAATGTCTAAATGTGTTTTAAGATGTCAATTGTTTGACTGTCAGTTGGGTGATTAAATGTGCAAATGTGAACACTTAATGTACTTTCATTTAAAATGACAGCTTTTATAAATCTATAAGCTTGGGAGATATGTGGTTTGTCATTTCTGTAGTGAGGAAAGTGTGTGTAGGCAGATAGAAATGGTGGAGATTTGCTCCTCTGGCTGCAGTATTTAGGAGCCTTGGCTCATCAGTGTGTTTGCCCACTCGGGGAACCTTCGGCATTCTGCCAGACGGACCAAACTTGAATAGAGTTCCCAGCCAGCCCGGATTCTGGTTTCCATGGCTACTTTTTTTCCTGCGCATCCGGCAATTTATATTCCCTTGCGCTCCTCGAGCACTCATTCTTACCCTGTACAATCTCGTATGTGTTCACAACCCAACTTTACTCGGGTGGTGTTTGGTTCCTGAGAGAGGGGACTTTAGGTGGCCTGAGTTTTTTCAGGCTGTGAAGTAGATCGCATTGAACTCCATTTAGAAACAATGCATTGAATATGATTAGGATTAAAAATCCTAAATCAGCAAGTTAATGAGTATGCTATTTTTAGCATGATAATACTTGCATTTGTTTTCTTTATGTGATGTTTTAAGAGACAGCACAAAAAGCAGAACATACCAGAACCAAGATGTCACATCACATCTCATTATCACATGCACTACTAATGGAATGCATTTTTAAAGCTGAAAAGAACTTCAGGATAGCACTTGTTGCAATACCCAAGCTCCCCACCACACTCTTTTGTGCCTGAAGAGGCCCCATGTGTGTGCCCCCAAGCAACGACGTCATTGAAGTGACCCGAGTCGGGACAGTGGGCACAAACTGGAACAGCACTTTTGTTTTGTTGTGCAGGACCTCCACTCACTTCACTAAAGCACCAGCTTCCCAGACTCCTGAAAACTTAATACGATGGGTAAGTTCTTTCATACTTAAAGATCATCAATCTGACATTCTCTCTCTTTTTTAAAAATAAATTCTTTGAAACTAAGTGGCTCAGCATAATCTAGGATTATTTATAAAGCATAGAGAAATCGCAGTGTATCTGTTGGCTGCTTGGATGCATAACTGAATCACTTTTTTCCCCGAAGCCTACATTCCTTCCCTTGAGAATTTTTGACTAAGTAATATAAAATAGACTGTTTATCAGGATTAAGGGTCAGTGGGAATGGATTTTGTAATTGCTCATTGCATTTGTGTGTTTAACTCGTGACGCACATGAGCATCCTCTTTTCTTCTCCTCCTTCGTTCAAATCCTTAAGAAGGTTTGTATATTTTTGTAGGAGCCATCAAGAAACATATGCATTATACATTCTCTTCATTTGCCAATGACATTATTCTGGTGGTTTGTGTGCGAGAGTGTGTATGTGTGTGCTCTTAAGTGTGCTGCTGGCCCTAATCACATTAAACGGAGCAGATTAATGGGAAAGAATTCCTCGCCTCATTTGTTTTCACTGTGTCTTTGGAATGATAACTTTCCCACAACCCATCCTCAGCCAGCTCTCTATAGTCACAGACTTGAGGCTCCTGGCCGTGCTAACCTGACATCAGCACTTCTGCGACGAGGGTTGATTGATCCCACATTTGGGTTTAGTATATCCTAAGGATAATATGTCATACTTCACTGGAGAAGTGGAAAGTGTTTAAGAAGAAACCTGCTTTATCTAAATAGTATAAATGAACTGTCTCTTAGGTCAAACCTAAAGGTCTTTGCTTGATTTAGGATGCGGCATTCCACCAGCTGTTTCTACAGCGTTTTACTTACTTGCTTACCATGGTGGCAGGTGATGTCCCATTAACTATCTTGAGAAACGCCCAGTCCGGGATCTTACATAATACTCTTGTGTGCTAAGCGATTTAGGATTCATCCCAAATTGGATTATGTCCTGAACTCTCCATGGAGATCTCCATCTACTCCTATTCAAATGTTAAAACCGAGGGTTTTTCCTGATGTTGAGTTTCTCCTTCTCTCTTGCACTTTTCATTCTTTTTTTCGTTATCCTCTGGGGAAAAAATGGTCACATTTGTTTAAAAAGGGTTTCTGCGCATATGTTTTGTTTTCTCTGAACACTAAATTAGGTTTGAAGGAAAATAAATGTGGTGCACGATTTGCCCAAATGGAACTCAACAAGTTTAATCTAATTACAAAAGACTTCAAAAGAGTAAGGCTACTGAAATATAAGCTACATAATGACAAAATTGTTTCAGCTGGATTGAACCAGGTTGTTCCATTTTCCATGAGATATTTTACACCAGTTTGGAAATCTCAGAATTGGTCAGTTTGAACCGCTCGAACTATTCAGATTCTGTTCAAATGTAACATCAGCACCCTTTATATACTGAGCTGAGATCGGCTTTGCATTCAGGTTAGGATTAGGACCCGGTGATTGAGAGTCGCTCCTGAACCAGAATACAAACACGGGCAATGCATTCGCCTACGGGCCGCTCTTATTGCCACTGAGAGCCGTGTGACTTTCCATTTAGCTCCTTTTGCAGCATCGGTTACTTAGCAACAGTTCACCCACCTATTCTCTCGCTCACACTGCATCATCTCGCCTCGCTGCCTAGCATTAGACACACACACACACCGAATCATGATGGCTGCAAAAGAATGTTGCTCCATATTTGGGACCGCTATCTTGTGCATGATGCGCGCCAAAGTATCCCTGCTGTTGCCACATTAACGGCGGAGCACTGGCGCTATTAAACAGAAGCTCTAGGCATTCTTTTGCAGACAAAGAAAGCAAGGCAGAGGACATATTGGCAAGCAGTAGAGAGTTCTACTAAGAGATTATTATTGTTAACGGTGTTACAATCCGTTCCCAGGGACATTTCATCGATTTTAAGGAATCGTCTTTTGGAAACGTATAATAACACAATTATTATTGTGAACAGATAATAAAAGAGAAGAATCATTTCTGTCCAAAAAAATCAACATCCATTATCTATACTGCTTATCCTGTGCAGAGTCGCAGGAGGCCTGGAGCCTATCAGAAGGGCCTTATATACCCTGGGTGAGGCACCAACCCACTGAATTAGAAGGGCACAAACGCACATATAGTACACACCCAATCACCCACCCATTCAGACAATTTGGAAACGACGGCCAACCTACTTTATCAATCCGTCACAGAGCACACGCACACACACACTGGACAATTTGGGAACGCCAATTAACCTAATCTGCATGTCTTTGGACTGTGGGAGGAAACCGGAGTACCCGGAGGAAACCCACCAAGCACACTAGCTGGGAATCGAACCCTGGAGGTTTTAGGCGACAGTGGTAACCACTACCCCACCATGCTGCCTTGCATCATACTAACCAGTGACTACAGTCATTTTAAACGTTTACTGGATGGATACTATTTGAGTTCTTTTTGATAGAATTTTCAGGGAATTTGTTTCTGGGCGATTATGATAACATGTGCACACACTTGTATTACATCATAGATTTGATTGCTGAAAATGAAGAATAATCTTGTTACATCTACATTTTTAAAACATTGAAATGTGTCAAGGATTGCTGTTAGCTGTTTGTTAGCATCATGAACATTGTGTTTTAAAAGCAAGTTTAGGGAAAACAATATAAAAACTTATTTTATTAATCACACATTTGTACAATACAAAATGGAAAAAAAAGCAGCAACCAAAAGACTAGCTGAAATTATTTAACTAATAGTTGAAATATTCCTTCAAATTAAATATATGGTCGGTATTATATTGAAAATAAATGATGTATAATATAGTAGTTGAACGATTCCTTTAAATTTAACATACTAATGTGGAAACTGATGAATCATTAGTATCTTCATTAGCATGAAAGAGTTGCTCCCTTAGCATTTCTCTGTTGAGAGTGACTAATGTTTACATGGCTGAGCTGAAAACCATGATGGGAAAGGTTCTGTCCATGTGCAGTGAAGCATATAATGCTTTTAATTCGATAATTGTTTTTCCTTTACTGCATGGTGGTTTATAATGATTAATTACTGCTCATGTATCCCACTACTTCAAGTCTACTACTCTATGGACACATATTCTCTAAGTAAGGCTTATAACTCAATCCAAATAACTGCTGATTATTATTTTCTGTGAATGCTGCTTTTTATGAGGGACGACACAAAGAATTTCTGAAATGGGCTCCGTTTATTTACAGATGTTGACACCATTTGGTGTAACATTTGGTGATTGTAATGCTTTTTTTTTTTTTTTTTAATCTCTTTATCTTTCTTATTCTTTTTTAAAAAATCTAACATGCGTTTTTTCCCTAAGCAGCAAACACATGGTTATCATTAACATAGCTACATAAATGCTTTTTCAAGTAATCAAGGCAGAATTTCAAGAAAGTAAATGGTGCAGAACCATGCATTTCTGAGGGATAAAAAAAAATCCCTTTAGTTTGCATTGGGAGTTTAGATTTGTCCATTTCTTTGATGCCATGACGCGACTCCACCCTTGCAAATTTTGTCCAAAAGGATTATGGCACGGGATCAGGAAAGGGGTTTAAACTTAACAACAACTGTGATAATTTAGGGAGAGAGTAAGAGTAAAAGCGGTGTAAGAGTCATGACCTGCTTCTGTTTAGGTGGGGGATATCACACATTTTTAAGAAGGTGTGTGTAGTTGCATACAAAAATAGTTTATAGTCTATATAGTTCAAACAACTTGCAAAAAAACAAATAATGCCAAGCCTTTTTGGTTTCTGAATAGGGTTCGGTTGAAGTATAGTCATAGTATCAATTAACCAGAGTAATGGTTATGTCAGAAGAAGTTCCTCCATTCAAATAGATGAAATGATTGTCTGTGTGTTCAAAAATTTGTGCTGCGGTTGAGTACTCAGGTTTAAAGCAATGTTTAAATAAAAAAAAAATAATAATAATAATTGCACAAACAGCAAAAAGAAGCTTATAGGTAGTGGTAGATTGTCCATAAGAGCTGGTAGAGCAGAGCCTCACCATACATTTATCAGCTGTTCAAACTGCAATCATTCAGTACATTAAATTCTATTTATAAAATTTAATTAAAACGTGCTTCTTCTAAGAGAACAATAGTTTTTTTTACACATTTTTTTTACGAAACTGCTGTTTGGTCACCTCTCTAAATGCTGTGCAATTGTGCAACAGCAGGCTTAGTGTCCCGTCTAGTTTCCGTAGATTTATTTTTGAAGCTGGTCAAACTTGGAAACTGCAACATGCACTAAGAAAGATCCACTGGGGCTGGAATCACTCTGCTCCATATAGTACTTGCTCCCAATGATCTTTTCCAATAAAGGAGGAACAGTGGACAGGGAGGTTAATGACAGGGTTTTCAGGGCTGTGTTTTGTTACCTTAAAGTGGACTACTTTAAAAACACTCCATGGCCAAGAGGATTGTGGTGTGGATAATGTCTGTATATCAGAAACTGGTGTGCAGTGGCTGAGAAAAAGGAGAAAAACGTGTCTCGCTTTTTTTTCTTTCCAAACTGATTTAGTTTTAAGTCTTTTGTGTGTGTGTGTGTGTGTGTGTGTGTGTGTGTGTGTGTGTGTGTGTGTGTGTGTGTGTGTGTGTGTGTATATGTGTGTAGTGATGAGTCAATGCTGTTTAATGTATTATATTTTTCGTTTATATACTGATATAAATTATAGCATTTTATTTCAAATATAAATTAAAGCAATTAAAAATGTTTTATTACATCTTCTGGAAACATAATAATATAAAATAATTCTGAAAAAAAAAAGAATAAATGAATGAACTGTACACAGACAAATGTTGCTCTGTTTTAAGGGTTTCTAAAACTGACAGGTCCTTTATAACACAGAATGGTGTTAGTGGGAGGCAGGCTTTGGGTAGGGGGATAGAGTGCTTTGGCCCCATGGCATGTAGCCCATGTACCATTTCTCCATTTCTCCCCCTCCAACCATCTCCATCGTCTCTTTGTGCGTTTGTCACTCCCTGTTCCCTCCAGACCCAGGCCTCCACCAATGATGAGGCTTACTAAACAAAAACAAAGGAGTCTGGGGAACCCAGTTGCAGCTCTCTCTCTCTCTCTCTCTCTCTCTCTCTCTCTCCTTCTCTTTATGTGTGTGGGGAGGCGATTGAGAGATTGTGATTTTGAGAAAAGAAAAGTGCATTGAACCAGAAGGAGAAAAACAGCCTTGTAGATGTTCCAAACATCTTGTAATTGAGTAGGATTACCCAGCAACCAACTTTGCTCATTACATTCCAAACAATTCCCAAATTCAGATATTTTCATATATCTCAAATTCGAAATGCAATATTCAATCCAATTATGGAAAGCCAAAAAAGAGAGGATCAAGGCTGGGGGTTGGGCATAGATGGAGAGACGTACAGTAAGTGGGTCACTGTGGCCAAGCCAACAGTTCTGGATTATCCATGTGTCAGCCCATTTCTGATAGACATTAAGCTTCTCAGGTTATGATAGGTCTTGAAACAGCAGACTTGCATATGGAAAATCTAAACCTTGAATTTAATTATGCTTGGGGATACTCATACATTTATTAATTCATTCATAACTTCTTTATCCTGATCAGCGAGAGTTACAGTATATCCAAAGCTAATCCCAGGAACGCTGAGTGAGAACCATGTTCTATTTAGCTAATGAATACTAATGAATTACAATCTCTTCATGATACTGATTGTTCAGCAGACTGGAAATTGGTCATGTCTTGTTACAACCTATTCAGAATTTCCACATAGAAAATCTTAGAAAAATACAATTTAAACTTTAAACTTTAGTAGATTCAGTCATGAATAAATGATCAGTTAAAAAACTCATAAAAGAAAGCATATTGCACTAACAATAATTTTAAGAGTATATGATACAAGGGAAAAGTTTGGACACACCATCTAAGTCCATTGTCTTTCCTGATTTTTTATTTCTTTCTACATTGTAAAACAATGCTTAGACATCCAAAATATGCAGTATTCTCCTTTGAACAGGTGATATTGAGGTGTCTGTAAGGGTCTTCTGCGTATGCCTTCATAACGGCTTTAATCTGATGTGCTGTTTGTTAATTGGTGATTTTTCTGGCTGGTAACTCTAAATGAACTCTGCAGCAGAGGTAATTTTTGGTCTTGCTTTCATGGGATGGTCTTCGTGAGCACCAGTTTCATCATGGTGCTTGATGGGATTTGGAAATGAACTATTCCAAAACAGCTGGCTTTTGTGTCGTAAAATAACAACTGATTGATGTTGGTGTTGTTATTTAATTACATAATTCCATATGTGTAATTTCATAGTTTTTATATAATCTAGTATTGTTCCAGATTGTAGAAAATAAATCCAAAATTGTGTCCAAACGTTTGACTATTGATTGATATTTTTTATTGAACTCTACTGCATCATAAATGTCCGCGTTCGATCAAGACCAAGTTCAGAGGGCAGCGGTAACGTCATTGAAAAAAAACTCTCCTGTGACAGTCTCCATAGCAACAGGGTCAAAGAATCAAAACAGAGGTCAAAGGCAGTTGTGGTGTGGTGGTGTTGGCAAATATGGTCAGCACAGGCAAATTCATGTATAACAGCAAAGCTAGAATAATGAGTGCTGAGTGCTGTAAATAGTATTTAGGCTTCAGATCGAAATATTAGAGAATCTTTATAAAAACTGACCATACATTGTTATAGGTTATCCATAACAAACAGTAATTGTATTGTACTGCCTTGTATGTGGTTATCAATTTTTACAGTGATTACACAGCAATACAGTGATTTTTTTTTTATTTTACAATTTTCCTCACATTGAACTAGACAATCTGGCCTGTATAATATGTTAGATATGGGAAAACACTGATTTATAATTACTTCATTAAGATGCATGGTGTGTAAAGAGTGATACTTATTTTTAATCTCTCTTTTTTTCAATGATCCTTATGTACAGTAATCAAGGTTTTGTAAAACCCACCCCTGAACCGGTTTAAGAGAAGCATTACAAAAAGGTTTAACCAAATCAACAACAGGTCAGGTGTCTTTATTAAGGTGTCAATATTCCCCGGATCTTCTTGTTTTATTCAATACGCCATCCTAATTTACATACAATAAAGTTATTTCCTGGATAGAAGAGAACTAGTTCATGGTTGTTTTTGTATGCTTGTAAAGATGACTTAGTTGATTTATAAATGTAGTGTATGAGTGTTCCAGAAGCATGCCATCCTCATTACTCATCACTTAGCCTTTTACAAGTTGCCTAAACAGTCACAGTCTTGAAAACCACATGACTGGCTCCAAGTTTCCTAAACAAACACCTCATAAATGTATTCCACTAACATTAGTAAAGTATTTGTAACTTAAGCATAGTATTGTTTTTACACTCAGTTTTTGCTGCTGTTTATAGAGGTTTCAACAGAATACCTTGCTGGGCCGGTTTTTCTACTGTAATTCTGGAGCAAATTAAAGAGGTATAATGGCCTTGTTGCTGAAAGAGACCTGTCTGCTGTCGGTTTCTTCCACATTAACCAGTCCATCTGGATTTTAAACACAAATGTAGTTATATTAGCTATTCAAACAATTGGAATATTATTTCCATCTGTGGTTTCAATAACGTTTGACTGATTTTACATTTACAAATATGTACAGTAACAGTCAAAAGTTTGGACACAACGTTAATTTGCTACATTCTAGAACAATACTGTATTTTATTCAAACCTATGAAATGACATATGGCATTATGTAACAACATCAACAACAATAGTCAGTGGTTATTTTAAGACATGTAAGTCAGCTGTTTTGGAATAGTTCTTGCAAGAACAGTATTGTCAAGTGCATTTACAAAAACCACCAAACACCACGATGAAACCGGTACTCATGAAGACCATCCCAGAAAAGCAAGACCAAAACTTAGCCCTGCTGCAGAAGAGAAGTTCCTTATCAGCCTCAGAAATCACCAAGTGAAGTCTTTACAGAGCATACTGTAAGTAGCAGACATATTTCAATATTTCAACAGTTTCAATATAAACTGTTCCCAAGTAAATTGTCACTTCAACCGATGTTTAACAGGTTTGAAATAAATAACTTGAGACCATAATAAAACCCTGTGCAAATAACTTAGAAAACTGTCTACCAGATGACTATAATTACACTATAATTACCTGAAAATATATACATCTAAAAAAGATTAGAATATCACATGATTTGGCATTAATGTGAAAATTTAACATGAATTTAACAAGCTTGAAACATTATTTTCCATGAGTCAACCATTTCTGTTTTTTCCCCCCATAACTGTTACCTGAAAACATTCACCCCATTAAATATTTGAAATATGTATGTTACAGAATGTGCAATCTTTTTAAAACTTACATTATGCATGTTTTTATAAAGTAAGAAGTGTTTATTTTTTTTTATTTCAATCAGCTTTTTTACATGGAAGTAGTGAATAATGGCCTAAGAATAGGTGATGTGAACCTAGACGTGTCTGTGAGAAACAAAATTTTGAACTAAATCCTTAGGGAGTTTGTATTTTTAAATCTAGCTACACATGTATCATAATAAGGTTCATAAAGCATTAATGGTAACTGGGAGCATTTACGATGCACTGGTGTTTTATTATAGAGTGATTAGCAAGCTAGATGCTTATGTTTTTTTCTATAGTTACTCCATTGACCGTCCTGCACTGAAATACAAGCTAGATTATTTAATAGCATTCTAATAAAAACTAGCTAGCTGTTGTTTTTTAGTGTCCAGCCAGCCAATTAGAGAATCTGCGAACTATAAGTTCTCATGACTTAAGCAGTACGTTAATCAAGCCTTGTTACTGTGACTGCTTAATTGTGTTTGATATCAGTTTTCTTTCTGGTTTCTGATTTCTGCCTAGCCCCTCTAACGTGGTTTGCTCATCGACTGACCCCTACCTGTTTCTAGACTGACTTACCTGTCTTTGATTTTCTGCCTTGTTGCAGTTTAATAAATAGCATTTATCTTACATGATCTTGCATCCACCTGTAAGTTGTATCCTGACACTTTGAGGCTTCAAAGATTATGGTTTATGGTAGTTGATGAAATCATGTAAGCAGTACCAAATATTTCATCATTTTTAATTATGCCATCCATTTGAGAAAGGTCTTTCTTTCTTACTTTCTTTCTTTATAACGTTGAAAACCAATTATATTGTCAAGTAACATCATGGTTAGCTTAAATAAAAAGTATTTACTTAACAGTTTAAATGTCAGGGCTATACTGCATACCTTTAATTATGCTATATGAAACGATTACCAGGTTCAATACCTGATTATCAGTTGATCTATTAGCTGCTGATTGTGTAGTTTTAATGACTATAATGCCCTGGGGACCCATATTCCCTTTCTCTATTGAAGACAAATAGACACTTTTATTGTTGGCCATCTCGTGCCACATTATGTGGCCTTAATTTAAGATCCTCCCCTTCTGTTTTTAACAACTCGTCCTGTTGTCTCAGTTATTACTTGCAGCTTATGTCTAAACCTTAGCGTGACCTTTGTTAAGCTATAATACACTGTACAAAACAGGTCCAGGCTTAGTCACAAAGCTGTAAAGGATTATGTTTAGGAGGGAAGGCTGTGTGGTGGGAGGTTCTGGCACATCTCAAAGCTACAACAACCAAGCGTCACACAATTTAAGAACTGCTTAAAATGTAATGTGTGTGAGTGATATATGACTGCCACCCTTGGCCTAGCCCTGACTGTTCTTAATTTTACACAATACATATCCCATAGGAATTATACATTTGAGATTTTTTTAAAATGAGCTGTGAGATTATTTTAAAGAATAAAGAAAAACGTTTGGCTACCTAAGAGAGGATGTGTTAAAAAGCCTCAGGGATCGTAGTGAGAGCTTGGCAGGATGTGTAAATTGCCTAATAATACCTTTTACTCCAGATGGACAAATTTATAGAGCAGGATGGCATCTATTAGAAGAGACCTGGTTATTCATGATGGACTTAAGCACACTTGTACGAATAAATTAAGGATGATGTTGATTAAAATGGTTAGATCCTTGTGTCCTTGGTGGGGAGGCCTTGTTGCTTCAAGTACAGCATGATCACAGGTAATGTTATGCGGAAACATAATATGCAGACATCACTGTATCCTAAAAGCAAATATTACATTGTTATAACCCTGTTGTTAACAGGTAGTACAGTATAAATGATGATGAGTCAAACAATTAAATGTTCCACTTAAATAGAAGGAGATTATTAGGCATTATTGAAGACCAAGTTGCTTTAATAGCAGCCTTTTGCTCATCTGTATTAATGGGTCAGGTGTTTCCATGTTCCACTTTAACAATACCCCTGTGGATCCTCCAGGAGTCCAGGTTAGGAAGGTTGTCTGGCCAAATAGTGTTAGTTTTGGCATTGTGAGCAGGGGCTAAGATTTGCTGGAAAAAGACATGAAGAAGCATGAAGTTCTCTAAAATCTCCTGGTAGGTGGCTGCTTTGACTTTGGACTTTTGACTAAAACAGAGGATGAACACCCTCAGATGATATGGCACCCCAAATCATCACAGACTGTGGAAACATCACACTGAACTTCAAGCAACTTGGATACTGTGCTTCACGATTCCTCCTCCACATTCTGGGAACATGATTTCCAAATGAAATATAAAATTTATTTTCATCTGAAAAGAGGATCTTGGACCACTGATCAACAGCCCAGTACTTTTTCTCCTTAGACCAGATAAGACATTTCTGACACTGACAGTGGCTCAGGAGTGGCTTAATACTAGGAACGCAACAGTTACTGTATATTATGCAACAGTAGCGTATTTCCTGAAGATGTCTGTGTGTGGTGGCCCTTGATGCACTGATTCCAGCCTCACTCATTGTGAAACTCTCCTAAGTTTGTGAATCGGTTGAATTGCTTGTGCACCTTTTCCTACCACACTTTCCAGTCAATTTTCTATGAATATGCTTCAATACAGCACCTTCTGAGGTTTACCCTCCTTGTGGAAGGTGTCAGTGATCACTTTCTGGAAAACTGTTGACAATCTTTTCCATGCATGAACTGAATTAGATACAAGGTATCTATACTGTATTAATAATAATTTACTCAAACTTCAAATTAAATATTTTCATATTTTGTGATCCTGGATTTTTGTATATACAGGTGAACCTTGGATTACAAGCATAATTCGTTCGGAAGTGGGCTCGTATTCCAAAACAATTTTCCCATGAGAAATAATGAAAACTCAAATTATTTGTTCCACAGCCCAAAAAAATAAATACATAAAAATAATTAATACAATATTTAAAGTAAAAATAAAACAAATTAACCTGCACTTTACCCTTAAAAAAAAGTAAAAATAAATCCCGACAGATAAGTATTTCCATTTGTGCAGGCATATACTTATATATATACTATATAATATAATTCTGCAGCGCAAGAGAGAGAAAAACCATTGGCTCAGTTGTGATCATGTGACGTTCGGTGTCAAAATAAGAAGCGCATGTGTGATACATGATTCTCGGTATTGGTAAACCAAGACTTTCACTCGGTTTCCAAGTAAAAATGTATTAAAAATCCTTGCTCGTCTTGCGGAACACTCGCAAACAGCGTTACTCGCAATCCAAGGTTCCACTGTAGATGATTATGTAAGCCATAATCATCTATATATAAAGGTGCTCTTAGACATATTTGATTATGTAAGCCATAATTATCTATATATAAAGGTGCTCTTAGACATACTTTCCTGGCATGTTATAGCCCCTTCATTATCATCATTATCATCATCATCATTATCATCATCATCATCATCATCATCGACAAGCCATATGCACAGAACTTGTACATAAAAGGGCTATTGGACTAAATCAACCACATTACATTATACACTTAAATTATTACAAATTTGTTTTTGTGAATGTGTATGTGTGACAATAAACAGCTGAGCCAACCTTAATGAGAACAGATATTGTGCCAGATGCTACTGTCCCTCAGACACAACAGAAGAAGTTTATCTGCAATTACAATTATGATGTGGTGTGATTGCACAGTTAACTTTAGATTCCTACATCCATCCCGGCCTTTGGAATGAAAATCAATCATCATCATCATGAACATCTGATTGACTGCATAATTCATTGAGCTTGTCCTAATGTTCTCCTGAAACTGCATATAGATTAGTAATATGAGCATCTCAAATGTGAGGAGGTTAAAATAATGTTTGAATTAATGTTAGTGAAAATAATTAGCAAATTATTTACACATAATATATTTTTTCATCCATAATCTTACAAAATGGAAAACAAAATTAATAATTAATTAAATAATTAAACTTTGTGAACCGCTTTAACTTTTAAGCAGACAGTAATTAAAACATCTTTATCTTGCAGGCATACAGTCTGTCTTAATATATAAACTGAGCTTTAACAATTTGACAGCTGTAAATTGATAACTTCTACACATAGTACTAACATAGTTCCATCTTACATTTAATTTAAGATAATTACATATACAATAGTGCTTTGACACCTGACAAGATAAATGTTGAAGTGGTCATAATAACACATTATGTTATTTATACTGGCCCTTAGGACGTTATACGTGCAGCTAGTAATGTTTATGTCTACTCTTAGTATATGTGAAAAGGTTTATAGCACAAGGTGATGATGATTTATTATTGACCTTTAAAAAACAGGCTTAAGGCTAGTGCACTTCACTTCTCTTCTGACCTTGTGTCTGACCTGAGAATAATGATACCTTAGTGTTGATCTGTGATCAGTACCGTCTGTTTCAAACATAAACTTGAAGATATAATGTAATAGTGTTTTTGTACATTGCCTTTTTCTCTAGGTTGTCTGCTCCTTGTAAAATATGGGCTTGTGTCCTCTTCGAGCTGATAAGTCACCTTAAATGGTAATGATGATGTTAAGGGATTACAGTGACTCCTTTTTCGCCCCAGCCAGCTGTGCTTGGATGTACGCCTGTGTTAGGATTGATGCATTCGTCAGAGACAGAATAAGGCCACGTGCATGATATTTAATACTATTTAAGAGGATTCAGAGCAGATGATATCTTTTTGTTTGTGTGCATGGTTTATTATTAGAAAATAGAGTATGGTGGACACAAACCATTGTCCCAGTTCTCTCGTAAACAGCACACATCCCTGGAAATATTTGGATAAGAAGAGTACTTCAGCTCTCATAAACTTCTTCTTGGTCCAAGGGTGTCTCTTCAGTGACTTATTTCTCATGGTTTATTCTTCAGTGCATTTTGTCTACCTAGTCTAACCTAGACTTTACCATTCCTGAAAGAGAATGTAGGTGTAGGTGCTTTCGGTTGTGGACAGGGGACAGCACGGGGACACTGACTGTTCATGTTCTGCCTGATATGTCACACAATTGACAGGGTGTAATAAATACAAATGAGGCCAATTATTTACTCTGTCATCCTGTTTTTCTCTAAAACATCCTTTTTTACGGGAGAAACTAAAGACAGTCATAGTAAGTACAATGACCAATTAAGTGCAAATAAAAGTCACACAAAAGACAGACAACAAAACTGTAGATTTAGTGTGTTTGGATTGTTACAAAGTTACGGGGAAAAGTTACAACTTTAGTGTTGATCACTCATGACTCACACACGCACTCACTCACTCATCATCTATACTACTTTATCCTGTACACAGTGTTGCAGGTGGCCCAGAGCCAAATCCTAGGCCACCTAGGGCAATAGGTGAGTTACACCCTGGACAGGGGTGCCAATCCATTGCAGGGCACACACACACATACAAACTCTCACACGCTCTTTTACACACTACAGGCAATTTGGGAATGCCAATTATTGAGTAATTAGTGTGCACGTGTGTGTGTATGTGTGTGTGTGTGTGTGTGTGTGTGTGTGTGTGTGTGTGTGTGTGTGTGTGTGTGTGTGTGTGTGTGTGTGTGTGCCTACACAAACTATCACTGGTCCCATGATGAAGTACTTTATTGTACCATATAGGACTAACCTACAATGTATGCATGTATATTTTAGCATGCACGTCGACCATGCAAAAAATTGTATGTCATGCAAATTAAAATAGGAGTATAAATCTATATGATCCTGAGGAAACATGCATGCTCTGGACTATTAGGGTCTATGTAAGACCAAGATGCCTACTGAAGTTAATTTGCATATGCATACATCACAAAGCTACACTGATTCTAGATGATGTGTATATGACTGTATAGGATATAAGGACCATTAAGCATTAAATATAAATGATCCACTAAATTAGACTATTAGTACTAAACCATTGCTCTCAAACAGGCTAAATCCGATCTGACAGCATGTCACATATTCAAGAAGGATTGTGCATGTGCAGGGAGAGAAAGACAGACAGAGAGAAAGAGAGAGAGAGAGAGAGAGAGAAAGAGAGGCGCGCGAATCTATTGAGCAGAGTGAGTGTTGTTGGTGAGGATTCTCCAAATGGATGGAACGAAACCAGCTATGGAGGCGACAAGCGAGGAGAATCAGGATGAAAGGGAGGAGAGCAAAGGTACAGAAACTGACTTCTCAAACGTTGTTTTTTTTTTTAAAAATAATAATTTTAAAAAACCTTTGTCATTTCGTCTATATCGAGCGTTTTGTCTCGCGCCGCGAGCGAGCGCGCGCGCGCATCTCGGGCAGACAGAAAACCGCGCGCGCTCTTGTACAACATCATTCAGTTCATTCGTAGTACTCGTTAAAAAATTTTACATTGTGAAAGAAAAACAAATACAACGTATCAATCAAAGAGCGCTAGTTTGCTTTGATGTTGACGTAATGCTTTCCTCCTGCGTCGGTGAAGAAGATGAAGCGCGCGTGCACACGTCAAGTGTTGGTGACTTGTCAGAAACGATGCAATAAAACCCTCCAACTCATTGACGACAGTGTGTTTAAAACGCCTGCAGGGTCATTCTGATTTAGTTAATTGTTCTGGTGTTTAAACGTATTTGGAGTATTTGTGTCGCTTTACGGTGTGAAATCAAAGGCTATAGTGTCGCATTATACCCGAGGTGTTGTTGTTGGTGTTGTTGTTTACGTTATTTACATTCTTTACCCTAAACAGCCTCCATCTTTGTTTCATAATTCTTGATTGCATTGGTATGGCAGAATGCACTGAGTATAACTGTGCAGCCTCCACAGGGTGTGCTATTTCATATTACTGTCAGCAAGTGACTGAATTAATCGCCGTTAATGCTTCGACGTCAAGTTTGATGACAAATGCAGTTTTATTCATGAAGAAGGAATCGATCAGAGCAACACGCACATTACACCGAAACACGCCTCACACCGTAGTGTTTCCCTGCATTATTAAAGGAAATGATGATAGAGGCTTTACATTGTGCGCGCGTGCGCGCGTGTGGATATGGGTGTTGGTTATGAACGCATTAAAGACTGACAATGTACTATATATGATATCAGTTCAGTGCGTATTAAGATGATCAAAAATCATTCCTTTAATTTTTAATGGTAATTAATAAATCAGGTTAAAATGAATGAATGCACCTGATCTGCATGTGTAAATTAGGACTACACATTAGTGTTTTAATATGATGTATGGATTAAGGACACCAGGACGCAACCAAAGGATTTAAGTCTAATCACCACATACAACAACCCAGCCATAAGGTCTCAAGTGCACTGGAGCATCCCTGCCCCCTTTCTTCACCTCCAGCTTTGATTGATTTTAACTCGAGCACTTTGGTTCAATATGTAGCATTTTGGCCTTTCTTTTGTTGCTCGAGCCCTTTTATGCGCAGAAATTAATACGAGACTCCTACAGTCAAGTATTCTCTTGAGCTTTTCCTATGCTCAATGGACTGATGAACATAAATGGTGGAGTCGTCCTCAACCGCACCCTTTCGCCACACTGTCGCACTGCCTGGTGTGTTCATGTAGAAAAACCTGGGACACTCTTTTAATTCTGTCTTAATTTTGGCTAGTGTAGAAATTGGGAAAATTGATTACACTTGTGCTGTAAATACATAGATAGAAAAATGTATAGATAGATAGATACATAGATAGATTGTTTCCTGCAGTAACCCCTTAGTGTGTTTCTTGTTCATTAGTTTAATCACCTGTTATGGTCCAAAATAGACTGAATAATTATGATGATTTCACTATCGAGCTGTATAATCTGGACTTATCATTGTGTATGTTCGATCCATCATACTGATTATAAGTAGTCAAGTAGTCTTTAAAGTATTTATCAAACGTTAAAAACACTGGGCATATTATATTGTTTATATGAGTAGAAATAAGAATAGATTGGTATAAATCTATTTAGAGAGCACTTCATTGGTTTACTTTTTCTACTAATAATTATGAGATATGATACCATAACTGCCTTGTGTAAAGCAGTTGTGAGAAGCTAAGGACAAATAAAACAGGCAAGATGTGATAAAAACTGATGCTAATGCTGTATTGGTCAGGTTTATGCTAAGGATTTGGAAATTAGTTTTTGCTGCAAAGGAATTTAAGACAGCAGTTAGCAAGTCAAACCTCTATAGTGGCTTTCAGGTTGAAACCCTGGGACTCAGATGTCGTTTTGGCTTACCTACAGAAATCACACAATGTGAATCATGAATCAATGATTCATGAATCAACACACCATGTGCAATTTTAAGCTCTTTGCATACAGCTTCAGCCCAACTATATAGCATCTGTCATGACGTGACATTAATTTGGTATTAGAATGAGCTCTTGTTGCTATATATTCCTCTTTATTTTTTCTTCACATATTTCGAGATCTTCATTTTATTCAAATCTGAATGTTTCTAGTTCCCGTGTAGAAAGGAACCGCTTGCTTGCTTCTCTTGCATAACTTACATTTGCTTTTTAATATACACTCCTTTGCTAGAGTAGGTGCTGAGGGGGATTACATCATCGTTGTGATGAGATGAAGGTAGAGGAAGGGAGGGAGGGAGGCCACACAGCACAACACAGGAAAATGGCAGCTTTATATTTGTTGCATTTATTACATGAGTGTTGAGAAAAAGATGATGATCCTGTAGAGGAGAATGCTAACACAATGTGTTGTTTTTGCCGTGGACTCTTCCACAAGTCAATCGGCATATATCAATTTGGTAGTCAAATTCTCCATTGAGCTGAGTGAGGAGGTGTATTGTGCGACCAGGAATCACTGAATCATTGATATATGGGATAGACTGACAATGATTTGCTTTTAATTGCTAATTTGCTGATTATAAATGACAATACATATTGCTGTATTATAAAAATGATATATTACAATGTTTAATCCATATAGATTGTAAAGTCATGCAATTATGCATTTTTCAAGTATTATCATACGTAATGATGACTAAATTCAAATACAGCAAATGCTGTCTTGACTTCCTTGATCATTTAAATCCAAGTTTGAAGACCCCCCCCCCCCCCATCGCTCACCCATTCTCGTCTTTCTTTCTTCCATTTCTTCATCTTCTTCAATTGATCTTCCTGTCCGTTTTTTTGCCCATTTTTGTCTAAATGTGTGTGGGATTTTGGGAGCATGTGAGAGATCGCTCTCACAGGACAGAGACAGAAAGTGTGTGAGAGAAAGTGAGAGAGAGAAAGAGAGAGAGAGAAAGGAGGGCCTCATGTGCCTCTAATTTGGAACATCTCGCTCAGGGGCACGCTGACAGACTCCATCTGCCACTGCAAACTCATGAGAGTGTTTAACTAGGCTTGTATGTGTGCATGCATGACTATGTTGTGTGTTGGTATGAATAGCCGTAGCAGGCAGGTTGGCACAGCATGCCCAGTTCCTGTATTATGCCAGGCTTCTCTCTACTTATGGATTCTCTCCATCAGGCCTACTGGTACACAATCTGCCAGCCTCACCCTTCACAATCTCTTAATTGAAGAAGGAGGTGAATAGAGAGTGTACCTTTTTTTTTTTTTTCTTCGTCCAAGACACACCCAGCCCCAGGTGTTTAACAATTTCCTGAGCAGCTGAAAGAGCGTAACAGTACCTAGTTCGGGTGAGGGCAAAAGTTGTGTTAGCGGTAAGACTTTGTATTGAATTTGTAAGACTTTGTACAAGTGCTGGGTCGTAGAACATGAATGTGCCAACTATAAACCACAAAAAATTCTCTCTTCACTGTGATAGGAACAAAGTTTTAGGCTAAAAGTTTGACACTGCATCGAGTTCTTCTCTGGCTCACAACATGTGCGATTACACCTCATGGTTGTGGAGGAGAAGCTCTGCTACAGCCGACCATGTGTTAAGCCAAGAAGGAGCTAAAAATGGCAACCGCCTCCCACTCGCAGCTGAACAGGCGTTCCGTGTGTGAGGCTTCTGCAGCCCTCAAGCTTGCTTTCTGAGATTGTATGGGGAGCCTGTGGATGTTCCAAGGTGAAGCATCCAAAAAAAATGCAGCCGGCAAGGAGGACTAGATTTTGCCCTTGTCAAGATTTCTGAGAGCCTTACCACAGCGTATGTTAGCACGGTGTGCAAAATGCTCCAGAATTTATTGATTGTTCATAAGTATTAGTTCACAGATATAGGGAAACAAAACTGCAAATGGTTTTAGTGCAAAAAGGTTTATAGGTATAAACAACATAAGGTTTACTTTCTGTATCATCCTACCATTTTGATGGACATTTACTGTAACAGAAGTTTGAGTTCTCTAGGCAGATACTTTGTTCTATAGTTACGAAACACAAAAGCATGCAGCTGTAGGCAGGGAATTGACGTATCCAGATTTTGTGAGGAAGTCATGATTGACCAGTCACACTTATGTTGGTGAAGAAATCAAATCCTCATTAGAAATCAGTTTACGTACATGAAGTACGGCAAATTTAAGTTTGATTGCACTTAAGGCTTTACGAGAAATGCTGTTCCAAATTGAACCTCATCCCTTTTATATAGCCATTCCCCAACCTTTGCACACTTTCTCATCTGAGCTTAAATAAATCAAGCTCTGTCTAACTAGGACTGATTGGCAGGTGGCAGCCATAATGTTTAGAACCCTCGCCATGTTTTGAAAATGAATGAGGCATCAATGCTATTATGTGAAACCAATTTCATGAAGGTATGCCTAAAATCCTAGGCCTCGTTAACAAGAGATTGTTTTCGCATTTTGTCCTGATTGGAATTTTAATAAAGGGGAATCTTGTTATGGTTGTCATAATATGGGCTTAAAAATACTAGGTTGGTTCTCATTTCGTTGGTTAGTAGGTAGGTATCTATACCTTCCTACCAAATTTCGAGTTTCTATGACTTTTTTTCCCACCTATTTCTATTTGCCCACCACAATTTAGTGAAATAATAGAATAATGCCTGACATTTCTAAAGTTACCCTAAACATTCTGGCTTAAATAATCACACCTTCAATCTTTTTCCAGAATATTAACATACAGTAGGTCGAGTCAGATGCACTGTCACTACTGGGCATCTATTAAAACTAAGCCTGTGTTATTTAAGTGCTTCATTAAAGTAGCTGGCATTCCACACCTCCTTATATAAGATGAAGTGTTGAACGTTTGCCATGGCTCAGACCGGCGGTAATGAGGAGATGTTTGACGTTGGAGTGGATCTTTGTAGATGTTTAATCTCTCTGTTGCATTGCCAGGCATAGAGTTTGGTCTAGTTGTTAAAAAGTAGGGTATGAGTGCAATCCATTTCATAAATGTTGTCTGGTTTCTAAAGCATTACTGTTCAACAAATGTCAACCTGCTGCTATATTTGTCTTTTTGTGCTGGCAAGAACCTAAGATCGTGCCTGTTAGCGTTCACCTTGCTAAAAAGTGAAAAGCATGATGAATAATGAAAGACATTACAGATCATGTGAAATTGTCTTAGTTGGCACGGACAGTAACAATGATATACATTTTTGTACATTTTGGAATGAAATATTTTACGCAGTCATTGTGAAGACAGGTGAATAATATTTACTGTGCTAAACTTTATTATACATGAAAATACAACATAAAATAATGTCTAAATGACTGTTTCTTAGAGAGAGAGAGCGAGAGAGAGAGAGAGCAGAGGTGAAGGTAGGGTGAAAGAGTGGTGACCTGAACAGCTGTTGGAGATTGACGATAGACAGAATGGCAAATCAAGAGCTAGGGGTCACACACACACACACACACACACACACACACACACACACACACACACACACACACACACACACACACACACACACACATACACAGCCCTATAGTCCTGGGACTCAAACCACAGGATGGGGCATTGATCAGTCTGGCTTGATGCTGCTGAGAAGGAGGACCACTTTAAACGCATTGTACTTAATTAGAGCCGCTTCGAAAACGCAGTCTGGTCTTCAGCAAACCTATTTGGATATTTGTAACCTCTGTCACCCAGACAACAGTAAATCAAGTCAGACTGTATCTAGAGTGGTCTATTTAGCACAAGGCTTAGAGCTAAAGAGATAGTATCATGTTATTATTTATTCAGTATGCAGTAATGTATTGTGTGGTTTGAAGCATGAGCCACATGTAGAGAGAGACAGTTGCATAAAAGCAAGAAGCGGGATTTCCTGTTTGATAAACAAGATACCTATGGCTATTTTGGAACAAACTTGTTTTTATACCTCTATAAAAAAATCTAAACACTAGTTTGGGCAAAGATCAAATTATATTTCATATACAGTATAAAGTACATTCAAAGTGATTTCATAACATGCTTTAAAATAATAATTAATATAGAATGTGAGATTACTTTTGAAAGCTACCAGGGTTTATGGGTAACTAGGTCAGCACTTCTAATAGGTTGGCACAATCATTGTCCATGGCACAGTTACCTTCCGTGGCCATGATCAGTGGACTGGAAGGGTGGCAGTCCTCTCTTTGCTGTCTATTATGCAAGCTTTGCTGTCAAGAGTCGCAGCAAGTATCTGGTGTAAGCATACCTCTGTAGCCCAAGTCATTTTCGCAGGGCACAAAATCATTGATTATACCCTATTTACAAGACAATTATGCATGAATGACTTATGAAATATGATATTATGCTGTGATAAGGAAATTTGAATATTGCAAAATAATCGTATAATATGCACTTGATCATGTTAAGGTTAAGCATGCCTTATGCATAAGCATGGTGGGTGATACCACAGAGTACAGTACAGATAGCTTCAGACTTCCGATGATTTTACCTCCTGATAAACCCATCATACGTTATAATAATAACTTAATAACTTTGACTTAATATCACAATTCAAAAATGCATTTAATACTAACTTACCAAACATATTATAATAGTTTAGCGTCGCACAGATTATAAATGCTCAGAACACTAACATTAGCCCATAGTTGGGTAGAATGGTCTAACACAAAGGCTTTTTTTATAATAAATTATCTAAGAAACCATGAAAACTTAGGACACTGTAGCGTATTGTTTGTTTCCCCCTTGTGATCACACGATTATCTGGGAGCTCACGCCATCCAACATCACAACAGTTTATTGCATCACATATTGCAGTATTGCAAGCCTGGGAAAAGATCACAATTCAAAGATTTAAGTACAGTTTCTAATGATCGCACGTCACTTTCACACCATCAGAAAAAGTCGAAAATTGTAAGTCGAACAATCATCTTTGGCGAATAAGTCTGCGACCATGTGTATGTATGAATTAGGACTGTTTAGGAGCAGAGAAAGCTGAAATTAAAGAATGAATAGAATTTCAAGATAGAGCCAAAAAACTTACAAAACATATTATATATATATATAATTTTCCACTACCAGCTTTTAACATTAACTTAAATAGCATTAGCTAGTTAAATACAAGCTAAGAAAATTCAAAATACAGTTTCATTTTCAGGCTGTTTTGTGTCTCATATGCATTTGTGCTCTATTGTAGTGAAAATATAGAATTTTTTTCTCAGTCTCATTTCTACTTTTACCCCTCTTAACACTATCGTAATACTGTTCCATCACTAATTCAGTACATGGCCTTATGTGAGTGATCTATTCAATCTGTGGCTAATCGTATGTTCTAAAAAGGGCAGATTCTTTTGCTGATTGCAAATTACATAGAAGCACAGACCATGATCCATCAGGACAAAGAGCCATGGCTATATTCCAATCGCTTGAACAGATGTATTTGACAGCGCTTCAGTGTTTTTTTTCTTCTTGATCGAGAGAGAATTCTTCCCCAGAAAGAAGCCTGGCCTGCAAGTTAATATGCACGGCTCATAAAAAGGAATGGCCTTTGACAGATATACGTTTGCCCTTTAAATATTCAATGGCACTTGAATAAAGATGTTTGTTTTTATGCCGCATGGTTATCCACACAGTGGAAAGTCAATTAATTAGCATTACAGTCAGCCAGAGCTTTAGTTGCTTTTTCTTGTATGGATTAAGCTGCTAATTCTGTTCCCTTCAAAATGGCCTCGTTGAAATTTTGTACGCGTCAATAATAAATATTGATTTGTTTGGCCTAATTAAATGTTCTATATATAATTATATTCTCAATACATAACAGTAACAAGGCAATCCAGACACTGCACCTGTATTCTTCATTTCTATCTGCTGCTCCTGTAGTGTATCAGTGTAGCTAAACACACCTGGAGGTGCCACCTGTAGTAAGTGCCGTCATCTAAAAACAATTTGCAAAGAATTTGTAACGGAATGCCATGCTTTCTCCCCAGATGGCATTATGACTCTCTTGGACTTCTGATCATGGTGTGATTACACAACACCTGAGCCATGCTCATCCCTCATACAAACTATTAGAGTAATACAGAGCCTTCTGGCGAAAGCAACAAATGACATTTACAGACCTAATCACAAAATATCTACGGAGACGGGCAAAAAAGCAAATCATCACACCATCTCTCACCTTACACACACCCACACCATCTGTGTATAAAAATAAGGGAAACTTTGAAATGTCACTGCAATGTTGGGTTTGCAGTTATTCAAAGTTTGCTGACTTTTTGCATAGTCTTTTTCTAAGGCAGAATTATGCACAGCATAAATATTTTTGAGAATTTGGTCTACACGGTTTAATTTATTTTCGATTTCCAGGATCAACACAGAGTGCAAATCAGGGTCAGAAGCATATTTACATCACACCTAATATTTGGTTGGATGTTCCATAGCAAGTTTCAGCTTCAGCAGATGCTTTTGGTAGCCTTCAGCAGGGTTCTGGAAAGAATTCTGGATGAATATTTGGCCACTCTTGGACCTGACTTTTAGGCATGGTTAAATTTTTGATAGGCCTAAGACTCTAAATGCTTACGGTTAGCCTGCTTTATCTATTCACAGGCAGCTTTGATGTATATTTGGGGTCATTGTAATGAAAAAGAAGCACTCAAGTCTTTCCTTCAGAAGGCTTTTTCTTTAAAGGTGTTGATTTTAATCCGTGGTGATGTAAAGCGTGTTTGACTGTAGATGCTATAGCAGCATCCAGTTCATGTCAGACCTGTGCCTTTGTGGTTTCTGGGTTGTTCCTGACCATCTGAAGCAATTTCCTCTCAGCTGCCAGTGACAGTTTGGGTCTTGTTTGGTTGGTCCTTGGCATTGTGGCTAAACCTCGCAATAACTTGCACTTACAGTATGTACAGTACAGTGGTCTGAGGTATTCTTGGAACCTGCAAAACCCTTGCTGACCTAATCTACCATCCTCTTTCTCAGATCTGCACTCTGCTCCTTGGACTTTCCCATCGTATCTGTGTTCATCAAAAACACTGAGCGCTCTCAAACAAACCCCTTTTTATGTTGGCACAGATAAGCTACTAGCTGTAGTCATGATCATTATGATCGCTGACAGAAAGTTGAGATGCCTTGGGCTTGGGCTTGGCAAATGAAAACACATTTCATGACTTTCAGCACCACTGACATACCATTAGGTGTATGTACAGTACAGTATATGTACGCTATGCTGATATAAAAAAAATCATTAAATTAAAATCATGTGCTCCAAATGCTTTTATTTAATACATATGTTGTGCAATCATTCTGCCCCAGGAAAAGTCCAATACAAAGAAATAATTGAAATCCCTATACTGGCGTCACTGATGGTATAAATCTTGTTATGGCTTCCATTGCTAAATAGTGTTTAGTAATTTGATTGTAAGTTTGTGCTTCATATCAGTAGTTAATGACATGCATACAGTGCGTTATTTGTTCGCAAACTACTCTGACGATGATTGACATTTGGTAGACTGTAAATGATGAGCAGCATTAGGGGATAACGAAGAAAATGCTATATGTATGCTAGCTTTGTGATTCCAGTTGCAGTCTATGTTGGTCTATGTAGGCATCCTTCACATTTGAAACACACCCTAAAGCGTTACCCGCTCCTGTTTATTACTTTATCCACTATCAAGCTCGAGCACATAGACATATAGCCTCGCTCTTTCTCACTCTTGTGCTGTTTCCAGTTCTCTCACACTGACACTCTCGGTCTCTCTCTCTCACACACACACACACACACACACACACACACACACACACACACACACACACACACACACACACACACACACACACTCATACACACCCCGGGGGTACATGTGTGTGGGAAGTGTGTGGAAACTGTGGCAACGCTGAGACAGTCAACTGCGCTCAACTGGGTCACCGGCAACATGCTTCCATGACAACCGCTTTTCACTGGCCCCTGGGCCGAAAAATGCTTTCGCTCACTCTCGCTCTCTCTCACGCACTCTCTGTCTCCCTGCCTCTCTCTCTGCGTTTTGCTTGTTTCCTTCAAATGCTTTCTTTTCCATTTCCCCCAACTCTTTTTTTTGTTTGAACTGCCTGGCATTGTCTCTCGACTGTACTGCTTTTCACGGGAAAAGATTTTTCAGCAGTATGGGGAGACAAACGGCAGAACATGCTGAAAGCCTTCAAAAAGCTGCAGTAGACGGACACTGTGTTCGGCTTTGGAGAGAGGAAGTCTTTTGTGTTGTGTTCAGATTGTTGCCAGGCCTCTTTCAAGTGTTTTGGGTACAGCATAGTGATTTTTTTTCCATGCAAATATTTATTTATTTATTTACTTACTTACTTATGCAATTCTAGTAGTGTTCCATTAAACAGAGTATTCTGAATATTCGATTAAAAAACGTATGATAGCATCGCTAATAAATAGACATACTTTAGTTTAAGCCGACAAAATACCCCTATTACAAAGCTGTCTTTATAGCTAAAAATGTTGCATTAACATTATAATTATGATTTGCCAGTAAACATGTCCAAAAGAAGAAAGACATTTTGATTGGCTTTCCCATAATCCCTGCACATACATACATTATAGGTCGTTTTATATGTCTTTGTTTTTCCATAAAAATGAAATACAGAAATGTGTATACATGATTGTGCAACAAGCCATCAATCAGATTACAGCCTTCAAGATCATGTGGACATTTGGAAGGGACTTTTTTTTTTTTTGTCAGTCCCACTACCACGCACTCCCACAGTTACTGTATATTTGTGCATCATTTATTTATTCATTCATTCGATTTCTATACCACTTATCCTGTGGAGCCAATTCCAGACTTCGGGGATGAGGAGCGGTACACACTGGACAGGTTGCCAATCCATCACAAGGCACACAAGCACGGAATGCCAGAGTTCTTAGAAGAAACCCACCAAGCACAAGGAGACTCCATGCACACAAGATATTTCCCAAGATCGAAACAAATTATAAGCTAAATAAATGAATTTTCAGCTCTATATGTTGAGATCCGCTCTCCAGTATGCATCCACTTGCTAATATTCCAGCTATGTTAGTCCGTGTAGCCCGATCTGACCTGACTCACCCAACGTAAACTGAAGGTAAATGCTAAATAAACTAGACAGGATGAAAGCTGTACTGATCTCTTAACCAGGAAGAGTGTTGTCTCAGCCTCCTTCCCTTTTGGGTTTAACCAGGCAGGGGGTCTGTCCTTCATGAGATGCTGTAGTTTGTTTTATTTGCTGTCTAGCCTTTGGAGGATGTTCATATGGAAAGTTCGCTTAACTGATGGTGTTAATCTTAGATACATCAGAAGAAGCAATAACATTTTAGAGGCTGGTGCGCCTGCTGTTTTAATGCGGGACCATGTCGCTAGTTTCCCAGCACATGTTTGCAGCATCACACATGTTTGCAGCAGGAGGCAGGACGTGAAACTGAGTTACAGGGTTGTAATGTTTTTTTTTACTGAGTGAGAAGATAAATGCATGGCAGAATGTAAATATGAGAGAGATTATGTAGACTAAATACCGTTGTCCACTTTATTAAAGAGATGATTCAGAGACTCAGTGGCTCAGAACATTTGCTATAATGAGTAGGTCATTGATTTCCTATACATAGAGAAGCGGCTCTATCCGACTAAAGCACTTTATTTGCAGATGAGAGAGATGAGACAAGACTAAAAGATTTCCATAGGTGACCACTGGACCATTGCAAAAGTTATAGGACTTCTACTTTTAGGACAATTCAGTTTCTGATATATCGCATACTATATCAGGATGTTTTAGTTTAGTTGACAATTAATAAATCAGAAGCAATTTCACTGAAGTGTTAAGCAAAAATGTCACTTTTATTGGTAAACACACTAGATGTAGATCGAGGAAGTTAGATAGTACTTTCAAAAAAATACAGCCTCTTTCACTAGACCTTAGGTTGGAACAACTGAAAGTGAATTGACAGAGAACATCGCTAGTAGAATCAAGTAGAATCGCTTACTTGTCCAGATTGGTTGAATGTTGGTTGTCCACGCCTATTTTTTGTTCTTACAGGACATGGGATGCCTCAGGCCAAAAGATTCTAGGAAATTTTTTTTAAAAAAGGGGCCTCCGAGTGGCGCAGTGGTAAAGTGCTCGCCCTATCATCCGGAGATCGCGAGTTCGATTCCCGGGTGACGCTGTAACCTCTCGCAGACGGATGTCTAGAGAGAGCTGATTGGCCGAGCTCTCTCAGAGGGGAGTGTTGAGACGTACTTAGTGCTCCCACATTAATCACGGCTCTACAGCCAATCAGTGGCGTCTGTGAGCTCACGCAAGCGGAAGGAGCGGGTAGCGCTGTCCTCCGAGTGTGTCACAGCGGTGTGGGAGCGAGCAGTGCGAAAAGATGCGGTCGGCTGGCGTCACGTGGTTCGGAGGAAACACGTGATAGTCTTCGGCTCTCCCGGCTGAGTGGTAGTAGTAGCCTTAATGTGGAGCCCCCTAGTGACGGGGAGGAATTGGACACGACTAAATTAGGGAGAAAATCGAGGGAAAAATCCAAAGAGAAAAATTCATTTGAAAAATTGACTTCAAAATTATGCAATGCAACCAAGTTAAACTAAATGACCAGCATGACTTTATCATACCAATACTTTTAGTATATATATATATATATATATATAGTAAACTGTTTTGTCTGGTCCAGTTCTCCTAAGACATATAGATTAATTCCATTATATTACAAATTATAGCCAGCTGTTTTAATGAACGTACAAAGTAACCTCAGACTAATGAGACTTAATTTACACTCAAACCATATTTATTGTTACCGGAGATTAAATCTGTATTGCCTCATTACGTCATGAGCTTGATTTATTAATTGGATAAATCAGTTATGTAACGGTCCTTCATGCTCTTATGCAATCACTCATGAGAACTTCAGCTCCTCAATTAGCACTCACTGCTTTGTAGACTTAACTCTTTCCTATCACACGTTCTTCAGACAAGCATTAAAACAGTTTGAATTGCATAATGGGTTTCAAATCGAAAGGGTTTAATTGCTTAATAGCTAAAATATTTTTCAGGCGTCAATGAAATATCCGTTCAGATATCTCTGGAATTCCTCAGGCGGGGTAAACCGTAATGGCTTATCTGTGCAGAACTGAACAGACTGACCGCAAATTTTATTCATATGTCATTGTAAAAGAATACGAGAGTACAAGAGCATATAAAGAGCGGAACTTCTGTACTAACCTATTTTAACGACTTTTATATACGATTTAATAAACGATCATGGATTATAATATATCCTCCCTATTTCATGCCTCTATCTTGTCCAGATCACCATTTCTGAATCTCACCCAACAAATCAAATTTGTAAAAGTGTAAGGGCATATAAAAAGAGCATAACTGATGTATAAATGCTCCTGTGTGATCAAATTAAGGCTGCATAAAAGATCATGTGAAATATGGTGCTTGGAGCTTGATCTTTCGTAATTACAATTTTCAAAGCATTTTTTTTTTTTCAAGTGAGTGTACAATGAAAGGTTTTTTTGACAAAGTGCTTCCACACGCAGATCAGTTCACTGTGATTGGAAAGCATTCAGGATGCCGATGGGAAAGGGTTTCCATGGAAACAGTGGAAATGTGCGAGAGCATGTGATTGTAACACCGGCTTTTATTCTCAATCTGTGTGTGTGTGTGTGTGTGTGTGTGTGTGTGTGTGTGTGTGTGTGTGTGTGTGTGTGTGTTCACAGCTATTTTTAACAGCTATTATATAAAATTTAAATAGTCATAGGACATGATATCCACCCTCCATCTTACATCTCTATCTTGTTCATATCAGTGCTCCTGAATCTTACCCGGCAAAGCGATCGTCTCTTACCTCCCATTCCTTTTCCTAAAACATTTCCCTCCATTTTACGACATCAGATTTTAAATCATTACAACGTACACATATAAATCAACTGTCAATGATACCTTTGATCACAAGCTAATGATTCTAACGTTTATGGCTCCTGCTGGTCGCAGCAGTGCTGCAGGATGCATTAGTGGCCAGTGCTATGGAACAGATGGTACAGTATATTCAGGGAAACTGTATAGCTTGGAAATAAATTTGCATCACTAAATAGATGAGTGGGTCAAAGGACTCGGAGGTTTCAAGGACTTAACTTTACATTTGTGTTTCTCCTGGCTTATAGTTCTTGGCGTAGTTTCTTGTTTGATTTAATTGTCATGCCACAGATCCTCTATATGCCCTCTACATTTCGGATAACTAATAAAGAGTGTCAAATTACTGATGTTTCCATAATTTGTATGCGTTTTCTTCTGTGCTGAGAATAAGTTTTGAAAGTTCCTCTTATTTTATATCCTTTAGCATTCTAAGCAAGTTGCTACAGTACAACATGTGTTTACAGTGACTGTGCTTTGGTTAACAGTGAATTTAAACAATTGATTAATTTTGCTTAAAATTCTCAAGGGTCTCAGTTTCATGAACTAAATACAGGGCTTCAGGTCATATGCAAAATCCTTTTTGTATTCCAAAAAAAAAAGAGCAAACCTTTAATTCCGTGGTCTTCCCTGATTTTTATTTCTTTCTTTATTCTGGCTTCCAAAATATTCAATAATCTCCTTTGAACAGTTGATATTGAGATGTATCTGCTACATCTCAATTGGTCATTTCTGAGGCTGGTAACTCTAAATGAACTTCTCAGCTGCAGCAGATGTAGGTTTTGGTTTTGCTTTCCTAGGAAGGTCTGCATGAGAGACAGTTTCATCATGGTGCTTGATGGGTTTTACAAATGCACTTGACACAATACTGTTCTTGCAAGAAAACAGTTGACCTTTGTATTAAAATAACACCTGACTGTTGTTGTTGTTGTTGTTGTTGTTGCTTAATTACCTAATGCCTAATTACCTAATTATTTATGGTAGTTTAAAAAAAAACACAAAATTTTTCTAGAACGTAGACAATAATCCAATATTTTGTTCACACTTTTGACTGGTACTATATAATTTCTGTATAATTCTATGTAAAAATATAAAATGGCTAGCTGGATCATACCAGAAAAACAACATAATTGTTTTTAACATTTTTTTTTTACACCAACAAAGCACTGATATTGAAACAGGATAAATTTGTTAACATTTAAACATTAAGTTAAAGATCCACTGGCTTTGTCCCTGATTCAGAAAAATTCATTATATACGTATATATTTTATGATTATACATAAACGGCATCAAATCAAATTAGCGCAATACCGTCTGTCAGACTGAACTGATCTCTCCGGTCAGTATCTGTGATCATGTACTGTACGCTGACTTTCTATTTCAGCACCATGGCAGCATGCTGCACTGGTATACAGTAGGTCATTCTAGATAATGATTTACTGCAAGTATAGGTAAAGATATAGATCATAATCACCTGTCCCAAACTATGCACCAGCCCAACACAAAGTACGGCAGGTGATTGATCAGTGCTGTAAGTTACCTGTTACAATAAACTCTGTACTGTACTCTGTAGTGTGCTAGTAGGTGGTATGGGACACAGCCATTAAATCCCCAGGTTTCATTTTAAACAGGTACTAGACGGATAAAACCATTGATAGTATACTTCAATATATGTGTAATGATTTTTGAAATCTTATGCTGTCATGGGATGGTAAACCCACTTGTTATGTAATGTTCCCTGTGGCTACAGTGTGTCAATAATGAGTATTTTAGTACTTTTTAGTGCTTTTTTTTTCTTGGAATTATTTCCAAGAAAGACATTTTAGAGAAGTTGGTGTTGTTCTGTCTTTTTTTCTGAATAAGGATCGATGCCACTGGATCATCTACTCACTCACTCACTCATCATCTATACCTCTTAATCCTGTATTCAGGGTCACGGGGGGCCTGGAGCCTATCCCAGGAGACTTAGGGCACATGGCAGGGTGCACCCTGGACAGGGTGCCAATCCATCGCAGGGCACAGACACACTCACATACACTCACTCATTCACACACTACGGGCAATTTGGGGACGCCAATTAACCTAACCTACATGTCTTTGGACTGTGGGAGGAAATCCACCAAGCACGGGGAGAACATGCAAACTCCATGCACACAGAGACGGGAATCGAGCCTGGCCGGGGATTGAACCCGGACCGTGGCGGTGCAAGGCGACAGTGCTAACCACTACACCACCGTGCCACCTATCACCTACTTAAAGTTTAACAATTTCAAACATTTATCCAATTTCAATATTAGGGCTTTGTTGGTGTAAAAAAATTAAATTTCCAAGGAGACTTAGTGTACAACCTGGGTGGGGTGCCAATCTATCGCAGGGCATACACACACACACACACACACACACACACTACAGATGATTTGGGAACACAAGTTAGCCTAATCTGCATGTCTTTGGACTGTGGGAGAAATCCCTCCAAACACGGGGAGAGCATGCAAGATCGATGCGCACACACTCGAGCCGGGAATCGAACCTGGACCTGGAGGTGCA
The DNA here is from genome assembly GCA_030347435.1 of Clarias fuscus. Classification (NCBI taxonomy): domain Eukaryota; kingdom Metazoa; phylum Chordata; class Actinopteri; order Siluriformes; family Clariidae; genus Clarias; species Clarias fuscus. The sequence continues at coordinate 11,393,836 of CM059227.1, forward strand.
TGCCGCCTTCATTGTAACACGCTCAATATAATACAACATATTTTTAGAAAAGTTAGGAAGTCCTAACCGAACCACAGAGGCATTCAAACACAATCCTGGATGGTTTCATGATGTTCTTTCTTGGCTGTCGCTCTTTATAGATCTAAAAATGAACGTGGCTTCAAGAGAACAACATAAATGAGCATGTTAGGTTGGACGTAACTCACATTATATCTTATAACACAGTACAAGTTCATAAGCAAGGAATTATATCTTCCTCCAATTTGTTTTTATCCTACCTACATTGTATCCTGAACCACGGTGGAAACAATACAGCTGCCAAACCTGGCTAGTACAAAAACTGTACAGTTCCACAGTGCTGGTTTATATATACAGTATACAGTATATCTGTTTCCTTAGACAGTATCTACAGTAGGTCAATGCTTCTGTGTACTCTGCACTGGCGTATACTACTCGTGCCAGGTTAAAATGGTTAACTTCTTCTTATGAGATGGGCTGTGGCACCTTCCGTACCCAGTTTTAGTATAAAGGGTGCATCTTTTCCACATACTTCTAACTATTGCTTACTGAGCTGTTAAGCTGAATAAGCACACCTGCCAAAAGACCACAACTAATTGGAAAAATACCTTTTTTTCCCCCCTCTGACTCATAAAGGAAACAATAACTAAGACGTCTGTAACTGTAAAATATCCGCTTTAATGGAAACTCGGTTGAAACTTTTTCCACAAAGCGAACCACCAAAGACATATTTAATGCAGATGCTTCGCTCCTTTCGACTTGCATTAGAGCTATGTGTGAAGTGTGTGATGCTTTTGGCATGCACATAGTTGATGCTATGAATGATAATAATTAACCTCATTAATCACCACACATTAGCCTCAGAGCCAGAAAATCATTAACTTGTCTAATGTGTGGTGAGTTTAACCGATCATGCCGACTGCTGCTGTGTCTCAGTAATCTAATACTGATATATAATGACTTTCTCGTTTTTCCGTCTGCCTGCAGGTTGCTTGGACTGCTGCATCAAATGCCTGGGCGGTGTGCCGTACGCCTCGCTAGTGGCCACCATCCTGTGCTTCTCAGGCGTGGCTCTGTTCTGCGGCTGTGGGCATGTGGCATTGACGAGCACCATGACGATGCTGGAGAAACATTTCTCGCAAATCCCACCCGAAAATGCAACCCTCGGTGATGTGTGAGTGTGTGTGTGTGTATATATTTTACGCATAATAAATGATCCACAATTGTCACCTTTCTTTTATGCGCGATGTGCATTTGGATTGGTGGTTTAGTTGATTTGCATGTAGTGGGAGTAGGAGTGGAAATGAGAGACATGCACAGGAAATAGGAATGTATTTTGGGTAACACTATGTACCACCATCTGCTGCAGTCTTGCATATTATGTCTGAATATGTTTGCCCCAAATTCTTCTGAAGATCACTATATAACCACCAGATCAATGCTGGTGCTGGTTTTTATTTATTATTATTTTTATTATTGCTTTTGAAGTCCGGGTTAAAGACATATGGCTCAGGGTGCAATAGACTCCAAAAAGTCTGAATCCATTACAAAGACTACTTTCTCATGACAAACAAATGTATTTATTTACTTATTTTTCCTAATAGCATTCCACATGCTGAACGTTCTCACGAGCCACGTCATCCGGAATCGCCATTCATGCACGTACAGCCTTCTTTAAAATGTTTGCACCGTTCAAATTTGCACTGAAGCTAAGCGTCTCATGACTGTGCTTGAATTAATTTTTGTAAACCTTCATTCACGAGATAGGCTTGACATTCACAAATCTCGGTTTAACCTGAACGCCCCCTTGTGTATATATATGCATAACCATGTACACACAAACGAAGCCGGTTTGAAGCAATTTTGATGATATGGGAGGCTGAGTGGAAGTACTGTATGAAAAAATAGCATTTAATATCTAAATATCTAAAAACTTTGAGCACATTTAATATGCAGAAGTTATGCACAAAAAAAAAACTGATATGTTTTTGTTAGATTTGATCATGTGTGTGGGGGGACAACCTGGCGCAGGTACAGGAAGTCAAGGATGACTGCGTTAAAGTTCAGTCAGGATTAACGAGTAAATAAATAAATAAATAAATAACTAGGATAGTAAATTTGTATCCAGGTTTAAACAGAGTGACAATAATCCTCGTCCTGACTATATAACACATTAATCAATTCTCTATTTGAATGTTAAAATCCACAGTTTTATATGCTGAATATGAATATGGTCTTTTTCGACATATTGTGCAATCCCAAGTGACACACAAATGATAGCATTATGTGAATGAGCACATTAGTGTTAATATTTAAATGAATAATACAGTACCTAAATGAACAAATGGCGTGTGAATAAGACGTGTTTCACTTTCATATTGTTGAAATAATACATAAGCTGAATTGACACATACAGTATGGCTTGCCTTTTTTATACTATATTATATAAAAATAGTTTAAAGTGGATGCAAAATTAATAAATAGCAACAGTATATAAAATTTGGGACAAATTAAGGATTTATACATATTTATATTTTTTTATATCTATATTTATATTATATCAATATCGTAACTTTTTCAGATAAAGGCAGATTGTATTTCTGTGTGTTTCTGTCCAGTGTTCAGATTTTGCAGTACATCATCTATGGCATCGCATCTTTCTTCTTCCTGTATGGCATCATCCTGCTGGCCGAGGGCTTTTATACAACCAGTGCAGTCAAAGAGATGCACAGCGAGTTCAAGACCACCATGTGTGGCCGCTGCATCAGTGCCATGGTGAGACTTGGGCACACAAATGCTTCCTACATTATGAGCACAAGGAGGTCACGGGCAACCATGGAGGACGTTTTTGTGCCATATAGTCTCAACCTTCTATTGTCTAATATTTTAACATAGATATTTAAAGCTGTGTGCGTGTATGTGTGTGTATGTTTGTATGTGTGTGTGTGTGTGTGTTTGTTGGATTGGGAAGGTCGGTGATTGTGTTTGAGTTTACATGTGCAATAGCTCTAATCCCCATGGATAAGGCTTAACTAGGTCACCACAGAGCATCACCCCCTATGTTCTGGTTATGTCAAAATGACCTAGTTCATGTTTTAATAAATAATTTTTAACCTTTTGGAAAGAATCCTTACAACATGTGTATTATTGTACATTACTATTATTATTGCATTTTATATATATATATATATATATATATATATATATATATATATATATATATATATATATATCTTATCATGACTAGCAGTACAAGTGTAAATTGGTTTTGTACATTATCAATAAATGCAAATCACATGTTTAAAGAAAAACTAAATAAATGGATATATGACTGTTGCTCTTGGTAATTTAACAAACTAGTATAAATGTGCTTTAGATAACAGAGTGCATACAGTCTATAGTATATCTCATGAATCTGTATATTCATCACAGATTACAGATCATGCAGAATGATAAAAATCACACAGGTTTAGCTACAGATAGGGTCATTGTGTCACACAGCCATACTGTAGTATGCTCACACATATCCAGGGTTTTATTATATGTATTAGAATTAAAAGAACTGCTCTCTTTTTCTCATGTCTTCCCCAGTTCGTTTTCCTGACCTACATCTTGGGCTTGGCCTGGCTAGGCATCTTCGGTTTCTCCGCTGTGCCAGTCTTCCTCTTCTACAACATGTGGACCACATGCTCCGCTATGAAGTCTCCCGTCGCCAACCTCACCTCTATTGACAACATCTGTGTTGATGTGAGGCAGTACGGTGAGTAATAAGGAAGTGAAACAGAATAGAGCCTCAGTGCTTTGTGTAATCTAATTTGCATCGATCAAATATAAATACTTTGGCTTGTTGCCTGTTCGAGAGAGAAAAAGAACAGGTACAATAAGCTTTTATATCTGTTCTCTAAGGGACAGTTGGCATAAATGTGCCCTCAGGAATTCAAAATGTGGAGATAAATAGTAGTGCGCAATGCTTAACGTAAAGTACCTGAATGGTCAATGTAACATGCCAGCATGCTAAGCAAATGGGATATGTTGTAAGATTACATCGAGTTTCCTTAAAAATATTAGGGTTCTCATTAAAACATGATTTAAGTAAAGCCTTTATTTTGTCACATATACATTACAGCACAGTGAAATTCCTTCTTCGCATATCCCAGTGTAACTGGGGTCAGAGCGCAGGGTCAGCCATGGTACAGCGCCCCTGGAGCAGTTAGGGTTAAGGGCCTTGCTCAAGGGCCCAACAATGGCAACCTGGCTGAGCTGGGAATCGAACTGCCAATCTTCCGATCAGTAACTCAGTGCCTTAGCCCACTGAGCCACCACTTAACCACTTAATATTTGTGTATATTAAACTCAGTTTAAGCACATTTCTAATTAATAGATTGAGTAAGCATAATCACCTTACATTAGTATTAATGAAAAATTATTACATTTTGATGATGGCAGTGGTCAGTGGCAGTGGTGTAGCGGTTAGCACTGTCACCTTGCACCTCCAGGGTCCGGGTTCGATTCCCGTGTGCATGGAGTTTGCATGTTTTCACCGTGCTTGGTGGGTTTTCTTCGTGTACTCTGGTTTCCTCCCACAGTCCAAAGACATGTAGGTTAGGTTAACTGACATTCCAAAATTGGCCGGAGTGTGTGAGTGAGTGTATGTGTGTGTGCCCTGCGATGGATTGGAACCCTGTCCAGGGTGTACCCCGCCTCGTGCCCTACTGTCTCCTGGGATAGGTTCCAGGCCCCCCATGACCCTGAATACAGGATTAAGCGGTATAGATGATGAGTGAGTGAGTATTACATTATGCATTCTTGCTGGCATGTTGCATTGACAGGACTATACCTATAGCATTAAATGTACCTGTTTTAAAGCATGTGTGATTGAATCGTGCAGCTTTAATCTTGCAGTTGCTGAACACCAGTTTCCCGGGTTTGATCCTAAGTATCGGGTGAGCATGTGGGGTTAGATTTTCTTCAGGGTTTTGAGTACACGTGATCTGGATGAACAGTACAAACACAAACTCTGTTCTTGAAACTTAATTCAATCACGTAGAACAGACAAACACATTGTTTTTCTGTTTATATGTAAATCAAATACAGTACTTTAATAAAATTTTGTACCTGAGCCTTCATTAACGAAAATTAACTCCATATCAACTTAAACACATCTCCTGTTATACTGAACTTCCAGCCTCCTAACATACTGATATCTAATCTCTGATATCACCCAAATGAGGATGGCTTCTCTGTTGAGTCTGGTTCTGGTTCCTCTCAAGGTTTTTCCTATTGTCATCTCAGGTAGTTTTTCCTTGCCACCGTCGCCCTCAGCTTGCTCATCTGGAAGAAGTTGATCATTTTGATTGACATATTTCCTCAGACATTTCAAACTCATTTCCGTATATATATTTTTTTTATTCTGTAAAGCTGCTTTTGCGACAGTGACCATTGTTGAAAGTGCTATATAAATAAAACTGAATTGAATTAAATCATGATATATGGTGATCAAAATGTGATTCTAAACTATATTGTCCAACAAGACAGGGTTTTAAGTTGTATTTCGTCTTATCTGGTGTTTTTCTTGTTTCGACAGGAGTCATACCCTGGAATGCAGATCCAGGCAAGGCATGTGGGCAAACCTTGGCTGACATTTGCAACACCAACGAGGTGAAGTTCAACCCATTATTCCAAATGTTAAACAACAATAGATTTACATTTTATAGCACTATTTAAAGAAACTTACAGAACTGGATCATACCAAAACAAAACTTAATATGTCTGGCTTTTATTCTCTCATGTGTATATTAGAGAAATTAAATTATATTAAGATTTTGAAGAAAGAAGTAAAGGAAAGAATAAGGAGGAATGTAAAAATGGATATAAAATGTAATATATTTAATAACATCTATTACTAAGCAATTAATAATGAATCTGTCTTATAAGGTGTACAAAGGGCATTCAAGTCAAACCAGGACTTTTGATTGTGCAAAGTAAGGACTACTATTATTTCTCTATGTAATCCACTGCTACACTAATGTACCTATTCCAGCAGTTCACAACTGCTTGAATACCATCAAAGCTAGCCATGATCACACTGACTGCTTCATGTCTGAAATCCTGGAACACCTTTAATGGTCCAAATATTTGGAAATGGCTCAGGAAAAGGTCAGAATTGTACAGACTATGTGACAGTTTCTCCCCGGCGAGTTGGTGGAACATGCCAGTGGTATTCATGAATTTGTATGTAAACTTCCTATAGACGGACGCATCCAAAGGCATCCACTCGCTGAATGTTCACGGGAACAACTGCAATATGGATGTATGGACTTATTTAGTGGTTGCACCATTCAAATGTTTTACTGCAGCTAAGGGGCTCATCGCAGAACTGTGCTTCTGTAAAAGTCAATTGGTTTTACGCCTTCATTCACAAGACATTTCATCACAAGTCCCAGTTTGACTTGAACATCCCTTGTTCAGTTTTTTGTTGTCAAGTTTTATTGCTTCAAAGTGTCATATCTTATTATCAGAATTATTCTCCTTTGAAATAACTTGTTCTGTGAGTAAATTAGTGGGACGTGTCTGACTTTTCCTTCTGTTACAGTTCTATTTGTCTTACCATCTCTACATTGTTGCATGTGCTGGAGCTGGGGCCACTGTGATTGCACTGGTAAGATAAAAAAAATTAAATTAAATAAAATAATAGTAAAAAAAAAATTATATATATATATATATATATATATAAAAACCATATTATTTTTCCACATGTTCAGCAAATGACATGCATTTACATTTTACAATAACAGTATTATGATTTTGGACTACCTTGGGGTCCTCTGAGAAAAAATTTAAGACTATTGTGATGGTGATGCAAGATTTTATTAATTGTATCTATGGACATCTAAACTCTCAATGGCATTTTTTGCCACTTAAAAGATTTTCTGACCATTCCTACCCATTCCTCCGGGTACTTTGACCACTATCTCTAACTGCCATAAACACGCCACCCACCTACTGTACTGTACTCCCACTCACTCACAAAGATACTCTGACAACTTCCAATGACTCCCACAGATACTCTGTCCACTCCTGCCCACTCACACGGCTACTCCAACCACTTCCAAGGATACTCTGATCACTCTCTTCCACACCAACACAAACTCTAACAATTCCCTTCCCATCCCACAGATACTCTGACCACTCCTACCCTTTCTCAGACATACTGTACTCCCACTATTCCCAGCCGCTACCATGTACACTTCCACTACTTCCTTCCACTCCCAGCAGATATTCTAACAACTCCCTCTAACTCCAACTGACTCTAACAACTCCCACCCATTCACACAGACAATCCGACTACTCCCACCAAATGACGCATATATTATGACCGCCCCCACTGACACTCCAACCTCTCCTACCAGTTTCTTCAGATACCCTGATCACTCCTACACAATCCCACATATACATGACCAATCCCACAGACACCTTCAACAGATACCCCAACCACTCTTACCCACTGCTATTTTATCCACTGCCTCCTGTGCACCAAATACCCCAACTACTTCCGCCCACTACAACAAACACTCTAAGGTTTATTTCTTGTTCTGTCAGTTTCAGCCAAACATAACATGAAGGTTAAAGGTGTAATGCCAAAGGTTCCTTGACTAATGCTCAATGTGCTTGTGCAAATGTGACTCCCATATATACAAGATTGAATTCCGCATCACCCACTTGCTCTATTCTCCTCTGCTCTCTTCCTCCTAGCTCATCTACATGATGGCCACCACATATAACTATGCCGTGCTGAAGTTTAAGAGCCACGACCACAGCCACACCACTAAGTTCTAATACTTGCTTCGAGAGGGCAAGCACAAAGTGTAGACAAAGTTTTGACAAGTAGAAGAGGTAGAAGAGGGTTGAGGGATGTAGTAATGGAGATAGAGGAAAGAAAGTGTACTACTGACACCATGGACCATTCTGTAGCTTACTGAGGGTTATATTCATCATCATGAACACGTAGTGCAGTAAATTGTGTCTTGTTACGATCAAAAAAGTTTGGTTTGGTTTCTAGAGAATGTTCACTGAATTTATCTATGTCAATGATAAGTTGGGCTTAAAACCAGTGATGGCCGTAAGACCTGTCATTTTAACATTAACTCAAGTCTGCTAGAAAGATCCTCAATGTGTTTGTGCTGTAGTATCTAATGAGTAAGTAGTCTCAGGCCCAGGATCAGAATTAAGGGATTTGTTCTGTCCATTACTTTGTACCAGAAATGCCCTGAGGCACCAGCAGTCAAAGCCAATGTAGTCTAAGTACTACAGCCTGAGGGAGTTTATTTAGTGGATTTGGGCAGTGAATGAATAAAAGGTTAATAGAAACATTTGGTGCAATTTTTTTTATCCCAGTTCAACAATGACATTCACTTCTTATCAATTGTACCTGTGAAGGGCATGAATTGCATGAATTGTATTTTTACAGATCCTGAGTGTTTTATTTTTTTAGGCTTTGGGCTATGTAATGGGCTATGTAATTTTTCTTGTGGATTTTTAATGACTTTGGCCATGCCTGGACTTCATTTCACTGTCAAGTTAAGATATAGAATTGCTTCAAGACCAGTAAGTCATAATGGGAAATAAACATTTAATATGCAGAACAAGAACTCTGTCTTTTTATTTAGTCAAACAGCTTTACCGTAGGTGTAGGTGAATGCTGCTAGCTAACAGAGAACGTTATTACAAACTTCAGTAAGTATTCGCCAGGTTCTCAGTAGGTTAGACTGTAATATTCTCGAAATAACAATCTTTCATTGATATAAAACATCTGCTGTAATACTATTTTACTTCACATTGTTGGTAGGACTATACTGTACTTACCTAGTTTTTCCACTTACATACTGTACAAACAACTAACATTTTTGCTACATCAGTCAATATCTTTATAGTTACAATTTTTGCAGTTTATAAACTTTACATTAAATGTTTTTTTTCAGTGTATGTTTACTTTTTAACCAAAATTTTATTAAAGAAATCTTTTGCTAATTTAAAAATGTTAGCTACTGTAGTTTAGCTGTAAGCAGTAGCATAGCTTAGCTTGACCTGTTCACTAACGTACATCTCATCCAAAATTAACATCTCGCAGCCATGCTTCATGTTACTCCACACTGCATCGATTAAAACATTTTATACATCTAATTAAAAGTCCTTTTTGTAATTAAAACTGTCCGATAGATGCTAACTGAATTGTAGTCTAACTCTAATAGCTTTAGCTGACTAACCCACTCACTGCTAATGCCCCACTTTTTCTTCCTCTCTTTCTTTGTCCTTGTTTCTCTTTCTTGCAGATCCACTACCTGATGATCTTGTCCGCAAACTGGGCATATCTGAAGGGTGCGTGCCAGCAGACTCACGCGTACCAGGATATCAAGACCAAGGATGATGGTGAGCTGCAGGACGTGCAGTCGCGCTCCAAGGAAGGCCTCAACTCATACTCGTAAATGAGGCTGACATCGACTTAATTCCACAACTACACACACATACACACACACACACACACACACACACTTAACACAGAGCTAACTAACACGGCCTAGTAGTGTGCTACAGCAACATTGTGTTATATAGCAGTTACAGCCATCGTTTCTCGATTTTACATGACAGTCATAAGACGTGTTTTACTCCCTGTTGGTAAGATGGTAAGGAAATGCATGCATGATATTGAGAACTGTAATTATTTCTGTGTTTTTTAATGACTAATGGCTAAAACCGAAAGTGAAATGTTCCAGGTTATGACTGTTGTTGACACTGTTGACGTAACACACAACCTCACAGCACTTACTGTCTGCACTAACATGCTACAGACATTTTGCAGGAATTGAGTGAACGTGTGTGTGAATGTTGTTGTTTTTTTAAATACGTAATAATGTATGCCTGGTTTAATATGAAATCTCTCTCTTTCTCACACTCTCTCTCTCTGTATCGCTCTTGGTTAATGGTTTCCTAAAATGCTTTTTTTTTTAACTACTTACATTTTTTTGGTTGTTTCTTTTTCTTTTTTATATTGGTACTTGATACCATGGGTATAAAAATGTTAGATGCCACATTAGCCGTTGCTGCTAGACATAGACAGAAGGTTGTTAAAATCGCCAGGTCTACTCACGTGCAAGTTAAAATAAATGAAATGAAAATACCAGCAAAACATTCATAAAATGTTGAATATTGGATGTTATCATGGTCCAAAAATAATCTGTGCCTGTCTTGAGAAAATATTTACCAAACCACCATAATTTTTTTTTTTAATTTACAATAATTATAATTGTACATCAAGACTTTAGCTTGTTTGCTAACTGAGAGCAGAAATAGAAGTGATGTAATAAGTACATTAGAAATAATTTACAACATATTTAATGCACAATAATATAAAAAAAGTCAATAACAATATTCTAATTTTTAATACATTTTCAGGACGCTTGTCTGTTTGAACATCTTTTTTAAATTATGCATTTTCTAACTTCGATCTGGCCTCTGAGCATGTTCTTTTGGTCCACAACTTACTAGTTTAGTATAGAAAAATTTGATACAGAACAGATACAAGAGGATTATGGCAAACTGATTAATGGTGCAAATATATATATATATATATATATATATATATATATATTATTCCTTAAAAACAGTTGTTTCCTTAAAAACAGTTGTTTGTTCTGAATTGTACAGCATATCAATATAAAAAAATCAATTAACCTAACATGGAAACATTGAAAACAATAGCGCTGGTTTTATGTCTAGCTTGACATTTAGCGTGAGGCATTTAGCATATTTATATCTATGTTTGATATGTTGCACTATTCTAAAATGAAATACTCATATATTTATTCACTCTAAGATTTTCTGTCCTTTAAGAGAAAAGTGGTGATTCCTGGAAAAAAAAAAACTCGTTAGTAACTGTAATCTAAGTATCAATTATCAGTAATAAATAAAAGCAGCAACATTGGTCCTGAAAATAACTCCAAAATACAAACTGGGTTTACATTTCATTTATAATATTTGTTTAATTAGAGTCAATAATAAATATTAAATGAGGCATGTACAGTACGAATTGGAATTTAAACATACTGTAGATAATGCAGAAAAAAAGAAAATCAACATAAGAGGAAAGTTAATAAACTCAGATAAAAATACTTAAAAAATTAAGATAAATAGTACAATAAAAAAAAATTACAAAATCAAAAATACAAAATACAAAACACTGCACGTGAAACACTGCAGGTGGTTTGTTTTTTCATTATTACATTCTCTCTCCACAACTGTAAATGTTCATCCAGGAGCAAAGATCACATTCCCCTGTAACGACCAGCACAGAAATTATTAAATATTAACGTCATGTGACATCATGTGACATTACCGATGGATAGTAAAGCCAACATGTGTAAAATGTCTCATAGTGATAGTGAAAAACAATCAAACAAACAAACAAAAACTTTCTGGACCTCCCGCCATTTCCCATAAGAATATATAAATTTTATAGATATGCTTTTGGTGTATTTGCTCTCTTCTTGTGAAACTTTTCATGGCTTGATATTTACCAAGTTTTGTGATTCAAGCAGTGATTCCTTTTATTATGTGCATATGAACGTCATTCCCAAAACTGCCATGTACAAGTACAGAATTTTTCGATGATTTTATGATTTTATGATATGGTATTTTATATTTGAGCCTTTCTTTCACAGCATTATTAGTGTAAATCTTTTTATCGCTGGTTTCAATTTTCTCTCGTACAACACGACTCTTCTTTCAGACATCTTTTTTGAAAGCATGTTAGTGTTGTCCACTCATACAATGCTAAATATTGAAGTTTCTTGCGCTATGTTTTGTTCTGTTTAAAGGGGACGTGACTGCAGGGATGTGCCCACAAGTACTTTTTTTTTTGGTTTAAAAAGATGTGTGCCTGGATGTTTTATCGTTCCCTCGTTATTGCATGATGGAAAGATGATAGTCCTCTTTTTTGCTTTCACTCTGTAGGTGATGTGTAGTCCACTTGTTCTGATGAATTATGATAGGCGGTGTTTTCCTCCTTCTCCCCTGTCCTCCCCTAAATATAATTAGCCATTGTACGTTGATGGGATTGTAGTCCTAGATGTTTCATAGTTCATTTGATTTGAAAAGTTTTATGAATCCTGTAAAGTGATTTTTTGTAACCTTCTCTAGTAAAAATGATATTTTCTATGATCAACTCATGGTGCATTTGGTCTTTATTTATTTATTTATTTATTTATAGCAAAACGACTTGGAAAATATTGTTACTTCTCTTAATAAAGTAAAATAATTACATTATATGTTTAGATCTTTCCAAGATGCATCCAAGGTGCAGGATAACGGCGCATCTTCGCAAGGGAATATATCTTAAATGTATTCTTAATATGATTACAATGAACATATGCAATACACAGTAAGATCATTACAAATGTTTTGTACATATTTTAAATAATTAGAAGGGAAATTGAAATGTTCTATGATCAGATCATTTTGCTTCTTTTAAGCTTTTTAAAAAATTGCTATATTACCATATTCCAACATCATGAGTGTCATTCAAGTCTTTTGATTGTTCCGAATGACAGAACACAGTTATGAGAGTATAAACTCTTTATTTATTTCTCTATATATTCCTCTGCTACTCTGATGAACTTATCCTAGTGTTTTGCTTTTGCTTGGATATAAGGAATAGAAGGTTTTCTCAAGACAATGGAGCCATGATCGAACTGCCTACTTTGTATCTGAAACGCTGACCTCCCAGGAATTCCTTTATTCAAACGTGTACCTCAAGTGAGGTCAGGACTTGTACTGGGGATTTGGCAGTAACTCCCAGGTGAGTTCCTGGAACATGCAAGTGGTGTTTGTGAATAATTGTGTGTACAGTTTTCCCAGAGAACGATCTCTTCAGCAAGTTAGCGACAAGTATTCTATTGATTTTCAAGGATCGGGCGTTCCAAACGCTGAATGTTCACAGGAATGACTGGAGTGGGCTCTGAGCCACCTTGGCTGGGATCATCATTGTTTAAAATGTTTGCACCGTTCAAATGTTTTACTCAAGCTAAGTCTTATCACTTGTAGGTTTCTGTAAATGCCTATTGTTTTTACGCCTTCATTCAAGAGAAATTTCATCACACGTCCCCGTTTGACTTGAATTCACTTTGCAATAATCACTCACTCACTCATCATCTATACCGCTTGATCCTGTATTCAGGGTCACAGGGGACCTGGAGCCAGGAGACGTAGAACACAAGGCATGGTACACCCTGGACAATCCATTGCAAGGCACACACACACACTACGGCCAACTTGGGAATGCCAATTAAACTGTCTTTGGACTGTGGGAGGAAACCGGAGTACCCGGAGGAAACCCACCAAGCACGGGAAGAACATGCAGACTCCATGCACACAGAGACGGGAATCGAACCTGGCCAGGAATCGAACCCGGACCCTGGAGGTGCAAGGCGACAGTGCTAACCACTACACCACGGTACCGCCTCATCTTGCAATAGAAAAATCAAATGCTTAAATGTATTAAAATGTCTAGAAATTGGGATAATAATCTTAAAATGGTGTATTGTCCCAGGAAACCTACTACACTCCTATCACAGGGCATAAAGACACACAATAGGCAATTTGGAAACATCAGTCAGCTTATACTGCATGAGTGTGTTAGAAAACCAGAGTACCTACAGTAGATGAAAGCCATCAAGCACGAGCAGGAGCATGCAAACTCCATATACAGACTGGAGGGAAGATCCAAACCACCATATTTGAAGGTGTGAGGAAACAGTGCTACACAATATGATTTAGATTCGAAATGCAGTTATTTTTATATGTGATGATACTACTATATCTGCTCGAACTTATTTGGTATGAATCATCCAGTTGATATGTGACCAATTTTGTTCACCGTAGAGGAGAACTGATTCATGATCATTTCCTTTTATTCATTTCAGTTCTCTGAAACAAACAAACAAAAGCAAAGAGAACTGAAAAACAAAGAAAAATTTACGTTGGTTGCTAAGTATTATGCATATCCTGGACCTGACAGCAGTCACATTTCAATCAAGCCTAAGGCCTAAAGCATGTAAACACATACAACCATCACAATGCTTGAGTCGGATTGGTGGATGGAACATTAGGCCGTAAGGTTAAGGTTGATAACTTGAGTGCTGGTGTAAGATCATAGGTCACTGCAGTCACTTGGCTTGACGAGACGAGATGGATGCATAAATGGAACTTTTACATGTTTTTCATGAATTGCCATAAATGTGAATAGTGTATTTTTATCTCATCGTCAGGGCCCCTTATGGCCCCAGGTGCAACTGCACCCCTTCTACCTCTTAACCTGCATCAGACACTCAACTCCAAGTGCAGATTTGAAAGCCTGAAATCTTGTCATGACTTAGTCTAGACTAATGAGGTGTTAATCAACCATGTTCATAAAAATAGAGCCTTAGGTTTATTGTGTTGTGACACTTTTATAAAAATGGCTTGCAAATTTGGAGTCTAAGTAAGAGTAATCAAAGTCTGATAGAAACATGTCTTAGTTCATCAGTTGTGGCTGGGATACAGAGAACATTGGATCCAATTTTGTTGTAGCCAAATGATTCCTTGATCCTTGATCTCTGACTGCAATATAAACATTTCTACCACAGTCTGCTTCCTCCAGTCTACACACACACACACACACTCACCATTGCCTGATGATGTTACAGTATGTAGTACTGTATGTGGCTTTCTGATGCCATCTTGTGGGGAAATCATACAGTACATATATTCCACCATTTTGGAAATGTTGGCTGTTTTAACTAATCCAGAATGGTCAGCTGACTCCACAGAAAAAAAAAGTAGGTTCTCAATCAGCTGTTTGTCAGCAATTTGCCTTCCTTTAGGACACAATGAGGGAGATAGAAAGCATGCTATTCTTGATTTCATTTTGTATCTCAGGCTACACATAAGTTTCCAACAAACCAAATCTGACAGAATTACAATCAGTGCTCGACAATTCTTCCAGATGTCATACAGTATACTGCCATTATGCAAGCTCTACAGTTTGAGGACTTCATCAGTTCCAAGAAGCTGCACCCAACCTACGGTCACTTGTGAACAAGACCCTGTGATAATTAAGGTTTGCCCGCCTCATGCAAAGGCAGAGCCTTTTCCAGGAGAAAATCATGGCCTGATATTTAGAGCTGCTGATCCGCATCCAGACTACCTCACAGTTAGCTGTAAACCAAGTGCACGCTTCCAACCTCGATGGCAGACTCCTTCAATGGAGCCTTGGCAAAGCCCAACGCCCACATTAAACAGGCTTGACTTAGCACAGATTATGTGAATACAGCTTTTACATTGGGTACAGTGACCTGATGGCCGGCAAAAGTGACCCTGATACCACATACTCTAAAAACATTCCCCACAAATTCTCTCATTTAACTGGAGCTACAAATTGATCATTTCATAATCTTTCATTTTAAAAAGTTGCTTCATTTTCTAGTCCTTCACAATATCGCTATACATGTTCTAAACATAGACACATATATCACATACTGTAGTAGTACTAGAATTATGAATACACATGTAATCATCCACATGGTGAAAGCAGAGATAAAGTGGTATCACAAATTCACAACAAAAGAGTTTACTTATACTTTAATTCGATTTGCAGAACAATTAAAGGACCATCGTTTATTAGGGCAAACATTTAGGCTTTAATACTTCAAGTGATTTTTTTTTTTTGCTGGTTAAAGTTGATTACAATACAATCGACTTGTAGGAGATGAGGCCATGTTTATACATAGCTTGTTTTTGGAAGCATACAATTTTCCAACCCCTTATTCATTTGTAACAAAGTGACAAGAAATAAACCAAATATTAATTCAGCAACAAAGACAAAAGATTTTTAGTTATGCGGCTACAGAAAAGAAAAAAATTTAATCACCCAAATTGTAATAAATTAAACTTTAAAATGGCCACAACCTCCTGTTAAATTATAAGGAATTGCCGTTTCATTACAACCAATACATTTAACAAGATCAGAATAGCAAAACAGTGTTCAAATCTAGATTTAAATAGGTAAGCTCATCTTAATGTGTAGTTTAAAATGCAACTGTTTCTCATTTATTAGAAAACAACATAGATAAAGGCAAAAAAGCCTGAGTGTTTGAGGGGGAAGCATACAAAATGTGCTAAAGCAGGCTTGTATTATGATCACCAAAATGCTTATCATGGGTTTATGCGATACAACATAAGTTATATCGCTTAATAAAAAATAAAATAAAAAAGTCCTGTGTGTACTCAAGTTTAGTGCAGGTCTGATGGTTCAGCACAGCTGGGCAGGTATTATGATGTGTAGTCGTGTGTTAGAGTTGTTAGACTGCTATTTGTGTAATGCTGCCACGTGAGCGGTGGATAATACTACAAACAGTGCGCAGGAGTATTTCTGTTTCCACTAGTGTTCTTTCATGTCTCTCTTAAAGCTGCCCAACTGAATATTTATCCATTGGAAGAGAAGAGGCACTGTGGAGAAGAAAAGATGCTGCTCAAATTCTTTCTATGATCAGTCCAAATGTTTTCCAGTACACCTCCTGGAAGCCTTTCCACCCACAGAATGATAAATATTTTTATATCATATTTCTCAAAACCTGAAAACATCATCAAATTCATAGATCATTCTAAAATTGCAGTGTGTTCATCTAAAGCCAACATCCAGACCAATGCTTTCACTTTTTGCCATGTTTACACCCCCACCCCCCTCCGCCCCATTTCAATGCACTTCATGTACGAGTTACCAATTAAATAAAAATAAGAACACATCACTTAATAAAGATAAGTGGTTATGGACACATTTAATGGGTTCAAATCTTAGTTTCAATTCAGTGTACTCAAAACTTTGACTGGTATAGTGTACATTAAACTATATTCCCCTGTGAGTGCTTGACTTTTTACTGGCCTAAAAAGATCTCTAATGCAAAAACTGCAGATTTACTGGACTTACTGGAGCTACAGATTCTTGCACACTAGTGCCACCTGCTACACAGAAGCTCTAACAGTCTGTGGTTTCTGGCAATCTGGGACACAATGAATGTGTTAAAGCATTAAGTCAAAGTCATTTGTGTGATAATGCTAAACATTTTGCAAGAGCCTTCAGTATTTTCACTTCAACCTTTCACAGACCAGAACAAACATGTGGTCTGTTACTTTTAAAGATTATACCTATAGTCCAGTTGCTTTGACTTACTACTACTAGACACTCAATATGTCCAGAATCAATAAAACCCTTAAAAAGACTAATACAGCTTTTGCACAACTTCAGTAAGTCCTTAAAAGTTCATTAGGCAGGTCTTAAATGGTTTGTGGACTGACTTCACCATAACCTCCAGGTGTTACAAACAACAGCGACTGCCAGAGCGCGGCTTCCTGCGCAAATCCACAACGTCCGAGGGCATGACGTGCGCTTGACGATCCTCCAGCGCCAAGACACGCCTTGCAGCCTCTTCAAAAGCCTCAGCAACATTTGTTGCGTCCTTGGCGCTAGTTTCGAAATATGAGTGGCCGCCATTATCATAACACCACCTCTGCGCCTCTTCGCTGGTCACCTGCCGCTCCGCCACGTCGACTTTATTGCCGAGAACGATGAAAGGGAAGCTGTCGGGCTCCTTCACATCAGCGTAGTAGGCAAACTCCTTCCTCCAGTGCCCGAGGTTGAGGAAGCTTTGTGCATCGTCCACGCCAAACGTCAGGAGGCAGCAGTCTGAGCCGCGGTAAAATGGTGTGCGCAAGCTGCGGAAGCGCTCCTGACCGGCCGTGTCCCAAATCTGCAGGGTCACTCGCCGCCCGTCCACCTCCAGCTCTTTGTTGAGGAATTCAACTCCGATGGTGTGGAAGAGATGCGCGTCAAACTTGTCTGACACGTAGCGGTTCATGAGGGACGACTTGCCTACGCCACCGTCCCCTAGCAGGATCACCTTTAGTAGAGATGACTTGACTGCCATGGTGAGGAAATGACTGCAAAACCTAAGACAAAAAAAAAAAAAAAAAAACATATTTATTGAACCATTTGTTGGTTGATTTGATCACATGCCAGTTCCCACTCAACAGCCAGCTCTCGATCATAAAGCAGCTACAGAAGAGACAGCATGGACAATTTGACCTGTAAAAAATCGTTTTTATATTTTTTTCAGTTAAACTTACCATATTATCCAATTCATGACGATGCAGTCAAACTGTTATATGAGGAAAAAAATTCCCGCTCTTTTCAAAAACACTCCCAGCCTTATACTGACATTATCATTAGACACAATGGCACAGGGATGAAAAGATAATATCTCATTTCAAAAATGTGTAATGAATCATCACATATACTGCAATAGAGAAGAAATAAGAGAAATGTAATACATTTATAACAAATAGGATCAATTTGATGAGTCACACTTTGTTGCATGGCCCCTTTTCTCACTATGGATTTTGGCATAAATAAAGATTTGGTTTGCTTTAGCAACTGTCAATGTGGCAAAGGATTAACAGAAGTTTGAAAATAAGCAACAATTTGAAGCAATTTCAAGATGTTTCCTTGAGTTTTTCCATTATAAATCTTTAGATTTACTTGAGTAGAAAATGCATCGATAGCAAGTTAACGTAAAACCGTACCAGATATTTTAGTTTTAATAATAATATATTGTAGTTGGAATATATATATATATATTAATTGAATGATTTCACAACATGGTCACATTGTACACACACATGCGAAAATAAATATTTTTCTGATGAAATGTATGAACCTTTTTTTTTTTTTTGCCATTTTATGAGCATTATTTGTTGCATGCTTAAACTTATCTTTAAGCATGCCTGCATACAGTAGTTAGACAGAGAAGACCTTTTCAGAGACAAATCCCTAGGAATCTTGAACTAGCCCTTTGCATTAAACCAAATAATGAGTTTAACTGTTAGTCGTCACGTCGCAGTTGACTGGAGCCTTCTGAAAGACGTCTTAATGCGGTTCGAAATTAAGTTAAGAACAAACCAGGCAAACTGTTGCTTTTAAAGCTGCTAAAGGAAAGTCACCAAACTATTAATAATGTATTAATAGCAAAAGCTTACTTTAGTGCATGCATTGCATCATGAATCTATGGGAGTTGACGACTAAAGACCACTTAGGCAACTAAAGAACTATCTTCAATATTTAGGTTAATTGTTGGTTGTTGTTTGTATCATGACAAAGCATTTACATAAAGCATTCTCACCACAGCACTGACATTGACATGTAGTGTATATGCTATTGGAACAAGGGTGCTGTTGGTACAAGGGTGTGAAGCACTGCTTAATAACAGTCTGACATCATAAACATCCACCTATCAGCTGCCCAGGTCATAAACGTACATTAAAGGAGTGTACAAGGATGTTTTATCCTGTTATCTTTGAATCTCCACATTCATTTTGTACATAACTTTGCAGGTACCTATATTTTTAAAGCATCATGCTCATTTGATTGTAAATGATAAAACGAGTACAAGTATATAAATTGGCTCCTTCCAGTTTAAGAACAGCATCTCATGATTTCTAATTAGCCTCTAATTTTAATTCTTAGCGTTTCTATGAGTGAGGCTAAAGTGAAAACTGTAAGGTTTTGTACTAATCACCTTCACCCTTTTACTTAAACAGACAAAATAATAGTCAAAGTTTGCACTGGAACATCCTAAAATAATTCAGATGAAGCAAAAAATAAATAAATAAAAATAATAATTATTATATATATATATATACATATCTCTCTCTCTCTCTCTCATATATATATATATATATATATATATAAAGAGCTTAAAACTTTTTAAGTGACAACTGCATTAGAGCTGCACAAGTAATTGAAATAAATAAATAAATAAATAAATCTGAGATCCGACTGCAATTACCCAACCGCAAAAGGCTGCAGTTTATTACACGTGGTAATGTATGCATGGTCAGGGATTTATATACGGTTTGTCAATTTATTTATTTATTCACTCATTCATCTTCTATATTGCTTATCTTTGTCATGATTTGTGGGAAGGCCAGGAACCTATCCCAGGAGTTCTAGGTACGAGGTGGGGTACACCGTGGACAGGGTGCCAACCCATTGCAGGGCGCGCGCACACAACAAGCAATTTTGGAATGCAAATTAGCTTAATCTGCATGTCTATGGACTATGAAAGGAAACCAGTGTACCCAGAGGAAACCCACCAAGCATGGGGGAAAACTCACACAGACCTGAGGAAGGAACCATGCCGTCGTCGCCAATGTAATTATAGTTAATTCATTAAACAACTTCTGCGGTGCTAAATAAATACAGGAAAAATCCTCTCAATTAGGCCCTTTGTGACATTATTTGCCGTTAACCTCGAACACAAAATGGTAGTTAAATATCACAGTTCAAATCGCAATACATTTAAAAATAATCACAGTGTTTCTGCAGCCTCTGACTCGATACACTCGTACCAGTACCACGTCAGTCTTATTGTTGCAAACTCGTCAGACAATAACTGGGCAGTGACTGAGCCGTTTCATTGACAAATAGAGTAGAGGAGGGCTGAAAAACTTTGCAGGGTGAAATATGAACCACAGTGTTTGTACACCTACAAATTGACCTATAATGATGCAAATCAGCAATCGCTCTCATACTCACGTTAAACACAAGATCCAGAGATAAATGATCTAGGGAGAGACTTGAATAAGACAGTGTGTGGGATTTCAGCTAAACAGAGATCCAATCATATTGAAAGTTAGCCTGAGCTATTGTGGGGGGGAAATAAAAACCTCAGACAGAATTTGAAGCCAATACTGTAATAAATGTCTGACTCCAGAAATGTCAGTCAACCCAAATGTTTACTACTGAACATAGCAGGGGGAAAACGTTTCTGATAACAAGAGGAAGAAGAAACTGTATATTTTAAAATAAACAGTTTCCTTCTCGAAGATATCTATGAATGAATTCGCCAAAAACAAACTGGAGAACAACAAACAAACAAACAAACAAGGGTTTATTTTATTCACTTTCATGACAGTATTGCAGAGACTCTAAGAAAGCTAGTTCAGTAAAATTAGCTGACTAAACAGTACAAGGTTACTGACTAACAACTAAAAAAAAAATACACCAAGCTTAAAAACAACTAGCTAACGTTATATCACAGATTTATCTTAACCTTTAAGAATATAACTACAGAAGAGAAGAAATTACACGACAGCTGACTTGAAGCCGAAAATGACCAATTATTGTTCAAGCTTCCTGGATTGCTTAGCATCCATGCTAGCTAGAAAAGCAAACAGAAACAGTCCGAACAAGTTTTCTAGAACTTGTCACGCTCCTGAAACTCCACAGTGGGCACACAGTCACAATATTATCGAAAACATTAATAAAGAAATGATTTTGTTACCTCTATAGTTTAGAGACGGTTACCGAGGAGCTCTGTGTGCGGCGCCATTCCTCCAGTCTTGTGAGGATTTTTCCAAGTCATGGCGCCCCGGGCTTCTTCCCTCACGTTCATATGACCAGACACCCAGGTTTTTTTGGGGGGGCGCCACAAATGCACACTGCTTCTTTACTGAGGGACTTCTAACCAACATAATATGTCAAAAACACAGTAAAAAGAATTATCGATTACGCAGATAAAAACAACCAATCAAGTGCCCACCAATGATATGAGGAAAGGGGTCTTTATCAGTTGTTTTTAAATAGTCAGCAAACAGACTCTGATCATTACAGTCCTATTGGCATGGACAGCAAATAGAGCAAAAATCAATAATGAACTGTAAGATTAAATGTTAACTTTACATTTTTTGTTGTTGTCATCTTGCACCTCCAGGATCCAGATTCGATCCCCCCCTCAGGGTCTGTGTGCATGGAGTTTGCATGTTTTCCCCTTGCTTGATGGGTTTACTCAGGGTGCTCTGGTTTCCTCCCACATCCCAAAGACATGCAGATTAGGCTACTTGGCGTTTCCAAATTGCCCATGGTGTGTAAACGAGTGTGCCCCTGCGATGGATTGGCACCCTGCCCGGGGTGTACCCCACCTCGGGCTCTGGTCTCTTGAGATAGGCTTTTTTTTTTTTGGTCTTGAGAAATGTGTAATGAATTTGAATCTGAATCGAACATAAGTTAGAATCCAAATCAATCTGGAGTTAAAATCCGAATCGAGTCAGCGTCATTAATGGCACTTTACCTGATCCATCATTAAATAACTTTTCCCCTTAAAAGTAATAGATTTGAACTAGTTAATTAGTGTATTTTCATCCAAAAAATTATAGTTTTGCACAGGCCTATCTAAAGTGTGCCTAAATAGTATCACTCTATTACAAACACTACAACAAATAATTTAGACACATGGCTCTCAAACGAGGCTTGCCATATCAGATAGCTGGAACGCTACAAGCCTACAGTGCATAATGGCTGTGCATTGATGCATGAAGTTAACTGCAGCAAAGCATTCCGGGGAAAACTGCCCCCAAGACTACAGATTACTGAGTCACATGCTGCCTGCACATGTGGTGTGCTTCAGGTCACATGTCTGCAGGAAGGCATTGGAGTTTAGGCCTGATCATTCCTCTGCAAGCACACCGTCTCTCAGGCTGATCTGTGTGTGAGTGACTCCCATTATACGAGAAGGAATTTTCACCGAATACAGCATTATATAACAAACATCATAGCAACTCTTAATATTCACATTACATGCAGTTATTTTGATATATAAAATGTTTGTTTTATGTGAAATATATCCACATTACATTTATGTTCAATTTGTGCATGTTAAACTTTGGTAAACATACTTTTCATTTCATTTCATTTATGCTTTTATTTTCTACATTTTGCTTTTTACAATAGGGAGTCATTTTCATTCCAAAGTCATTTCCAGGAAATCTGTGTTTCAGGAATAGTAGCTATAGCAATTCAGGAAGCAGTCTCATTTTAGTATGCACTAGAGGATGTTATATATAATTAACAATGCAATTAAAATAGACCGTCCTATTTAAACGAAATATTGTATTGCAATTGAGAAGGGCATAAAAAATAGCTGTTATGATGTGCAATAGTGGCATTCACTCATTCCGTCACACAGCCTTAACTGCCATCTCTTCCCCAAGTAAGCAACATATATGTACCTCATTGTCCACATGTTAAAAAAAGCATGATTGATTAGACCAGGGCTCCTTCTTCCACTGATTTCCATTTCACTGCCACTTGCTAACATCTGATGCTTACGTGCACACTTAGGCAGCGGACACGGGGCAGCATGAGCACTTTGACTGGATTGCGCCTACGCAGCCCCATACACAGCTGAAATGCAC
Organism: Clarias fuscus; assembly: GCA_030347435.1. Lineage (NCBI taxonomy): Eukaryota > Metazoa > Chordata > Actinopteri > Siluriformes > Clariidae > Clarias > Clarias fuscus. The sequence goes on from CM059227.1 coordinate 11,417,188, forward strand.
TCTGGTCTGACACTTTTGACTGTTTAGCACTTTTGACACATTTTTGACACTGACATAACTAGCATTCACAATTTTCAGCATTTGTGCTACAGTAGCTCTTCTGTGGGATAGGACCAGACAGTTAGCCTATGCTTCCAACATGCATCACTTAGCCTTGGGCATCCTTGACCCTTTTGTGAGTTAAAGATAACTTCCCAATGCTCTGACCCAGTTGTCTAGCCATTGCCTGTTTTTCTTATTTTTAACACGTTATACTTGTGAACTAACTCTTCATGATTCCTAATATATCCTATCCATCGATAAGTGCCAATGTAAGAATAAAACCAATGTTATTCACCTCAGTTGTTTTAATCTTATGGCTGATTTGTGTAAGTATTATATCACACACACATACAAAAAAAAGAATATCAACTTTATTCCACCATAGCTTAATAATGAAAAAAGAAACCTTTGTGACATATTCATTACAGCACAGTGAAATCCCCCCGCGCCCAAATCCCATCTTGGTAGGGATATGGATATGTCGGATTGCAGGGTTTGTTATGATACCATGCCCCTGGAGTAGATAGGTTTAAGGCCCTGTGTTAAGGTTTAACTGTGGCAGGTTGGTGGTGCTGGGGCTTAAAACCCAACCTTTTGATTAGAACCACTTTAGAAGAGCCAATCCTCTTTCTTAAGTTGGCAAAAACCTTGACAAACAATGGGAACATGTAAGACTCTACATAGACTGTAAATAACTCAGGGTCCTTGGTGCTGGGCCACCCACCCACCAATATCTTCAGAGTCACATCAGAGGCACACCCAGCGATTATGGTACCACTGCGCCCCACAGTTGGCACAAGACATGAAGGTCATGGCTTCTTCATCAACGCTACCTCTCTTCACCCAGGAGGGCAGGAAAAGTGTTCCACGGGAGACCTGCGTCACGCTGCAGTCCATCCCTTCACAGCGCTGGCATCGCACCTTGGTCGTGGCTGTCCCTTCTGGTCCCTGTGGCAGCTGGTGCTCGCTGATGCCTGCTGCTGTGTAGCCCTGCCTGAGCTGGCGCAACTCATCACCAGCCATCTCCTGGGCAGACATCCGGACAAACACCCCAGGCGCCAATGTGCCAGTCAGAAGACCCTCACGCAGGTGAGGATTCTTCGGGTTCTTCAAGTTGGCCACTTTGCTTCTTATGCAGGACTTGTATTTGTTTGGATTGGAACTATGAAGGGAGTCTATGTCTGTTTCAATGATATGAGCTAGCTGGTTTATCAGCTCAGGATCTGTTTGATCTGTGTTTAGAGCTTGGATAAGGAGTTCTACACACTTGTTTCTCAAGACCGGAGAGTGTGTGGAGCTGCTCATCAGAGGTGGAACCATTGAGGTGGTTCTTGAGTCTTGAGGTTCTGGAGGACGTCTTGAAGATTCTTCTGCTTCAGTCTTGGTTTTTGATGAAGATGCGTCATCCGAGACTCCTAATTCCACACTAGTCTCTTCATCTTTGAAGCAAATAACTGCATCATCATTGTTGTCGTCGTCATTCACTTTTTTATCTAGGACCTGTTTGGCTGTTTCTGATTTATCTTGTTTAGTTGCTTCACAGTCATTTGCCTGATTTGGTTCCTTGATATTTTTGTGGTCATGCAGTGATCCGTACAAACGCTTCCATTTTGAGAGCACGCACTTTCCTCTTTTCCGAACACTTTCGACAGGACACGACTTTAAAAGCTGATAAATGCTCATGGCAATGTCGGTTCTCTGTAGCTGTTCTAACGTCACATTGGTGTTGAAAATGTCAGTTAGTAGGGAGGAAATGTCTTCATATTTTCTGTCCTTGTGTAGTTTCTCTATTTGTATCGCCATACGTGTGATTTCCTTCACCTCCATTGCTAAATCTAAATGTCAAGAAAAGAAGAAAAATATATATATTTTGAGAAATTTCATTAGTACAACAACCAAGGCAATGTCGCACGCGTTTTATTTCATTGCTATTGAATATATATTGCACTACATAGGGCGTATCCGCCATTCTGCTTTCCCCCTATAAAGCACACTAAAGGAGGAAGTGTGAAACCATTTGTGATTCAACCACAGAGTTTAGCCCTAGTGTGCGAGCTGTTCGCGTTTATGTTGCTAGTGTTTCAGCGACATAATATCTATAACTAAATACGCTTTATAAAAATACAAATACAAACAAAATATTTTATTACCACAGAGTTATCCTCCTACAACAACTATAATGTCCTTACCGATTTATATCAAACCTAGGCCGCCATGTTTGTTATGGTTCTCCGCAAACAATTCCCAGCGCCGTCGCTAGAGGGCGCAAACACTACATTAACAATATGCACACCATCATTACACACTACTGTACAAAGGGAAATACTCAAATACATTTTGTAGTATAATAATGGGATGTAAAATCTAATCGATATTGCAAACTATTATAGCTAATAGATACAATAATAAGCTCAGAGTATTTGTTTTAAGCAATACAACATTAATCTGTATATAGGGCAGCGGTACGGTGTCTTAGTGGTTAGCCCGGTCGCCTTGCACCTCCAGGGTCTGAGTTCTGTTCCCGCCTCGGAATGAAGTGTGTAGCTTGCAGGTTCTCACTGTGCTTGGTGGGTTTCTAGCCTAATTGGAGTTTCCTAATAGCCCGTAGATCGATTGGCACCCCGTCCAGGGTGTACCACGCCTCGTGCCCTAAGTCTCCTGGGATAGACAACCTTGTATACAGAATAAAGTGCTACAGTATAGACAGTAAATGAGTGAGTGTATTGGGCATAGAAGGGCACTTATAGCTAGGATGTAGGCAGCAGTCTATTTTTGTTGTCCATTCTCCAGCTGAATTGTGAGTGAGCTGAACATTCATCACTAGCCAAAGCAGAAAGACCTGTTGTGGAGGTCTAATGGAATTTCCTGCTAATATGAAGTGGGGACCCCTACAGTGTTCAGACAGTGTGTTTATTAATATCCGGTAAAACACGTGAAAGAACATTGACAAAAGATGAAAACAAATTTCTGACACACCTTTCCAAACAGAGATGTAAAGAAACAGACAATGTGTGGCTTTTCTCCATAATTAAAGAAACTTGAGATCTTGTACAGACACACGCATGTACAAATAGAAACACAGACATACTCTAGGAATGCACAAACATAGAGAGAAAGAGTGAGAGACAGACAGACAGACATAAATGTACAGACACAGACATACATAGGCAGGCTTGCAAACGAAAAACACAGGTACAACGCAATTAGAAACATATAAATGAGCACAAAATGTTGAGCACACAACATATAACAACATATACACAAGGGTGTAAAAGGGTGTTCGAGTCTTTAAAACGCATGAACGCATTGACGCAATTATACACACACACAGTGACAAGCAATGAGTTTTACACAAATGCACCACACACACACATACGCTCAGTTGTCTTCAGCCCCCACCCCTTACTGTTCTACTTAGTGTACATGGGTGGAGCCGTAAGAATAGGTTAATAAATCAGAGCTTTATAAACCGAGCGTCTGATTTCTTATCAGCTCTGGAGTCTTTCGGCTTTGAGGCGCAATCACCACCGAAAGCTCAAGGCCTAATTGCGGCACTGACTAATGTGTCTGCAGTCTAATCTGAGCTCAGTCGGGTGTGACTTCTGCATGCAAGTGGAATTTTACTGAACTCACGGTCACTTCACTCCACAAGAGGGCAATCAGACCTCATGGTTTTCTCTTTCATGCCACGAGGATGTAAGAAGCAGAGTAAGTTCCTGCTTCGCTGTGGTTCTAGGCCCTGTCCCATATGCCATCATTCATGTCTAGGGCTTGTGTACATTTTTGTTGTTGTTGTTGTTGTTGTTGTTTTTTTTACTAGTACGTCAGCCATTTTAAGAGAACATGTACAGTTAGACTACGACTTCTTAAAAGCTGTTGTATTAGAGGTCCATGCTGTATGGGCTTGGTGCTCTGGGGTTCATGTGTTTTCCCATAATTCACTGTGAGTGAGAGTGAGTAATACACTGTAATGCTGAGAAATGATCGGGTCGGGTTACAGTTAAAACATTCAACTTTTTGTGTAAAGAAATAAAGCAAGGCTAGTTGTATAACTGGTACAGTAGATAGAGATGATCTCTTACTATCTGTTAATTAGATGCATTATTTTATCATCCAGCTCTTATATACAGTACAGCAGGTTATACTGTAACTATTACATGGTGCGCGCGTGTGTGTGTGTGTGTGTGTGGTGGGGGGAGTTAGGGAGGGAAGCTGTCAGCCTTGAAAGCAGCCTTACCAGTCGAACTCAAATCAAATCACACCTCTGAGAGGTACCGTAACCAATGCGGAGCCAGTCATGTAAAGTCATGCTTTTTGCACAGAAAAAAACAACGACTTTTAGCTAAATTAAGCAGCGTGCCGGTGGTGACATGCATGACGTGGAACTTTTTCTACGCGACTATTTGTTCCGTTCCCATTACCTCCTCCGATGATGCAAAGCCAATTGTCATTAAATTCTGACCAGCTTCCACAATTCGCTTTTGCAACCTAGCTCTTGTACAAGACGCATCAAAGCTCATCAACAGAACCGTGACACTTCTATCAGAGCCTCTTTTTTTTTTTTTAAGGCATGTTAGCATAATGCTCGATTGTTTGTGCTCTCTTGTGGTTACCTTGCGTGCCTCTTTCATCACACATTGACGCTGTTTAAAGCAAGCAGGCCATGAAGAACTGACTTGTTTTCTCGTCTAGCTTGAGTGCGCAGCAAATTTCAGTACCCTTATCTATTTCCTCCATTCACTTCGCTTTAGTTTGGCAAACTAGGACGGTGAAATGTCAGTGAAACGCAACGCTGCGTGGGGATCTCTTGGTCCTGCGCACAAATAAATCATCTCAAGGGATGACGAGACAGGGTGTTGGATCTTTTAAAACAGAATATTTACTTTTAGCTAGTTAACACTCATAATAATAATAATAATAATAATAATAATAATTATTATTATTATTATTATTAGGATTTACATTTAGTACTTATTTAAAGCCATAGAGGTTAATATTGCAAATATTGCAAGTGCAAAACTGTGTGTGTCTGTGTGTGAAAGAGAGAGAAAGAGTGAAAGAATGAAACAGGGCCAAACCGAAAGAAAAGGTAAGATAAGGTGAGGAGACTTGAGACAGAAACTGTGTTCAGAGCAAAAGTGAAAAAGTGCTAAAAGACTAAACATTTAGTTTAAACTGCCCTGATTCGACTCATCCACCATAACCCAGAGCAGGAAAAACTGGTTATTTGAAGATGAACGGATAAATGATATTAATATACAGTGCATTTGAATACTTGACATTCTGGATATCACTTTTATGTTTCTCAGGCCAGGATTTAGGTCTATGAATTTTGCAGTCAAGATAAATATCTAGCCAGCTATCTGGATAATGCGAGCTGTGTGCTTGAATACAAACGCCCCGTGATTACAACACATTAACACATACTGTAACACCAGCATACTGTAATACTTTTAAAGGAACTTCTAATGCAACAGCTTTAAGTCTGCTGTTTAATGTTCCTATGAAAGTAAACGTCACGAAACAGTTTTGACTAGGCCGTGTCTTGTTTGGGCTTCGGATCGATAAGACCTTGTTACTCGTGTTATGGCTTCAAAACAGTTATGATGTGTTATTGTTCTAAACTGTAATATGATTTGGAAGCTGTGCCGTGCTGTTGAGATGCGGGATCGGCGCTGCCAGTCTGTCTGCGATGTTTGGGATGGAGACGCCACGCACTTTGGAATTCCAGGGTTTTGTGTTTATGTATCTTTGACCTTCTAGACTGTTTTGATTGTAAACTGGACAGAGGGAGGGAGGTGTCTTGGCTCACACAGTTTTGTCTGTTTGAGAGAGAGAGGGTGTGTGTGTGTGTGTGTGTGTGTGTGTGTGTGTGTGTGTGTGTGTGTGTGTGTGTGTGCGTGTGTGTGAGAGAGAGAGAGAGAGAGAGAGAGAGAGTAAGAGTCCGGCTGTGTTTATAATCAGGTGACTCACAGGTCGTGAATCGTTCTTCTTTTCAGGGAACGCACTGAAGAAGCAGAAAAGAGGCCACCCGTTACAGTCTGCCAGTTCCGGGCAATACTACCATCACACTGTTTAACCTTCCATTAATTTTTATTGTGCTGTACGGAAGCAGTGTTTTATTTCCCCCATAAACATGATTTTATTAGCTATCTTGATAGATATAGCCTACTGTTATGTACATGTATAGATCTATTAACGTTGACATTTTCTTGAGTACTAGCAGTCTCAAAAAAGACCAAAACTGAATATTTTAATAAGAAATTTATGAATCCTATTAACTTTCAATATAATAGTGTTTAGTTTGACCCATAATGCAGTTTTACTATGGTATGTACTATAGGTTACCATGGTAAACTATTGTACATACCATAATACCATGGTATGGGTTACCATGGTAAACTATTGTACATACCATAATACCATGGTATGGGTTACCATGGTAAATTATTGTACATACCATAATACCATGATATATATCATGGTATACTGTAGGTTACCATGTTAAACTATTGTACATACCATAATACCATGCTACATACCATTGTATAGGTTACCATAGTAAACTATTGTATATACCATAATTCCATGGTACACATCATAGTATGGGTTACCATGGTAAACTATTGTACATACCATAATATACCACAGTATAACTGTAGTATTTCAGACATTACTATGGTAGGCACCATATTAATTTATAGTGTACCAGGTTAGGAACTGTGGCACTTCAGTGGGTACAGTGCTAGTACTATGGCAGGTATCACTGTACTTTGGTGAATACAGTATGTAGTGGTTACCAAAGTTCATCAGGAACTCAGTGTGGTACAGTTGTACATACTGTACAATATTAGATATGTTAATACATACAGTACTGTACTACTGTATGGTAAAGTACCATAACATATATAATATATTTTTAATAGTATCCTTGTACTTCCTTTATAGTAGCATACTACACTACATGATAGAGCCATATAGATATGTACCCTGGTAGAGCCATGTACCATAGTGTGATGCATGTAGTATGTGCAGCTACTATTAGACTTCCATGGTACCTATCCCATGGTAAAATTTCTAAAGGGGACTTGGCTAATTTACATCAACAATCATTGATAGCTCTTTTTTAAACAATAGTTAGTGCTTAGCCTAAGATTAACTAACTTGGTAAAGTAAAAAAAAAACTGCTCATCAAATGTAAGGGAAGGTGAAGGCTTGTAACAACACTATATTACTGTATAGCTCCGAATTACATAACATAACAGTTAATTACATATAATAATAATAATAATAATAATAACGACTTAAACTTAGTTGCATGTTGATATTTCTTTTATTTTTCTGCTTGTTCCTTTTTGCACTCATGCACTGCCAGTGTTTTGGATATTATAAAACATATCACAATGACATTGTTATTATTATGCATATTATGCTTATAAAGATTAATATGATTATTAAAACACATTTCATGAAACTATTTAAGCTGCTTGAGGCCTTTAATATAACGGCAATGGCATTATTATGATATCATGATTATAAATCCATCGTTACGACGGATAATGTTTAACTTACAACATTATTAACAAAGCAGAATGACATGACCTCATGTTGCTCTGAATGAGATCATCTTCAAAGCATAGCTTATTCCAACAGAATGAATGGGGTGGCATGTTATTCAAGTATGACATCATATAAAAGAGAAAATCGCTGTGTAAATGACCTAGTAAGTGCACTCCGTACCCTCCTACACGGAATCTCACCCGGGAGACAGTCATGAGTATGCTGTGGGCAAAGAGAGGGACAAAGGAGGAACTGTCTGGAATTGGCTTTGGTTGCCATTAATTATAAGACAGCATGAACAGGTGCACAAGCTCAGATAAGAAGTGATGAATCGATATATAGTGAGTTTATGACTGTGAGAAAAAAAATCTGGATGGATATGTACCAGGAACTTGGTTTAATTGTGTGAGTTTGTGTATACACACAAAGTAAAAATGACAAAAATCTAACATGCTTTAAATGATTACAATTTAGACCAGTAACACAAATAAAGCCATAAAGCCAGCATCCATCATATGACATTTGGGGCTCATCCCTTTTGTCATAATATCCACTGACCCCGGGGAACAAGGATGCATCAGAAGTCCCACAGCGACTCTTCTTGAGTATGCAAGTTGCCGTGTCCTCCCCCACCTCCATCAGATTTCACAACGGTCTGCACATTCCTTTTCTTCATCTCTGCTTTCTTCTCTCTCTCTCTCTCTCTGTCTCCTTGGCCCCCTCCCTATGCCTGATGGGCAAGCAAGAACACACACTGCTGCATTCAGGCACTTTATCACAGGCTGGGAGAGAAGCAGGAATAGAGAGAGAGAGCGGGGGTGGGGGGGGGGGGCTGAAACAGAATGAATGGGATGAGAAGAGAGAACAGGAGCTAGGCATGAAGCAGCAAGTCTTAAGGATAAAGAATGAAGGGGCGGGGTTCTGAAAATTTCTTTCTTTAGCGGTCGTCTGACAAAAGGCTCGCAGCAAGTAGCGAAGGCCCTTTGTTCCGAAAGGCACGGGATCACATTCTGAACTGGGAACGTGCAATGAATGTTAACATGACAGCCTGTACACTGTGGCGAGAATTAGTGTGTAAGTTAGGCCTGTCAACATTGTACCATATTCATTTTCATTTCAGATATTTTAGAATTCGCAGATATGCGATTAGGTGTAACGTCTGGCACCAAATAGCCACGCCCATTTTATGTGTTTACTTTGAGTAATGTTGGTCATGTTGATATCTAAACATGTCTGGTACAGCCAGGTCCTGTGTTGTTGTATTGAAAGGACAGTCAACAACACAATATATAATAAGTATTATTAAAATAATTAAGGTAATAATAATAATAATAATAATCTGGCAGAAAGGAGAGCGTTTGTGGTTACACCCAGTGGACTCTAAAATTACATCCTTATTCATCCTACTTTAGCTTATCTTTATCCATCGCAATACATCACCGTACAGAAATTTCCTCCCTATTGTATTGTTTTTTCCTTTTTTCCCCCTCTTGGTTTTCTTCCATGTATTTGCACCTGTTTTGCTCTAAATTGTTTGTTTTTGCACATATACACAGATCAGGCAATGATTACCCCCACTGACAGGATCGTGACCACCTACAGTAAGGCTCACCCATGCCCGCAGTTACCAAACGCCAACCCGTCCAGTCTGATCCCACAGAAAAGCCAGTGTAGCACAAATCACTGAAAAATGTCAATGCTGGACACCAGACTCCAAACTCACTAGATCCCACAAAATGCCAAATCCATGGAGTCTCACAACACCCAAAGGATGCGCCGCCAACATCCTGGCATCAGACACCACAGACGCACCTCCAGATGCCCTGCAGAGCCAAGGCTTAAAGGACCAGAGTCGTCCTGTTGGCTTAAGGGGAAACCAAGGGAAACCAACATCTAGAATTTTTTTTCATTTCTTTCCCTGTTCATTTTAGAAGTTTAACTTTATTTATTTGCTAATAAGGTCTTTATTGTTCTATAAAGAGAGGTGAATTTCTTTTTGATGATAGTCTAAGGATGCCAGGAGATTTAATGGCATTTTAGAACATATATAGTGTTCAATATGCTCGGCAGAGTGTTTATTATTCCACTGACTGTATTAAGTTTTAAGACAGGAAATTATATGCATTTATTTACTGCAACACAATGATTAGAAAGAAAAATAAATAGATAAAATTTATTTCATTTGATAAAATAAAAATGTACTGTATGCTGCAAAATCTCCATCCATTGTTCCAAAGCCAATACAAAAACTCTCCAGACCAAACAGATAACTGGGCTAAAAACATTGAACAAATAGCATCGAAGATTAAAGCTCTTGAGCTAAATTGTGCTGTTGTTATGGTTCATCCTTTATCATAGTTGCAGTTAACTGTGCACTTGACCTTGAAGTTGCATACACACGCTCAGACCCATACAGAGTTCTTTAACAAGGTCGATGAATGTCATCCTACTGAAAGCAAGAACACAATTTCATCCATTAATGAAACAAAGCAACAGATCACAACTTTCAAATCAAGTTGTTTCAGAGTGGAACAAAATACACAATACAAGTACAACTAACTTTTTTTTTTTTTTTTTTACATCTTAGTTAAACATTAAAACTAGCGAAGAGAATAGGGCAGAGGGTATCAACAGGCTGTAGAGAGCAGGAAGGGGGCTGGGCAGTTTTTCTTCCTTGAGTGTGGTGAATGATTCACTATCACTCTGACCTGGCTAGCAAAGACAAACCCAGAGAGAAAGAAAGAGACAGCTAAAGGAAGAGAGAGAGAGAGAGAGAGAGAGAGAGAGAAAAGTTAGAAACATAAAGAAAGGAAAATGTGATGTCATCAGTTTAAATCCAACCTCCATACAGTCAGCTGAGTGTGCAAACGCAAACACACAGTTTTAGGACTGGCCTCCCGAAAAAGCATCTTGTTTCAGCTGATGCGATCAGAGCGCGCCCATATTTGGCAGTGTGGCGGAGACGAGGGAGGAGGAATGAGCAATAAGTGGCCAAAATTCCACAGCATGTTTTTATCAGGCCGAGGCTGCGGGCTACATGAGAACACCAGCCATGACCTCCAATCCGGTGTGTGTGTGTGTGTGTGTGTGTGTGTGTGTGTGTGTGTGTGTGTGTGTGTTACTGAACACGTTGAATGAAGGAGGAAGACGGACCAAAAGAGCATTAAAGGCCAAATTTTGCCTAAAGAAACCATAAAATGAGCTAGATAATGAAAATGAAGTAGAGGATATCAATGCTTAATCTAAAGCACTGATGAATCTCGTTGGTGATAAATATTCTAAAAACAGCAGCTCTGACAGTAGTGCACACTGTCTCATACAGTGCCTCATATCACTATTCATACTGCTCAAAGTAAGGTTGTTTTAATCTACAGCCCTAGCTTATTATTCATTAACTAGAGTGAAAATAATAGGAAAGTTATGCAGTTATGAGGGAGGAATGCAACTCTGCATGGGAGGATTGTACTGAAAGCAAGTACAAAAAAAAGAAAAGAAAAGAAAACTTTGTTCTAATATTTCTTGATTTAAAAAATAAGTACATTGGCTACACTGGCTTAATTAATTAAATATATATATATGTTTTTTTCCCCTTCTCATTGTCTTCCCAAATGGTCACCTGTCAATTTCCACCATCTAGCCAAAGATGCTAATGATGCTCATCATACAGCTGCTAACAACAGGGGAGGACGAAGGCTTCCTCCAGCACGTCTGAAGGCCCACATGTCCAACTTTTTGAGTTGTGGCTCATGCTGCATAACACTTTGACGAAGGCGCTATCTGCCCTCTTCTGCATATTTTAAAGATTCCTTTGTGTTGCTTTGACTGGAAGCAGAAGGAGAGTATGCCATCCTTCCTACGTATGCCATCGTATCCTACCTACCTAACACTGCAGATAGACCCAAGTTAGCTTTATTTGAATTAGATCATTAGATCTAAATATGAAAAATAAAACTAAATATTTTGATCATGGGCCGTATTTCATGGAGGTCAGAACCATTGACTATACATGCAAGAATCATCCTATCCAGTGTGCAAAAAAATGTCTTCATACTGCACTAAATCACGCTTGTGAACAGTATATACTGTGAAATAGGAGTTGTTGAACCAGCACTGACATAGAATCAGCTGTTCTTACTCAACTTCACCTTAACCTCAGAAAATACGAACCTGATCTCAGATTCATATCAAAACATTTACTAACTGCTCAAAATGAGCTTCATCAAAGACAGGAAACCATGCCTCCCACTTCCCCTTCACTGCAGCAAATGCAGAAGTGTTCTTTTCTGTCTCTCACATAGAGTCTTGTGACCAGGGAGAAACATCAGCGGTTACTCAGGTTCTTGTTCTTCTTTTGCATCAGACCTCTTGTTTAGGTAAAATCCACCATCAATGTAACGTGCAAGGCGAGGTCTGCGTGCATGAATCGTCTGTTGGCGATGCGGAGCAAATGTTGTAGATTATTTCTAGTGTAACTGCTTTAGAAAAGGTTGCACCGTATTGGTATTTTAGAAATGCTTGTACTAAACAGAGTCAGTGGACAGGAAACCAGGCCTAAATGGAGATGTTAACTTCCTAACTTGAGCAAGACCCATCGAGTCATTTCGAGAACTGCAGTTCCATTTTCTTCATTATCTCTCATACTAACAGTTCTTGAAATGATTCTCTTAGGTCTCTGTCTCTGCACGAATGTGCAAATCAGATATATCTAGCTGCTTAAAGCCAAACATTTTGTTGTTAGATCCCAAAGTCATCAAACAGCCTTTGCAGTGCCCTTGGCTTAAAAAAAAAAAAAAAAAACCCAAGGCTGTTTTTTCTTTACACACGTTATCCAAAGACATGACAACAATATGCTTGTGGCTTGCTTCTAATATTAGCCGACTCATTTCAGGGTTTGCATTCTTTGTGGCCCGAGTCATGGTTTAACAGTTTGTTTGCTTTTGACACTTAAGGGGACAAGAACCAGCTGTATCTTTCCTCAAGTGTGGTGTAATTGTCTTTCACAAGCTGTCTCCAGTGTCCAAGTTTCATCGTAATCTCACATGTATGTGCACTGACTAAGAACAATTTTTTTTTTACGTATACAAAACTAAGAAACCTGGTTTCAGAGAGACAAACTTTTTGTCTACCTCAAGTCTGGTTGCTTGATGTGTGAATTAACGTGGGGGTGCATAAACCAGCGGAAACACTAACTATGTATTACACCCTATTCTCCTCTAATGCAACAGTGTTCATGCTACTATTTGTAAGTCTGAGTCACTGAGTCACTGATGCTTAGCACAGAAAGGTACTTGGACTAGCCTTTTCTAAGTATGGTAATGGCCAGGTGTGAAAATATTATGCAGCTAGTTTTATGAAATAATTGTAAAAAATTAATACGTGGATGAAAACAGCTGCTGGCAAAAGCACATTTTTTAAACATATTGTATAAAGACAAGCTTCCTAGCTAGCTAGATAAACTAATTAGTTACCATAAAGTATACCACTATATCCTCTATTTTTGCATATAGGTTAGAGTACAGTAGGACTGACTGTTTTAAAGCTTATATCTTTAAAACATTATAATATAAGCTGCTTAATAAAAAACAAATGATATAAGCTGTTATACAGTACATCACTGAGAGTTTAGGCTTGCAGGAAGGAACATTGTAGATGAAACCAAGATAAATACTTCAGAAAGGTCAAAACTGAGTCATTACTCAAGAGTTTTATCAAGAGCATCGATGTCTCACCTGCCATTTAAGACCTGGGTTCAATTCCCACCCAATGCCCAGACCCCAGCCAGTGGATGCAATGCCATTTAAAAAATGTATATGTGCCCAATAAGATATTTATAGCCTTTACCCTTTTTTTTTTTTTTTTTTTGTCAACAGGTCCATGTGATATTCTTTATAACACTGTACTTGAGTCTTGCAGTATACGACACACATAACCATGTCATGATTATAGATCTTGGCTTCCGTCATAGCAGTTTACAGTATGTCCAGTGGTTGCTATAGCAGTGTTGTATTTCTGCTAAGTGTACTCTAGTTAGCATGCATTAATTATTACATAAAACCTGACAGCTTCAGACATTACAAACAAGTATTCACCCTCTCCGTTGTATGAATAACCTTATGTTTAAATAGTTTGTCTAATATATATATATATATACTGAAATATATATATACTGAAATACATTAAATAAGATGTTAAGATGTATCGTCCAGATATAAAATGTCAAATACATCAGTTGCCTTTGATCTTCCATTACAGGGTTATATGATTGTCAGTCCTATGGATGTAGCTAAAAGACGGCTAATTGCGGCTAATGCGGCTAGCTAATGCAGGAGAATGGTATACCTTTGAACCAATAACCATACTTATTATCTGGACACATTTCAGTTTTAGTTTTTATTAGCTCCTGCTAGATAATGATATTGAATTGACCATGCTAGTGTTGTTTATAAGATGTAGCCAGATGTTATATGACTTACAGTATGACTATAAATTTTTGGTCCCTCTGTGTGGTGTTAGCTTGCTGCTCAAAGTATTCTGGGTTCCTTCCACAGTCCAAAAACAAGCATTGTACATTAATGTTTGATTAACGTTTATAAATCAGACACAGTATATTATTGTAAGTGTGTGTTTTGCAGTATGGTCTGTTGGCACTCAGTCCAGGATGTTCCTTGCTTTGTGACTTGAGTTCCCAGTCATAGGCTTACAATCCTACACTGGATGAGTGGAACAGAAAATGGGTGGATGGATCTTGCTTAGCTATGTGTATTTAATGCCCAATGGAAATCCTTTTCTGATCCATAAACAGATATCTGTAGTCACATTTGATAATTTGACGCAAATCAGTATTTTGATTGAAACCCCAATAAAGTCACTTGGTCCACCCCAGTTATGGATCTGGTCCTATATATGCTTAAATTACGTAATTGTTACAGATTTACCACTTGATTTATGGCTGACTTGGGATTATTTTGCTAAAATCCACTCCTGAAATCTGTATATAGTTCAAACAATGATGAGGAAGTCTAAAACAATGGACGGTTTTGATGAGATACTAAGAGGTCCTGTGTCTGAAGGAAGCTTCCTCTTTAGCTGCGGTGACCTCAATACAAAGTCTCATACAGCTGAACTAATACAGCAGGACTCCTGCCGACTCCGGTTTGAGGCAGGTGTCATTTATCGTTTGAGAACTAGTTAGAGTCATGTGTTTGACGTGTCTCTGAAATCGTTCCTCAAAGACTCACATACAGATCTCTTGTTGGAGTCAGGTCCATTTTTGAGCCTAAGCAGTAGGATCATGTAATCAGCAGAGACGAAGATAAGAGCTGAATTCCTAAAGTAGAAGAAAGCGCATGTTGCCTCATACCCTAATATGGCACTTTTCTAACAGCTGGGATTGTGTTTGTGAGTTAGTATGCGTGTTTCTTAACCATACAGTTCTTCTTACATGTAACTTTTTTCCCCATTCACCTCCCCCAATCTAGCCAAGCCGCAATCGGTACGTAAATGGCCTCGAACACACCTCTTTGTTGAAGTTTGGGAAAACACTGAGCGTGCAGTGCGATGCTCAGCATGCTGTATAAAACGTACGGCCCATCTGTTGCACTCTCTGCTCCTTTGTTTCTTCCCGGGTGGCACTGAAAAGGAGCTTAGCTACTTTTTTTCCCCCCGTGATATTCCAAGACATCTGCTGACTTTTCCCTCCCTATGGCTCTCACCATGCCTCTCACTACTGCTCTCCCTGGCTCTCAGTAAGAGATTTAGATACCCTATAGTCAGGGCAGGACTGGTGTCGTGGCAAAGTATTGGCTTCCCAGAATCTATGGCTTTTGGAAAGTCCAATCAGGGAACGGGATCAGATTCCTGCTGCTGGTACGTTTAATGTAAAGCAGCAACAAAGGTTTATACTATAATATATTTTTTTATTAATCAATGTCATGCATCAGTTCTGACGCCACAGTGATTGCATGCATTATGTAAAAAAAACTTCAATGTTTTTAAAATCTAAACGTAACTGAATGGTTCTTAACTTTGCAACATTATTTTCTGGCTTACTTCCTTTTTCCTGTCCCTGCTTTTCTTTCTTTCTTTCTTTCTTTTCTTTCTTTCTTTCTTTCTTTTCTTTCTTCCTTTTGTTCTCCAAACCAGTCAAGTGACAATCTACAAATATTTAACTTCCACGCATTGTGCTATTTCTGTGCTACATCTCTTAAAGAGAGAATTTTGAAATAACATTTGAGAATAGCGTAAGAACCAGCCAAATGAACACAGATCATTTCATAACCCACAACCCAGCAACATACACTTTTCTAGGCCACAGCTACAGTACATAGCATACAAAAACCCCAACATCAGCTGAGCAGCTGTTCAGAGAAGAACAAGGCCTTCATTACTTTTTATGGCAATAAGGGATTATTGCATCATGATTCCACACATTACGCAAAATGTTGGAGAGTATGACACCAGTAAAAAAAAAAACCTGTAGGTGGTAAGAGAGGGAGAGAGATTGAGGTAGAGAGAGAGGGAGAGGGGAAGGAAAAGACTAACGTCAGTGGAATGCTTCAATTCCAGGAATGCTTGCAATTAAAGCCCGCTGCAGCCCCTACCCCATGTCTGACTTTAAGATTTTACCTTCTACTGTCTGTTTTTCTCCGGGCCTCTATTATGTAACCAGCACTTTAACTTCTGGTTTATCACAGCGCCCTGCTGTTTTACTTGTTAAAAGTGCACTTTTGGCCAAACTGACGCTGTTCCAAGAATGTGGTTCTTTTTAGGGGGTTGTACATTTTTTCCTATCGTGGTTTGGTTCAGAAAATAAATGCATATTTAAAACCACATTGTGTGATATCTTTTTATTGCGCCATCAACACTGTCATCATTGCATCATTAACACGTTCATATAACAAGTCAAGGATTCCTTTAGGGCCATGTAAAATATTGACCACTTACTAATGACATGAGAGGGACCTGTTAATTATGTTAATAATCCCTGCAATACAATTTTTTAAAATACAGAACTAGAGAGAGAGAGAGAGAGAGAGAGAGCACTTCAAGCACATTTTTAAAGAAACGTTTTAAAGAAGGTCATATAATCCTGGCCAATGTGGCTAAAACGAGCCCAATGCAGTCGGTCCCATGAATACTCAACAAGTCAAACCTTTGATCTTTGAAATTCAGTAAATAATTTGTCACCAACTTGCAGAAGAGACACAGGTGTCTGTGGCAACTGTTCACGCAATTATTTACCAACACAACTTGCACATGACAAGAACACACAGTTATTGACACATTCCCTGTACAGTCCTGACCTCGCTCCATGCAATAAGGGAGTTCCTGGGAGGCCAGCGCTTCAGACGAAGAAGCAGGCTCCGGCACATTGAGAAAACATTTTAAGCACTGTTTAAAATCCTGGGATACGAATTTTAGTGTAGCAGGGGGATGTTATAGAGGGAAAAAAGTTTTTACTCTCATAACTGTGTTCTCTCATTCTACACAATTCTAGTTTGACTTGAATATCCTTTGCCTACTGTATTGAGAAGTGTTTTGGGAAGTCTGGCAGGCAAAACTGAAAAAAGATGTTTTTATTCACTACAAATATCCTAAGAAAAAAAATATCTGGTGTTTTTATCCTTAAGCCTGCACCACCCCCAAGAATCAGCTGTTGTAGGAATTATGGACTGTATACTGTATATCTGGAAAGATGTTTTTCATGTGCATGTGATTATCCATTAATGTCAATTGATAATTGTTTATCACTTTACTCAATATAGAATCTTTTATTTAGATTTGTTTTTTTTTATAAACTTCTACTACACTGTAGCCTGAGAAATGCTCCAAACATCATCTATTCCTCCAGCTGATCGCTTGCACATACAGTATATGTACCTGCATAGTAGTGCATTATTTAAATGGTGAGCATGTTTGGACATGATGTGGGGTTTCCAAATGACAAGCCTGTCCCGACCTGCAGTCTGGCTGATATCAGGCTGAGAATCCTCACTTTTTTTCACAAGGTTTTGTTTTTTAGTCCAACTGATTCGTATTTATGCATAATATGAGATATGCATTATGTGTGCACATTTGATCAAAGCTACTGATATTGAGAAATCATGTGAGTTAAACCCAGGGTTCAGCATTTCATTATAATTCCTATAGGATTTTTGGAGAGATTTACTTTTTGATGGAGGATCGCTAATAAAAATACAGTATACGTGGATTTTAAATAATTAAATCATTCAAGACCTGTTTAAAACTTAAGGGGCCAAGTCCTTAGTCAGCAGCAGCGATGTCTGAGAAACTGGAGACAGATTTGCATCGCTGGCCCAGGTTATCACAAAGAAAAACAGCGAGATAAGGATCTGCAAGTTATGAATGCCAAGGCATGTGGAGATGTTGACATTTTCCAGCTCATCCACCCTCCAGAAACATTTAAACCTTTAGCTTTAGCCACTGGAAGTGATCTAAACTAGTTAGTTATAATTACTTGATGTTAACTTTAAGCCTTGTTATAACGTAATATGTTTATCAATAGCTGGTTGCATTAAATATATCTAAGCATTGCTAAAGCCTAAAATTAACATTTAGGAGAAGGGATATCTTTGCTAGTAGCGCTAAATACGGTATGTCCTTGGAAACCTTATTAAATTAGCATGAGCAAGCTAGATAAGACAACTAGCAAGCACTTGAAACCTAAAAAAAAAAAAAAACAGTCAATGCTAGCTAGCTGTATATATAATATATAGCTTGTTGCTTGTATTGCTATTCTCTGGAAGGGCGTGGCTCAGCAGCAGCTCATTTCCATAGACACTGACAAAGAGCATTTGAAGGAGGAGTGAAATAACTGAAATAATGTTTGAGGAATAAAAGCTATTTCAGCTGGAGTATTTACAGCTACACTTTAGGGGAGGTCGGTGTTAAAGAAATAGTAAAGTATCATACATTTAAGTAAAAGCTTAAATAGGTTTTTGTTACCAAATGAGTGATTGAATCTTTCCTAAGTAATTTGCTTAGTTGCTGCTTTTACTTTCAGATTTATTACTACAGTACCTTAACTTATACTCAGATCAGTGTGTTTTCTGGTCCTTCTGGTCTTTTTCTGGTCTTACTACTTTTTCAAACATTCTACACACTTTAATATTTTAGCTGGCAGACATAAATATCATATACAGACATGAAAGTAAAGAATGCATACCTATGATCTCATCACTATGGACCTTCAGGCACATGACACTGATACATATGCAATAAACATGCCTCTGGGACAGGGACAAATTGACAAATTACAGATACTGTAGATTAGGCTTTAGGCGGGTCCTGCTGCTGTAAATGACATCAGGTATTTCACCAACAACATGCTTTAATAACTAATTTTTTACCAATTTTCAACTAAATTCTTACATTTTTGTACAATGTCTTCTATGTGTTACTCAAGAAACCAGAGTGGTCTCGTTAAGAGTTTGCCAGAATGGTTTTCGAAGACGAATAAGTATGTAGGAATTTCATTTCGTGCTCTGCATCTGTCGCAAAAACTTTACCCTCTATTTCACAATACGTACAATCTTGCTTTGTTTATCGGCTTTTGGCACTTCTTGAAGTTTTAGTCAGTGATTTTGGCAGAAATTCCCTTCTAGGCCGCAACCCCCAAAATTCATGCTTAGGCTAGAATGCCTGAATGCTATTGCAAGAGCAGAAGATTTTTTGTCATTTGCCAGGCAATATGGTTGACAGGTTATAATTTCTTGCTCTGACGGTTTGGATGTTACTGTTCCATTTTTCTCTCATTTATCATAAACTGCAGAGTTTTAACTCTTTTACTGATAAATGCCTAACATCATATATTATATAAATATAGGTAAAATTAAGGTGGCATTGTGGTTAGCACTGCGGCCTTGTACCTCTTCGTACGCTTTCTCCAGGTACCTGGGTTTCCTTCCGCAGTCCAAAGTCATGCAGATCAGACTAATTGGCATTTCCAAATGTTTGAGTTTGAGAAAGAACATGTTATGGAACTTTTCAAAGTACTACATTGAGATGTATTTTTTTTAAAAGTACCTAAATGTTAACCTTGCAATACATGTTCTCAAATGTAGTTTTTGCTTCATTCTTTTATGATTAAATCCTTGTAAGTGTAAATAGAAAGGCAAGCTAAGGATCAGATTTGGCATGTTAAGATTCTGAGGCAGAAAAGCTCTAAGGCCCAACCCTGGGTTATTCTCTGTGTGAGGTTTCTGTGCAACTTTTCTCAAGAATCGTGTGTTTCTGCCTCATACTGCATTCCATATAGACGCACCAGATCCACTGTGGCTCCAATATGAATAAAGCTTGTAATGGTGACAAATCAGTAAGTGACCTAAACTTTTTAAACACAAATACTTAACACAAATTATATTATTGAGCCAATTAGCTGCTGGTGAGTATACAATTGTTAATTGATACAACATATTATTCCTATTGATTGCTAGCATTATAGTATTGTCAAAACAGCTCAAAATAATGACTTCACTGTATGCTAATTAGGCCATTAGGCGCATTCATTTTAAGTTTTAAGACTTTCAGCGTGGGCATAATTAATGTAGATTTTGACTGGGTAAGAGGACAATTTAATTCTAGCCTTGAATAGTGTATATAAAGAACGCTTAATTCTCAGCATTAGCATTATTTTGTCACATTTCAGATAAAAAATGATTATGGGAACTGCTTATTAAATTACATGAATTCCAATTTAATTCCTTTTTTGTGTGTGTAGCTGCATACCGTAGCTGTGATTTAATCACTTCCTTTTGTTTTTTTCTGTTCATCACCTGTTTAAATCTTTTCCTGAATTGGTTGCCAACTAGTTTGTTACTAATTCTGATCAGCATAGTGAGAGCCCTTGACTATATGGTTTGATTAATTATATGCTGTCTCAGCTAAAAGTTGCATTAGATTAAAAAACTCAAGTAAACGAATATACCCATTTCAGCTTACATGTGAACATTTATGTTTATATTTACTTATATTAGTAATTTAATATTAATAATATATTTAAATATATTTATTTATATTAGGTTTATATTTACTCATGGATGATATGAATCTTGTTGAAAATATACCTTTTATAAATAATAACTCATAGAAATATTTGTCCATGTTAATTAATGTGTTAATAAAATAACATCAGTTTAGCAGAAGTTTATGCAACAGATTATATGTGAATGTACTAGAAGTGACTGTAATTATATTTAAGCGTGCAGGACCTGTATAGGTAGTACCAGGATAAAATGGTAAGTTTACTTGAATTGATAACTTTTTCATACTGTAGATGTGAGTAGAAGAAGCTTTATTATTTAAATTGCATTAAAAATCTGTGTGTGTGTGTGTGTGTGTGTGTGTGTGTGTGTGTGTGTGTGTGTGTGTGTGTGTGTGTGTGTGTGTGTGTGGGGCGGTGATTGTGTCTGTTTGTTTAATCTTTTTTAGTTATTGCATAATCAGATAATGTCGACCTTGGTCAGAATCTACTAGACTGGAATGAGGGCCCGGCAGGCTGAGCTGTCTCTACATGTTACTGTAAATGTAAAAACATACATGCACACACACACTTGCAAACACAAGACACATGCAATCAGACACACAGGGCTGTCAAAACAATTAGAAGAAATAGTAAAAGGCTGTTATTTTTTTCAGAGGTGTGATTGGTAAAGTGGTACTGTAAACTGGCTGCTCTAAAGGTGTCGTCATGGTAGAAGGCTGGTGAAATCTGAGATTTTGCAATTCCCAAATAATACAGATTTCTTTAGGCTAAAACTCTAGGAGGAAGATCTCTGAATTGATAAACAACATGTTTGACAGGCAAACATTTGAATCAGCTGACTTTCATGTTTGGGTGAATGTTGGCGGCTCATTCCGTTGGTTGCTGTGTCTTTTTTAACAAGCCTCAGTTTTTCCTCTAAATCAGTATTTTATGGGCAGCAGCATAAATATAATGAGTTCATATGATACACTGCAGTACACATGGCAAAAAGTGGTTATGATCTAAAATTGAAAAAATTACAAAAACACTCAATGCATCTTTAAACATAAATTTAAAGGTCATCTATTATTCCGTTTCGAAAAAGTCTTAGATGTCTCCAAAATGTCTCTTTTAAATGTTTCACCTAAAGCACATCACGGATTATGCTTTCTGGCATGCTGGATTTTTAAACACAGTTTCCGTGGCCGTAGTTTTAAATGACCTGAACTTGATTGCCGCTTTGAGAAGATGCATTTTCCTAGCTCATCAGAACACAAGGACTGGAAACATCCACATTCTTATCATTATTTACATACAGTATATTTTTCCCTAATTTAAATCGTCAGAAACGTGGGTGGGAAAAGCCTGAAAATGTACTGTATCGCATATACAGATTAATCCTTTTTAAGAGCTAAAGATTACATTAGGCTAAACTACAGTACTAATGGGAGCTTAAGCAGACTAGGTTAGCCGTTAGCATTTACAGTACCCACTGCTATCCACTTGGCAAATGATCCATTTTGAAAGATGATGATGAATGAAGAATGACAGAGCTGAGCACTGACCTTAATATATGAGGTCACAATAGGGGCAAAATCTGATTCTCTTATTTAAGCCCCAACAAATAGAAAAATAGAAAAAGGACAAACAGAGGTGAATGTATTTTTTTCAAGTTTCTTTCTCTGGACTGGAATACCATATGAGTGTCAAAAATGAAAATGAATAAAAAAGTGAATTTTAGTTCTAGTAGTTCCCCTTTAATATTGCGCAACTGTAATGATATTGACATAACATGACATTCAATTATTTTTTAGATTAATTATAATGCTTGGGAGGAGACTGTATACTATACTTCATTTAATGTACATTCATTTTATTTTTTCCATCTTAAGTAAAGGCTAATTATTTAATACGTTTTAAACCTTAAAACCCAGTGAACACACACAGATACATGGAGACATTGTGTTTCAGGACCTTCTGCGCGTTAGTTTGTTCGGCACTTTTGGAATTTCCCACCTTAATGGACTTCATTTGCACCTTATTGTAAATTAAATCTATTCTCATGAATATAGAAGTGTGTGTGTGGGGGGGGGGAGGGATTTAACAAGTGGACAATCACAGATAATAACCCTTATCAGAAATATATCAAGTTGTTATGTCCTTGATAAGAGTTATTAAAGGTAGCTGTTGGCAGAGCATTTTAGAAGTGTGAAACTGTATTAGCTGACCATCAATCAGAGTACAATAACATCAAGATGTGTTTTGAACATCAGTGTACAGTATATACAGTACCTACTTTCATTTGAATTATACACTACATCTATATAAGAGTACACAACCGGGTGCCTTGCTTTGAGATCGCTTTGAAGTGCTCCGAATGTAAAGGGCTGAATGTTACGCTCTGTCTTATTATCACGGCAGGAAGTTGTTCACTGTTGGGAGACTTGAATAGAGCAATAAAACTAAGCCCTGCTTGTCTATTAATGCTGGTCATATTGCCCTGGATTCTGTGCATTTATTGCGTTAGACGGGCTCTCTAGACGTAAGTGCAGGTTTTAAATAAATAACTTCATTCAGATTATTACAAAACTGTCAAATCAAGTGTGATTGTGACTAGAAGTTTGTGAGTTTAAATCCCAAGACTACCAAGAAGTAATTTTTGAGTAAGGGCGTGATCAAATGCATGGCACAAGATGATAACTTTAATCATTGCCATTCCAATTCTGGACGGAAATCACAATCTTTAACAGACGGATTACTCTTGCACGAGTATTGCAGAGCCATATCAAGTTCTTGTTAATTTATAATTTAAATAATTATTGAAGGGTTCTAGTTCTTTTAAAAAAAATGCAAGGATGTCATTATGCAGCCACTTGGTGTATTTTGCACCAATGCAAATTCACAAAAACATTTTGTCCTATTTTTCTTTTTACACAGATTTGACCCCATACAGTCTTGTTTTCAGATAGTAAAAATGGTAATTTGTGACATGAGACTGATCTCGGACTTGTATTTTAATATATAAGTTCAACATTATCATGCCTGATACTTATAATAATTTGCTCTAACATTTCAGTGAGGCATTTCACTTCTGTACACGCAATAACGTAACTTTTGTCAGATCAGACATCGACACTGTGACAGTGTGACAGCGTTGCTTATATTCGTATTTGACATTTCACATCAAAACTCTTTGTTGGCCTATTGCTATGTTTAAGGTTATGTAGTGACTAGGCTGAGAATGCCATCGCCCTACTGTAGGAACAGTCAGAGGTTAATCATTACACCAGGTAAGTTATTTAACAGACAGTATTGACAAGACACCACACCTTTTAGTTAGTTATTCAGGGCTCACAGGTGCATTTTCAAGAAGCTAGTGCAAACACACACACACGGACGCTCACACACGGACGCTCACACACACACACGCTCACACACACACACACGCTCACACACACACACACGCTCACACACACACACACACACACACACACACACACACACACACACACACACACACACACACACACACACACACATAAATAACCAACTTCACAATATGGAGGTTTAGAGTTTGGAGGCCATAAATGGTAAATTCCATAATGTAAATGGAAACTGTATTTTTAAACCAACAGAAAATACATGAAGATCCCTAAATACATAGATTCATGTGTCACCGTACATTGCCTGGACAAAAAAGTGACCATTTCAAAAGGGTCAAATTATCAGGCTGCATTAAGCAAAGAAAACAACTATGGAGATTTGAAAAGATTGAAACTGGGTTAATAACGGGTTACTGTCAACTTTGTGGAATAAATTCGGTCGGAAAAATAAATCACGAATAGAGATCACTTAAACAGCTTTTCTTGGTGAAGTTGCATGGAAAAAAACAGCAAAACAGTAAAACCATAGCTGTGTTTAAAAGTGAAAGTAAGAGAATTTCCATCTGTATACAGTGCTGTGTGATGAAGACTCATGGGGTTGGGACTGTATGGCCAGAATAGAACCACTTCATAGTGTGCGTGTGTGTCAGGGTAAGAAGTGAAGAGCATGAAGCGATGCACCGATCATGCATGGTGCACTCTGTGTAAGCCTTTGGAGACGGTGTTATGATCTGGGCTTCCTTCAGTTGGTCATGTCTAGGCTCAGCAACGTTATGTGGCAACAAAATGAAGGCAGCTGAATGTACTGAATGGTTTTCTTCCCTGATGCCATTTCTAGAACTCAAATTGTGAAGGAGTGGGTCTGGGAGCACGAGGGATCATTTTCTCACATGAAATCGAAACAAAAAAAGGAAAAAAGAAAAAGTGTAAAACAAGTAAACAATATGATGTTTAAGCTTAACTCATTTCATAGAATTAGGTACATAATTGTTTTGTTTTTTTAAGTAAAATAAACATATTATCAATATGTGAAATTAACACACACACACAAAAAAAAATTCAGTACATTACTTAAATGGTCATTTATCATATGCTAAGTTATTACTCTCATCCCCTCACTTTCTCACTCATCTTCTATACCGCTTTATCCTGTATTCGGGGTCTCAGGGGCCAGGAGACTTGGGGCACAAGGCGGGGTACACCCTGGACAGGGTGCCAATCCATCACAGGGCACACATACATACACTCAGTCACATACTACGGGCAATTTGGGGACACCAATTAGCCTAATCTGCATGTCTTTGTCTTGTGGGAGGAAACCGGAGTACCCGGAGGAAACCCACGGGGAGAACATGCAAACACAATGAACACATAGACGGGAATAGAGTCTGGCCGGGAATCGAACCTGGACCCTGGAGGTGCAAGGTGACAGTGCTAACCACTACACCGCCCATTGCTAAGTCTTCTGGCCCTGTGGTCTGCTTGTTGATGTGTGTGGTGACTGAGGACAGATCCACTCAATGACCATGAAGATGGTCTTGAACTCATTTATTGTGACTGCAGTCGCTCAGTAGTTTTGGAAATCGAATTGCCACAACCCGAGCCTCCACTGTGAGCCATAAAGTGGACTTTATATATAAACTTAAACATTTCCATGTATAATCAGAACTCCCAGCACAGATACTGTACAGCGGGGATTGATTTATGGTTGTTACTATCTGATATCACCCAAATGAAAAGGAATTCCTGTTAAGTTCGGTTCCTCTTAAGGGTTCTTCCTCTTGCCGTCTCAGGAAGTTTAAAAAAAAAAAATTGCCTTCATGACCCCTGGGTTGCTCATCAGGGACTAATAGTTTATGCTTGTATTTATACATTGTTCCTTACATTTTATATCCTTTATAAGCACTATACCAATAAATTGAATTGAAATGAATTAAAGTTTGCATTCTGGGAATATGCTCAATACTACGCTCTCTGATTGTGGTACACAACACCCACACACACACACACACACATACCCACCCACCCACCCCCCAGAATACAGGGGGGTGGAATTTTAAGCTAATGTAACTCTAGGTACTTTCTGTTATTCAGTAGAATCACTTTCAATTTGTTTCCTTGTGTATACTAAGAGCCTCTGGATCGTTGTTTAGGGTTGATTTCCAGTACATCGACACTCACTCGGACACTGTTATGACATAGGGATCAGTATATGTTTTGCTTTTATCTAAATAATGATATTTGGATACTCTTCCCCAGCGTTAAAGGCAGCCGTAGAGACCAACATCCGAACAGTTACCTTGTTGCTGCGGATCCATAAATGTCCAGAAGCACTGTGTACGCCGTGTGGCATCGCGCTGTCTGTGTTTTGGTTTTGGAAGTGTGAAAAAGGGTGTGTGTGAGAAAAGTAGCCCTAAATTCGACCTGAGACTGAAGTGACCTTAGAATCCTTTAAAATGATGGTTTTTGGAGATTATTTACTTTTTCTTGTGACTCCCCCCTTACTGGCTTCATTTACTTTCATTCTTTCTTAATCCGTTGGTATTTCCTGCTGGAGTTCCTGTGGGAGTGAAGCCACTTTAGTAATATTCCACTCACAGTCTCCAGTACAGTCTGTCCCAAAACATCCTTTTCATGAGTAGATAAAAGACAGAAACAAAGTTATTTTTTTTCGTCCATGTAACTAATTTGCTGTTGTTGTCTTGCTGTTAAATAATCGGCCTACCAAATCTTTCTTCTTGCCCAAATCATAATCATAATGAATGTTTTTGAGTGTTTTTAAGGGCAGTTTTTAAACCTGACAGTGAGTCATTATTAACTTGTAAAAGGCTATCTGTGATTCAGTATAGAGAACACCTTTTAGGAGTTCTGGTGCAGAAAATCAGGAATACAGGTGAGACTGTGCTCTAAAGGCAAGCCTTGTTTGAACAGGCTGCCTGTGAAATGTCAAAAGTTACAGTGATTCAGCTGATGCCTCAAGGGTGTCCTTTAAATACTACTATTTTGTACTGCTCATCATCGTTCTGTCTTAGAATAATATTTTACATTCTGAGCCTTTAAGGCACATACCACTAGAAAAATATAAGAGTTTTTTTTTTTTTTCAGGTTTTTCCAAGAAGTTGAGCAACTGCATACAACAGGATAGAGAGTTGTGTTCATCTATTTGAACTCACTCTCCCAACACTAAGAGACTCTAAACTCAGTCAAAGTGGGGGAGAAAGTCTCACATCGCTTTTCCAGGATTCATCATACAGTATGTTTGGAGTACGATGTCAGAAATGCAGCCAAGGTTCAAGCGGTAGCAAAATGGTCACTCCCTAAACACATCTCTATACAGTAGATGATACGTGGAGTTTCATTGGAACCCCTCAAGCACCACACTGTAGGGCTGGATCAAAGAAATTCGCAAGCAGCTCAAGCCTACAAGGCATTAAAACAAGCTTTTAACTGGTTGGCTCAAATCTTGCAAACATTATGATACATGTTTGATGGTCGTAGTAGTAGAGACCTCCAAGAATGGGGTTCTACTGTAGATAAATTCTCCTTTGTGGTTAAAAACACCCAAGTGACTCAACCTCATACTACATAACATTCCAAACCTGATTCTCTCCTGCAGATGTATCCAACAGATGTGAAAGGCGCCACCAATGACAGTGTCTTACTTTCCTTTCTTTACTGCCATAGCACCATATATCTAGGGAAATATATGACAATTTGGTCACTTGGTCCAAAAGCACGTTTCCAGGTTTAGGAGTTTACTGCCACGTGCACTGAGATGTGCAAGCCCCTTCCATTTTTTCGTGATGCTTTAATAACCTGGGGTCATACGAACTATAAGATGACATCCACAGGTACGTTAAACAGGCTGTGCGCATTCCCAAATAAAAAAAATCGCCCAGATTGCAAATCTCTGCCCTTACCAGTCCTTCTTTCTACTCAAGGCTAAAAGATACTCATAGCCGTGACAGGCCACTGTGCACTGTCAGACCAAGTACCACATTTTACTCTGCAAGTATAGCGGGGATTTATGGAGGAAACTATGAGTATGATCTCTAATTATAATCTTTTTACCGACATAGAAAGAAATAAAACTGTCAACGCCTTCATACTTTCTGTAATGATCAATTACAGAAATGCTCATGTTTTCTTTCCTTTGTGTAGTATTGCCCAAACCTTCTGTACCATTTACCCACCCACCTCATGACTTTCCAGTGAGATCTGGATTGCCAACCATCTTCCTTTCCTTAAAATCCCACACTAACAGATGCTCCAGATGTTGGCAAGTTGTTTTAAAGAAATGTGAGGGAGGCAGTACATAAATCAAGCATTACAATGACATTGACAGACACTGTCCCGTGACCCTTCCAATAAGCCAGGTGATTGGGTATGACTGTCAGTCAAGGACTAGAAATCATGTGTTTGGGGTTTTACTGTCAAGACAGTGTTTGCAATTTTCAAAGTCCCGTGATACATCACACACAATCTTACACGACCTCACGACCATTTTCACTCTATCACTAGTGACACTCACCTGCTTACAGTCACACTACCCCCTATAAATAATTTGGGCTAATTAACTCTTGGTCCAACATTGCCTCTGTGACAAATGCAGATCTTTTTTTATCTGTCTATCTTTGTTTGTGTTTTGACAGTAGGCTGTTTCGCACATCCAAATTTAATCTTGGCTACTCTTTGCCTGTTTATTTTATTTTTATTTCTAAATTTGTGCCAGATATTAACATTTAGTGTGTATTATATTTTAAATAGGTCATTTCCTTTTGTTTTTCTCATACCTACAGTATTAGTTATTGGATGGTGTCTTTATTTATGCAGAAGGTTGCATGTTTTCATATGGCATTTTAATACATAGTACTTACTGAATATGTTTAATGGGTATTTAAAAGCTTAATTGTGATTGTTTTCTAACCAATAGAATAAACTGTACTACTGACACAATTGGGGTAATTTAGTGAGAGGACTGACTTGGCAGGTGACTAATTTAAATAATTTGACATTATGACATTATAATATTTCCTTTGATCTCAGTTGGTTTACCAGTGGTTATCTTGGTTATATTATTAAGTTTTATTAATAAGAGAAAAAACAAAAAACAAAGAATGCCTGTGGGTTTCAGTGTTTATGTGGTAATAAGCTGCAGCATTTTAGATTTTTTTCGATTAGGATAAACATTTTTATCACGTGTTCTGTACCTTGCAGGACAATAGAATAATTTTTCCCCAGAAGCTGAGTTAGCCAGGATACAGCACTCTGAAGCAGATAAGATTAATGGCCTCGCTTAAGGGCTCAACAGGGGCAGCTTGGCAGTGCTGGGACTTGAACCCCTAACCTTCCGATAGTAACCAGGAACTTTAACCTTTTTGAGCCACCACTGCTCCATTAACACCCTACTGTAACAAAGTCTGATTTTCTTTGCAATAATTTATGCATTATAAACACTGTGTAATGGATAATGCTAATAAATGTTAAATAATGATGCTAAAATAAACGTCACAGTATTGTTTATTATGTATTATAACATTGTATTAATGTATTCGTAGGTCATTATAGAGATCTATGGTTGTTAAGGGGGTATGATTGAAAATGAACTGCAGGGCCAAGTTTGGGGGTAATGTTGCTTTAAATGGTGACATGTTGCAGCCAGGGAGAATAGGGGGCACCCTGCAGGAAGTAGAATAGTCTGCCAGCTCCAGAGACATTCATGAT
Organism: Clarias fuscus; assembly: GCA_030347435.1. Taxonomy (NCBI): domain Eukaryota; kingdom Metazoa; phylum Chordata; class Actinopteri; order Siluriformes; family Clariidae; genus Clarias; species Clarias fuscus. Next base: position 11,446,879 of record CM059227.1, read on the forward strand.
GTAAAGTTTAGGGGGAACCAGACTGGGCTCAGCGCCAGCCAGACTTTTGTGTTTTGCACTGTGTGTATGAGCATGTGTGTATGTGGGGGGGTGGGGGGGGTGGGGGCGGGGGGTTGGGCGCCAGAAGGCACACGTCCAGCTAAGAAGGCGTAGGTTGTGGGCACGTAGGACATAAGGCATGCACAAGGCGAAGGCTGTGAGCCTCTCCTCAGCCTCAAAGGCTCACTGAGAAATGGCCAACTCGCTTTCATGGGTCTAGCAGCTGCTGATAGCCGTTGGATTAGCTTTGTTTTGACTCCTATTGAAGACCCAGCTGCAGAATGACCGTTAAAGACCCTGTTTAATGTCAGTTCAAACCGTATGCATGCAATTTTGCCATATTCAAATAAAACATACAGTACATAAATATACACTGAACTTGAATTGGTATATGTTAATGTATGTAGTAAAAATATATAGAATTCAGTTAAAACCTTTGATATGTTTTACAGCACTCTTTCATGCGCACTTTACGTTTGGTACATGGCTCTGCAGAGAGGAAATAAAAGGGGAGAACACTCGGCTCTGTTCCGCTGCCAAAGAATGCAACACCAAAACAGGAAGTGCAATCAGTCCCCTCCATACACACTTCCATCCCAGTAATCTTGGTTAACCTTTTTTAAAGGGATTTTTTAAAGGGGGTTCTTATTGGGAAATTGAAGGTTTAAGTGTATCATTCTGTAACATTCCTTCTCAAAGCTGTTATCTACCTGCATTCACTATATGAGCAGGTTTGTACTTGTCATAGGTTGACTGAGAGTTATGAGGAAGTAGGGAGAATAGATAAACTTTCACCCTGACAGTCAGAGCCAGATAAAGACAGTACTTCTTTCACTAAAGAATGTAAATGTTAAGCTGTCATTTTTACCCAATAATAACGATAATAGACTTTGTTTGAAATATGTTAGTAAAGTTTTTTTTTAGTCATGCTTCATGTTTCATGATATTAGATATGAGATATACTGTATATCATGATATTATTTCAGCTGATCCACATTTTTTACAGTCAAATGGCATTAGTTCAAATCACTAGGATGACAGGATAATAAATGCTTATTGGAGCATTCTCATGATCAATGCATGACATAGTAAATGGGTTGGCTATAATAATTCGTCAGGCATTAAGTTAAGTGGAAATCTGGTTGTTGGTATCTGTCTATTGTTATCTCATGGCCTTATTTGAGCCATGAATAGTTGAGCCATTAAATTACAACTTTATTACATGTATTGCATCATCATGTTTAGTCCGGTCACATGCTGTAAACTTACCCTGGAGTTTTTTTTCTCAGAGACAGTCATGAGTAAACATTAGGTTCAAAGTCCTTTTAGAGTATCACTAGGTGTGACTTCTTTGTATCTCAGACACTTTTAATTTGTGTCACAGACACTTTTAATGTTATCTTCTGAAGGCATAAAATTGCTTCGATGCAAGTGAAGTCTCTCTGCGAAGTCCTATTATAATATATAGTCTATCTATGTGTGTGGGGGGGAGAGGGGGAGGGGGGTGTTGACCACCAATATTCAACCAGACTGAACAAGCAGACGTCTCTTCATTTAAGATTTCAAACTCTGTTTTTATGTTGAACGTAATTTTATATTGTGTTAAATACATGCAGAAATGTAAGTAAAATAGACTGAGTCTGAGTATTTATTACTTAAAGTTATTGTTTATTTCCACTTTAACGTATAATATCATAAGTTAATGTAGAACATTGAACTTGTATTTGCACATATTTAAGCTTGCCAGGAAGCAGGGTCAGCCATGATACACAACCCCTAAAGCAGATAGAGTTAGTAGATGAAGAGAGAGCGATAGATAGATAGATAGATAGATAGATAGATAGATAGATAGATAGATAGATAGATAGATAGATAGATAGATAGATAGATAGATAGATAGACAGACAGACAGACAGACAGACAGACAGGTAGACAGACAGACAGACAGACAGACAGACAGACCTTTAATGACATTGCATAGTGCAGGTACTCAGTAATGAAAGTGCAAATACGGGTGCATATACATCAGTTGTGCAACTTTTAAGGTGTAGGTTAAATAAGTATATGTAATCAAATAAATATTATATAACAAATGTTTTATATAATACATGTGTTATACGAGTGTTGTATGGGAAATTAATATGTGCAGTAGCTTTATAAATGATTAATTGAAAATTCCACTGTCAGAATAAAAAAGCTCATATATTGTACAAGTGATATAAGCATGTATCATTCATAAAATAGAGTATGAAATATGTACATTGAAAATAAAACCAGTAACAGGTTATCTTTGTAAGTTTTCAATGTATATCCAGATAATGTATTGATATAAAGATATTACAAAAATAATATCCATAGATAAAAGTACTGAACCCCCAACCTTCAGATTAATAACCCAGGTCCTTAACCCTTCACTGACCCACCATGGCCTAGTTCTCGTTGGTTTTAACTTTGGTTTTAACACAAAAATTCAGCTAGACATGAGAAAAGGATGCAACACTTTTGGTAGCGTCAATCAAAAAAAGCCTAGACTTGTCATGCCTCAGTTAACCAATGTGTATTTTAATCCAGGGGACTGTCCAATGCAAAGTTCAACTTCGACTTAAGTTCAACTTAAACATACTTAGACACACTTTAACACACTACGACTGGTTAAGTAATACGATAAAACTATTTAATTCATTTATGTTTATTTGTTAGCCAGTTCAGGCTAACATTGTGGAATTTGGGGATTTTGATCAATATTCTTTGGTTTGTCTGGGATCATGGCTTTATACTGTAGCAAACACTGAAAGGTTGTGTTTAAATCTTAAATTTTAATATGTATGAGCTCAGATTTTCCCATGTACACCAGTGATAATTTGTAGTTTATATCAGAAGCTACCACTATGGGTAGTGATTCTTCCCAGAAGACATCCATTACAGCTTCAAAACTCAGCCTAAGATCAGAAACCGAGTCAGCATTAAGCCACATCACAGCTGGTGAGTCCTTCAGATCAGCTGCCAGCCTAGTGGATGTAACAGGATCACAGTACCAGCACCAAGCCTGAATCAAGCCTCTTGCCGATCGGTTTGAGGAAGTCAGAGAGACAGAAAGCAAGACAAAAATGATGCTGCTTCTACACTCCAGAACTTCCTGTTTCTTTTTTGCCTCATCTGACAGAATACTCTGCCACTGTTTGCTCTCACATAAACACACTAGCAGCTGGGGTCACTGGAGGGGGTGCTGTGTGATTGTATAATACACGACAACGTCCCAGTTATACTGAACGTTGTGACAGTGGGGGAAGTGAAAGCATGACTTCTGCTTTAGTATTACATACCTATTGTAGAGGGCCTTATTCAAGCATGGGAAAAAATGAGCCACAATACATAGCACTTTAACCTCAATGCAGGTTTTGTTTACACAATTACAGCCATTGAGCCTGGAATACCTACGCTATCACCTGAGCTCGTTTCCTTAAACCTGAAAAACCTTCTTGCAGTATATGGTGTATATTGGGGCTAACAGTATATTATTATATAATTAATACAGTGTTTATGTGTGTGTACTGTACTGTTTAAATGCCCTGCCTTATCTAATATACATTGTATTATATCCTTCATCCTTTAAAATAGTTTGTTCTGTCTCTACGTCATCATGGTCATACTAAGGGAAAAAAAGAGAAAAAACACCTGTATCAAAAAGTAATTCGATGCTGTAATATGGACGAACAACACTATAAAGTAAAACCTTCTTGCCCTGAGACAGATGGCTTCAATAAGAGGATCCATTCTTAGCTGAGACAAAATGCAATCTGTTTCGCAATTCCTTGCATGCCTTTACACTTCCAAACACAAGGCAGAGAGTGTGCGAGCGTGTTTGCACATGCCCTAAAATGTAGTGGGGAAAAAAACATCGCCTGTTATTGCGTTAACAAATTGAGAGGATTACACGCGTTACATGAGATTTAGTTAAGCGTTGGATTAAGAATACTAGTGTAAAAGAAAACCTACAATATTAAACATGCCTTCGAATATGTTGCAACATGTGAGATTTAAGTTTTGTTTCCTAATGTACGTGCAATCCATATAGACCAATATATTCTGGGAATGCAGAATGTGTTGTATAGAGTATACCTAAATATACCATAATATGTAATAGGTTGTTCTTGTTTAAAATTCCCAACTTAATCTACAGCCTGCTTTTTCTTAAATCTCAAGTTTTAGCTCTATATTCAGCAATGCATCAAATGAAGGCCAGTAACACATGCTGTAAGGTAATGAATGCAATCTGCCTGATCTGGAGCAGTGCCACTTCATGTGTTTGTGCCACCATGAAAAAAAAAAAAGCAAACGAGTAAAACAGGAAGCTGGTCTATTCTGCTGCCTTAACAAAATACCAAGGGTTATACAGTAACTTTTGAAGGATATGTTACGGTTAAGCAGTATGAATCTGCTAAATGTGTAATGTTACACGTATCTTTTCCTGTTGCACTATGAGACTCCAATTCCTAAGCAATTACGGTAATTGCTAAACCTGTTTATTTCTCTAAGACATCATGATATTCCCCAGACCTTTGATCCAGCTTGACCACAGCATGGGCAGTTTTCCTTTTTCAGTTTTACTAGAGCTATGTTTTGTTCTAGGCTTTTCACTTTATGACTAGCGCAGAGAGTGCTTCTTGCTTCTTTTCTGACTCGATTAGGTGGTGCCAGGGGAATGTTGTTGGTGTTGGCAGTGCTAACACAGTTAACCTTGACTGCTAGATAAACTCCATAACCAAAGAACATAAAATTTTTTTTTTTTTTAAAGTTCAGTAATGGGCTTGAAAAACAGCAAGTTCAAGTTCATAAGCTAATCAGTGCTATTATTTCACATGCTAGCTAATGACTAATTCAAATCTTCTTGCTATGTACATTTGATAGCTTAGCATAGCATTTAGTTTTGTGTTTCTTTAACTCCCAGACATGGATAAGCAATGCAATAATGGCAAGTTTAGCAAATATGTATTGCATGTTGTTGCTGTTAGTCTTTTGGTTGCTCCCGTCGAGGGGGCGCCCCAGCGCACAGGTTTGCGGCGAGAATTGAACCCGGGCCTTCTACATGGAAACCTACCACTGAGCCACCAATTCCCTATACATAATACACACACACACACACACACACACACACACACACACACACACACACATACATATACACACACACACACACACACACACACACACACACACACATATATATATATATATACAGTACATATGTGTTGCATGTATACAAGTAGTTGTTAATTTCATAAAAGCATTTATCCATACAGTAGCAACCTAACCTGTTCTTTCATTTAATCTCACACCTTTATAGTTACTTTATAGTCAGCTCGAAGTCAATGTATGGTTTGCTTTTATTTGAATAAAAAGCTATGCCTATAAATGGCTATATAAGCTCATATGGCCTTAGTTGTTTTTCTCTTCAGGAAAGCATTAGTGCAAAATGTTGATGCCCTATGGGGCCTAATACTTTATTATTTTTTAAAAACGATTTTTAGATAACAAGAGAGACAGTAAACTCCCAGTATGTAACGCTGGCAATATTACATTCAGCTTAAATTCACTAAGCAAACAAAATAGTTCATTTGTAATTGCACTGCAAAGCCCTTTAAGCTTCGCAGCAGCGCTGAATCGTTTACTGCTGATTCAAACAGACAACAGCATTTTGTGGCACAACAGAATGCCACAAGAGCATTTTTTTAAATTATTATTACTGAACGAGTTATAATGTGTGTTACAGATCAGGGGATACAACCAGCAAATCATATAATCAATAATGCTGCTCTCATAAAAGGCTACCCTAACCCTAACCCTAACCTGAGAAGATGGAATCACAGCAAAGCATATCGCTATTGCTTTTCGTGTGCTTGGTGTTGTAACTAAGCACACACATACTGAAGAGTAAATGCTAAATGATAAATAACAAATAGTTAAGTCCTGTTCCAGCTAAGTCAGCCAAGGTTATGACAAGCACATTTGTCTCCCGGAGTCGTGAATTAAATGACCTTAGGCTTCATGTTAAATTGTATTGAGCCACATAGACATCTTCAGTGTTTCTGAGTTAAGCCTGTGCTGTGCAAAATAAAACTAATGGATTGAATCTTAGATTCCATAAATGTTATTATAAATTTAGACAACAGTGTATTGTGTACTATTGTTCGCATGCTACCATACATAGTATTATAATGTTCAATTGCTTACTATTCGGTCACCTACTCTTAACTAATGAATTTGGTTACATAATTTAATGGCAAAACACAATAGCTAACCTTATATCGTGGCTACTGGTTTTATAAGGGGAATTCAAATTTATCGGGGATTTTTTTTGATTGTGCAAAATAACAGAACACAGTTATAAGAGTAAGCACTACCTTAATTTCTCTAAATAATCCCCTGCCTCACTAATGCACTTTTCCCAGCATTTCACTAGTGCTTGGATACCATCATGTTTTCTCAGTTCACTGGAGCCATTATCGGACTGTCTGCTTCACGTCTGGCCTTCCAGGAACTCCTTAAACGGCCCAAATATGTGGAAATGGCTTGGAGAGAGGTCAGCATTGTACTGGGGATATAGCAATAACTTCCAAGTTGTGCACATGTTTTTTTTTGTGTGTATGATTCCCACCCAGAGATGCATATCTTCTGCAAGTTAGCGACAAGTTATCCACCAGCTTTCAAGGATTAGTCTAAATGTTGAAGAAATAACCCCAGGAGCAGAATATATGCCATTCTAGAGAGCATTATATTAAATAATCACAAAGATTTTAAATCATTAATGTGAATGAAAAGATGTTTAGTGCTTTCCCAGAACTGATAAAATTCAAATGTTTTTTTTTTTTGTTGTTGTTGTTGTTGTTGTTGTAGTTATCACACTTTTGAGACACCAGTGGTTTTGGTTTTGGGGCATTTTACCCAATATTGTGTATTTCTTTTAATTTTCGTATTAATTTAAACAGCTCTCCTATTATGCTGAACTTCCAGCATCATTATGACTGCAGATCAATCCCTTATATCTGATATCACCCAAATGAGGATGGGTTTTCTGATGGGTCTGTTTGAATCATTTTAATGACCCGGTTCTTTGAATCTCGTTCATCAAAATGAACAAATCTTTTTTTGAGCCATTTAGTTCATTATGTTCTTTTGACTAGAAATAAAATAAAATGTTACATTTTCAATAAACAGACCCCCAACACGTCTACGTAAATTCGCTGAGAACCGAACGACTCAGATTCGCTGAGAACCGTTTAATTCTGTTTCTAGTTAGTAACCTATAGAGGTTTTGCGATGATTAGAAAATGAACGAAGTAGAAAATGAACAAATCACTCTCCGAGACTACTCGTTCTCCTGAGCCACATTAAAGATTCGTTCAAAAAGATATATATTATAAATATATATTTATTCAAATGTGACTATGAAAATGCTTCACTCTGTTTTATTATTATTATTATTATTATTATTATTATTATTATTTTCATTCCTAAGCAGATTCATTAGGCCTGGGTGTGTCTGTAGTTGCTAGGCTCCTAAACGCATCCTGCTTCCTATGAGCTGATCAAAGGCATCAGATGAGACAAAGTGCACTTGCTGCCTTGTGCGCTGCTCTAATTAAAGCCCAAAGCCTGATTCTAGCACTGCTATTAAACAGCTTGAGGGTAATTAAGCCCACGAGTTCTCTCTCTCTCTCTCTCTCTCTTTCTCTCTCTCTGACACAGGATTTCGATGTGATTAAAGCTGATGTGGCACTCACCAGAGATGCTTCTGTCTCTTTTGTCTCTAGTTTCAGAATGTTTAACAGCTTCACGTTTCAAAATGATTAATCCTGTATAAGTGCATTCTAGCCGACTTAAATCAGCAAATATGTTTTTGTAACTCTGCATTAATCCCAGGTTTTAAAGATCCAACATCATCTCAGGACCTCACCTGACCTGCATTCATTTTCAGCTAGGGCTAATAAAGTGTAGTCTTGGTGAAGGGGGACAAGTGTTTAGAGGGGAAGAAATACTATATTAAAGGATCAAAATGCAGTAAAGGAAGTGAGACGATTTGATGCCTTCATTTTGAAAACCACCAACAAAGGATGTGTGTTACTATGAAGAGGAAACTGGAGTTAGTGAGTAAACCTGGACTGACATGAACCTTGTTATCAGATCCACATACTGTATCTACGAATCAACAACTTTAGACTTTAGGAAACTGTGAGCTGAGTGCAATAATAAAAACGGAGGAAATGGAGGCTGGTAGCGTAACCTAGCACCTACTTAACTTTGTGTCATTGTTACCAATAATATATGATACTAATCTTTGCTTTATCTTATAAGAAGCAAGGAAATGATGTCACCACCTTACAACCTTTAGTTACTTTCAGGTTAGGTGGAAATAAAAAGGCCTACAGGCGCTTAACCAGGGTGTGACTATTTCAGGAGTCAATTTAGCAACATCCTGTTAAAGACTGTCCAGTGGAAAAGTGGAGACACAAGCTTATATCCAGCCAACAATATTTTCAATATTCTATAAAACATCCTGAATATAGGACCGCAGAGCATTACAGCTCATGATCTGAACGTCCAAATCAACACTATTGATTGCTATTTCCTGCCAGTGATGCATTAACTCAGCAGACCTCTGTCCATCCCAGAGCAGCTCCATCATTCAGCTTGGTCAGGACTAATGGGAAGGAGATGCCATGCAGAGCACTTCACATGAACCATCAGCAGCTTTCTGTTTATCTATAATGGACTTACAGAACCACCAACGCCCCAAGACAGGGACCATGTAGGCTCAAGGAGAGACAGCTGGAGATACAAACAGAACCACAATGTAGCATCAGCGTTTAAGAGTTTCTTCCAAACACCATATCCTAATCTTTGCCCCTGCTCTGTCACGCCAACTTTTATTCAGAACTGTGGGAGGAAACCGGAGTCCCCGGAGGAAACCCACCAAGCACGGGGAGAACATGCAAACCCCATGCACACACAGACAGGAATCAAACCCGGCCAGGAATCTAACCCGGACCCTGGAGGGGTAAGGCAACAGTGCTAACCACTACACCACCATGCTCCCAGAACGGGTGTTAATTAGTTAATTAAGTAAATCAGGTAAAGGTCCTCCAGGACCAGGGGCATTGATGCATTTAGAAATAGGATGCAGACGTTTGTCAACAAAACCTGTCATATTGTAAAAGGGGCATTCAAGTAAAACTGGGACTTTTGATTGTGCAGAATAACAGAACATATTTATGTTTGTTTATCAGAGTAAAAACTACCTTTATTTCTGTCTATAATCCCCTACTACACTAATGCACTTTCCCCACATGTTTCACTACCATCAATGTAGAAATGTTTCTCAGCCATGATCAGACTGGCAGCTTCACGTCTAGCCTCCAAGGAAATCCTTTAATGGCCTACACATGAGAAAATGGCTTGAAGCAAGGTCAGGATTGTACAGAGATGTGGCAATAACCCCCAGGTTGTGCAAGTAGCGGTCATGAATGATTGAGTGCACAGTTGCCACAGATGCAGCTCTGCAACTTCTGCAAGTTTGCGACAAGTTATCCGTTGATTTTCAAGGATCGGGTGTTAAAGAAATAAAGAAAAAAAGCAAAGGACAAGAAAGGTTTTGTAAGTGCCCCAGTATATGTCTTTTATTTAAAAAAAAAAAAAAAACTTTCATATTTTTGTTCAACTTGAAAATAACATAAAAAATGGTTGTACAATAATAGGTTCCTTGAGTAATCAAAAATTTTTTTCCCATTGAAATAATAAAAAAAACATTTCCAGGGCATAAAAGCTCCATATATTTTTTAATCAACATCTCTATAAGTTCATTATAACCCAAAGACCTTTTGGAAAACAGTTTGGCTTGGTGGTTACCCACTGTGGCCTCGCACCTCCAGAGTTCTTGTCCCGCACTCTGCTTATGCTTTATTGGTTTCGGCCAGGAACTTTGAGTTCCCCTCACAGTCAAAAGTGTATGACTGGGTGACCCCACAGTGTATGACTGGGTGTGTAAGTGTGTGCCTGTTCCCTGGTTTGTGCCCTGAGCTTCCTGGAATTGGCTCTGTCCCCCTCCGCAACCCTACACAGGAAAGGCGGTACAGAAAATGGGAAATGAATGAACAAATGTAGTATCTTCCTTCTTATTATTTCCATTTAAGGTTTTATTTCACCTTTTAGTGTTCTGCTGAGCTGAAAAAGGACATCTCACTTTTAGGTTAGCAACCTTCACGGTGATGAAGATCAAAACAAAGTTGCTGTGGATGTGCTTGTTGCCAACAGATCAGGCTGTGTCTGTTGTGTAACTAGCCCGAGATTAAATCAGGTAGGTTAGGAAAGGAAGTCATGAAAACCTTCAGAACTTGGGTTGATTGAGTAGCTGTCCTGATCTCTTTACTTCCATCTGTTTAATCTGAATAAAAGCAGTATGTTGATGAGAACACATATGATACTAGTCTAGTACCACAACAAATGCATTCTAATGTAACAAGGAACTGTAGCCATGTAAATTATTCTTTGAGCTACCGACAATATCACCTTTGTAATCAGAACCAAGAATGATTCCCTTCATCAGCAGGGCTTCCTGTAACAGCAAGAGCTGTGGCATGTGCAGTCGCAGAAGCGTCTGCTCTGATCCATACTGGAACTGACTTCAACAATGATGCGTTCTGCCTCGAGTCGCCATGGAAACAAGAGCTCAGCTCTCTGTTTACTTTGGCTAATTCAGTGAGCCATCATGATCAACAGATGGAATGATGTTCAGCAGAGGATGACAGGATTAATATTTTAGCCCGAGACTAGTCAGCAGCTACAGGAATGACAATGGGTTGATCCATATTTGAATTGATTTTCCCTCTTATTTATTAAATTTGTCCTGCATCCACTATTCAAATGCTTGTAGATGCTGTAAAAAAATAAATAATTATTTAAAATAATTCTTAGTAGTAAAAATATATCGCACTATACACGCGTATTCAATCACGGTATAATAACAGTGACAAAAGTGATTGACTGGCATCACTATGTCTGGCACCTAAGCTAGAAAGCCTATCAATACCATGTATCTTCTAGGCAGTTTGTGCTAAAACATGAAATGTCATGAAATGGCACCGAGCCTCAATTCTGTGCGCAATGGCTTTTGAAATGATAACTATATACAATAATTTTTATAATTTATAAAAAATACATAATAATAAAAGATAATATAATAAATAATTATAAAGATTCTATAGACCTGTATAGGCTTTTCTTATCTTAAATAAAACACTTTCCCAGTATTTGAAATTGTGAAGGCATTTTATATAAATAAATTAAAGCTGTAAAAAAAAATAATAATAATAATCAGCAGTCTGAAGCATATAAAATAAAAACAAAATTACAGTACATACACAGGTTTCCAGAGACAGTACTTACACACAGTACAGACATTACTACAACTCCACTGAGCATCATAAATATAATCAGGACACAGTTTATCCCCATCTTATATACTGTACAGTACGTTTTCTGTGATCCTTCTAAATGTCAATCAAATCGTAAGCATAAACTTAAATAGCTCCTTATTGGGTCATTAAGACACCATGGTTTACTGTACAGTTTAATTCTCAAATCGTAAAGGAAGCGTATTGTGTAAAATTTCAACATTTAGATCGTAGTCTCCGGTGTGTATGTTCAAACAAAACAATTTCCTTGCTTTTTGTCCTTTTTCCGTGCGCTGACTGTGGCTAAACAAGCAAATTAGATTTTTTTCCCCCTAATGTGATCTAATTTAAGGTTATGCCCCTCCCCCAGCTTGCTGCTCAGCTCGACTCAGCTCTGCTGGTAGGGTGTGACTAGACAGTAGCTAGTTTACACAAATACCGAAAAAAAAAAAGTTTTTTTGAAGGAATGAAACTGATGTTGTTCAATGAACTTTGTATGACCTCTAAGACCTATTTAGCATTTAACAAAATAGTAAAATATGGGACCTTGAAGGTGAGGATTTACTGTATATTCTGTATATTAAGATTACTGTTATTTCCCAAATAACAACGTTTATGCATTGGTGTGCTAAGGATTTCGGTAACGAGATGTTTATTAAATATAAAGTGAAATATAAGTGAGTCTCCGCTGCCAGAAATTTTCTGCCAAATTCTTCGGGACAGAGGGTTTTCTAGGTTCTCTGTGACATAACAAGATATTTTATTAACTTCAAGAGAAAGAGAGAGTGTGAGGAGGCAGGGTTTTTTTTCTTCTTCTTTTTTGTAGATGCTCTATTGTAGACGAGAATTGTAAATGTCTCCTGGATGATCCATAACAATACATCTAACTATAAATGGTTAAAAAGTTATTAATTTCTGTGTTCACTTTACCAACCTGATGCGACACAATTGTGATGTTCTTACCCTCTCAAAATATATATATTTTTTAATTCAGATCAGAATTAATGTGACTTATTTGCCTTGTGCTGCATAGGGTGCTGATGATGAGTGTGGAAGGCCTGTTCCATGAGTTCATTTTTTAAAATAATTCTGTTGAAGCATGGTTGAAAAGCAATGTCTAACTTTCATTGGTTAACATTCATAGAATTCTTATTTATTATTACTTTTGTCAGATTAAAGTTATTTATGTGACCATTGTGAGTTTTTCTTTCATTGACCGAAGGGTACCAACAATTTTGTCCACGTGTGTAAAACAGCTAAAGCAAGGCGTCTGGCTTTCTTCCTTCTTCTGGACCTCAACAAATACAGCCGACTGTTTGCCAGCCTCCAGTGCTAAATTCCAAGCATATTTGTGCTACGATCACGTCCATTGTTTGAAATGAATGAGTGATCGCACAAATATGATGTGTTTTAACCCAGACACTGTAACTCAAGCAAAGACGTATCAATGTACGTGCCCGATCTAAAAAAAATAGAACAATGTTCCTTTTAAAGTGAACGCAGCGTTTAAATCACCATAATTGTAGAGAAATAAAACACCTCGGGATGTCCTGTTTTGTATTATACTACCTCACACCATATTTGACTATATTAACTCTATTCCCAAGATTTACATAATTCAAATATGAAACATTAAAACCAGCTATCTTTAGCGTGAGGGGCGGGGTTAATAGCTGTAGCATTTGTTTTTAATCAGGTTTAAACAGAATGACTTTTATATATTGGGATTGCATCTAATACATGAGGTTTTACAGATTGTTCATTTGTGACATTAAATATCGCTCGTTTACGGTATTTATTAAAGTTACTTGCTAGCTCAGGGGCATTCTATACTTTCCTCAGAATTTAGCTAAATTCTTAAGGCATGTCTGGATCCGTTTACCTTTAGGTAGAAGCATCTACTCTACTACTTCTTGCCTTTATCAATGCGGGACATCTGCAAAGGGTGTGTAATGTGCTATTATAGTCGATTTGTATATGCGAGAAGTTCCCCCGTGGGCAAGGAATCTTTAGTTAACGTCTTCTCTGGAAGTAGGAGGTGTGTGAAGAAGGTGTGTACAAAAGCGAGAGAGACTTATAAGTGCCAAATGTGTGTGTTGTGTGTGTTTTTTAAGCTTTCTGTTTGTGAGGTTGCTGATGTGCGTGAGGTATTAATACACACTCAAGAGCATTCCAAGACCTATGGATCCCTCACAGCCCGGCTCATGCAACAGATTAATACAGTATTAGACGTAACTGACTTAAAACCAATCCACTTACACAGGCATATGAGATTATCGGTGTGCTAAGTGTGTCAGATTGCGTTACAGAGCGGAAAAGGTTTATTACGTCATGGTCAAGTAAGAGGAACTAACCAACAGGTTAAGTGCATGAAAACAAAAAAAAGTGGGCTTAGTTACAGCTTCACTGGATCATAAATATACTGGTTTACAGTTAAAGATAGATCATTCTATAGCTAGTTCACATCAAAACATGATACATGATTGCAGCGTTAGCTAGCTACGTTTTGGAAACTTTGTTTCAGGACTAAGGTAGCTAGCTGGTGAATGATGTTAGAGCGCTGTTGAGCTAAGATAACATTTCATGCTTCAGAGTAAATGAAATTCCTAGTTATTCCTAGAATTACTAGTTAGCTATTTTTATCTTATCATCCTGTGGGTTTGATAGTAGCATGTCCTGGCTAAGCTAGCCAAATGTGTTTATTGTACTGTATTACGTCATGTAGTGACAGAGCTAATGTATGGAAAGTGTAAAGAAAATGACAAATTGAGCCAAGTTGTGATTTGCAACATTAAATGCTACAAAGATTTCCATATTGTAATGCATGAAACAATAAAAATCATATGAACAATGCAATACTATGGAGTACATTCTAGGAGACGGAGTTTGAAAAATAACACTGTAGTAACACTACAATGATTAGTTCGTTGGGGAACCTGTGTAGTACTTCCTCAAAAACTTGAAGCGGTGTATTTCAAAATTAAAACGGTCATACTCGTGTTCATATTCTAAATATCACAATTCGCTTACTGTATGTGCACAAACAGTAATATTGAAGTATGTGGCTGAAACTTTATTTGCTGTACATTTAGTGTTGGAATGATACTAACCTTCACATGGGCCATTTTTGTGGACTATAATTAAATCACTCTAAGGTAATGCTATACGACTTTGCAGGTAAACACTAATCTTCAGCACAGGAAGCAGGCTTTGAAACTCAGCATGTGAAGCACTGAGTTGTAGACTAAATGGACGGTCCGAGTTTCGCCACCTGCGTATCAGTAAGCCTTGTAACTTGGATTTATGTTCAGACACTGGAGAATGAATAAATTCACTCCAGAATGACCAATTGATTTTAATCTTTAGACCTATTTGGTCCATTATGAAAAACGTATGTTAAAGTAAAATATTGGCTATGACTATTAAATTCAACATTTAACATAATATTTCTCATGTATTATGATATAAATTGCTGTAAAATAGTCTAATTATAGGATGCAAGTGGATAGTAAACAAAAGGGCAGAAGACCATTTTGATAACAAAGGCTTTATTACAACACGTTCCTTTTTCCATTTTTGAGAATGGGTTTGTGGCAAAATAACATGGTTTTACAGAAACCCAAGGAAAAAAAAATCAATTGTCAAAACTTGAAAGCAACATGAAATAATTCATTTCCAGAATTGACAGATTGCGTACAACAGGACAATTGAGATTGGGTGCAACACAAAAAGCAACCCCAAAAAAAGCCCACACGTACAAAAAATGTTTTTTTTTCTAAAAAAATGGTAGAATCAGTTTTAAAACAACAACAAAAAAACCCTTGTGTGCCTTAGGAATATTTCCCCATCTAGGTGGCTTCCATCATTTCCTCTTCCTCGTTTGTGTCAATTAAAAGCCATTCGCTTTAAGCAGCACTAACAAGAAGGTATTAATCACTGATGACATACAAAAACCAAATATTGTGCATTTTACTGTAAAACGCAATTTTTGAATTTTTGAAGAAAAAAAAAGTGTGAAAAGAAATTAGATGCCACAGACTGGTGAGCTGGTCACACACGTTGACATAAAGCCATACCCCAATTGGTCAATGAAAAATTTTTGGGAATGTCCACATTCTGAAGCCACGCCCCCTATATCCTTTGCCCCTCTTCTGTCTCTTCACCCATAGCCGAGGCCACGGAAGCCAGGTGGAACCAAGCGACTTGCGCCGAGCATTAGAAGCGCTCTTTCACTGCTGGTTTGGAAAAGGGGGTGGGTGGATGTTTCTTTTTTTTTTCATCTTCTGGCTGTTGGTGGAGGATGATTTCAGGTCCGCCCAACGTCGATGGCAGCATTCGGTTTTTCTTTTTAGCATTTTTTTCCCTTTTGTTTTGTTTTTTGTGACATTTTGGTTACAGAGTTATACAGCTAAAAGAAGTGAACAAAAAGAAGGCAATGTGTGGGAAAGGGGGTGTGCACAGTGCATGATGGCAGCTGGGTGGGGGTGGGGAGGGCGCATTCACGATGATGCCTGCTTCTCTTGTTCGATGGCTGTAGGAGCAGGAGAGAAAAAGAACAATTAGATGCCATTGTGGCTTTGGCCCACACCCAATTTTTTTTTCTTTTCTTAACAGGTTTTCTTGCACAATAATGCTGGAAATCACTTCCTCCCATTCAAAGACTGTACGTAATGCAATGCCACTTCGACCGTTTACAAAAAAATATATTATAATGCATTTTTAAAAAAAGGACTTCCTTACTGTCTTGAGATGGGAGCGTGTTCTTCTCCTTAGTCTCGGTCTTCTTCAGTTTGGTCTTGTCGAATGAGTTGACCTCATCGAGCTTGGGTTTGTCAGACATGGTTGCTGAGTGTCTGTCAGGAGACAAAAAGAAAAGGAGCAAATCTTAAAGTTTAGTCTTAAATGTTTTCTTCTGAAAAATTATTTCAGTTCTTTTTTATTAAGCCAGCCTGTTGAGTTCACATTGTGAGCTCTCTTTTCTTTCTCTTTTTTGTCCAGCCACAATGACTGTACTGACCACACAACAGAGAACAAAACCGCACCCTTTTGAATGGCGTCTGAAAAAATAACCCACCCGCACATTTACACATCAGTGCAAGAGAGCAGAACAGAACAGAATGCATGCGATCAAGCATAAAAGAATATATGATGTTATTGTAATTAATAGTATCAACATTTTTTTTTTCCTTTGATCGGAATTTTTGCGCAACCGCACGTGCGGGGCACAAAGATTTGCGAATTCAGCGCTCGTGAACGCAAGGAACCACCGCCCATTCTGGCTTAATCTCTAAAATATTGTGGAATCTAACGGTTTAAGTCACACCCCATCCCTACTGTCCCGTGCATACATCCTGTTGTGTTATCTAATTCATGCATTTCTAATGATGATGAGGCGCATCTCAGCATGCGCGAGCAGCCTGCAGCACAAAAGGCGCACATGCAACAAAGGACATGTGGTCCTCATTTGCGCGCACACAACGATACCAGCAATACCGAAAGACATTAACGCCCACAAAAACCCGTTATTCTTGACTTGTACTTGTGCATGCGATCAATAGCATGATGTCATGATGCGACAAAAATCAAACATCAATCTGTGCAACATACAACCATCAATCAGAAACTCACAAGCATTAGGTCTAGATATGTATATCTAAAAATTATAATAAAATCACGATGCATACCTATGTAGACCGGTTAGCGTTTAGTATCTCGGATATCTCTGGCTTGCAGCAATGTGGCGCGATGCTGCGCACACCAGCCTATATGCAGAGGGGTATGCAAATGAGAGAGTGACGTCACACGGAAGCCCCGCCTTGAAACGGGATCAACTGACTTCATGTGATAACCGCGAACCTCGACAGCATGAATCTCTTTATTTATCAGCATATAGACACTGACGCAAGTGTAAACGCGTTACAATATATCGAGCATTATAAAATATCCGTCGGTTGTTTGATGTCTTGACTCTGAACGCGCTTAAAAAAAAAAAAAAGTATTTTAGTGACACCTGGTGGACATTCAGTAGTAGTGCCGATATTTTTTTTAAATCACTTTCTACAGTATGAATTGTATACACCTCAGGAGCTATTTTTTTTTATTTATCTACAATGTAATGGTAATGGGCCTTTAATTATATTCACTCATTGAATTAGTCACTTTGTACATATAGTATCATTGACTCTATCCCTTTTGTTATCTAGGTCTATCACGGTGACCTCACTTAAGTTGGGTTAGTCAGATATGACAGCTCTAGAAAAGTGTAAAGGCCATCATCATCATCATCATCGTCATCGTCATCATTATCTTTAGTATCACCTGGAGTTTTGGGTTGGTTTCCCTACTCCACCATGCTCACTCTAAACACATTTGTTGCTATGCACATTATGTCAGTCTTTCTTTACCATCCATTAGTGGAACATGTGCACCACACCACTGGCACTACTAACCTCATCGAAGGTTTGATCTCATCAAGAATTTGATCTCATCAAGTGGCTATTCATTTTCCACTCAAACACACACACACATCTCTCTCTCTCTCTCTGTGTGCTTTGTGTATCTAACTGCATTGGCCTCATTAAGAGCCTTGGCGTCTCAGTGGTAAGCTTCTCGCCTGCCATGTGAAAGGTGCAGGGTTGCTTCCAAGCCAGTGTCGCAAACCCTGACCTGTCGCCTTTTGTGCTTTCAATCCTGGATAAAAAAGAGAAATTTGAATAGACATTAATTACACATCCGGCATAAAACCTGTGCCACATCAAATATGAGGGAGTGGTGACCAGAAAAATAGCAGCAACGACACTGACCTTTGCACAGTGGATCAGTATCTTACAATGATACTGACAAAAAAATAAAGTCGTGTGAGTAAGTGTTGTATGAAAGTATGTGTCTTTTGTAGTGTGAGAGTGTGAGTGAGAGAAAAACATCGGTCTGAATCAAATATATCTCATATATATAGAGAGTTCTGCATATATATATATACATATATACAGTATATACACATGGCTCTACTTTGTATCATTGTAAGATCATTGTAGGATGTAGGATATATATATATATATATATATATATATATATATATATATATATATATATATACACACACACACACACGAAATTAGTCTGAATATAAAATATAGCAAAAGAACAAGACATGCTGACATTGTTAGAGTTAGTAATAATGATTTTGATGAAAATGATGAATGCGTTCTTCAAACTTTTCCTTCATCATAAAAAAAATACTGCTTGGCAAGCACTCTAGCTGTCAATTTTTCAAGATAATCTAATAAGATTTCACCCCATGCTCCCTGGAGCATCTCCCACAAAATGGATTGGGATGATCGAGTCTTCCTCTGTACTACGGTCAAGTTGCTCCCACAACCAGTCAATAGGGTTCAGATCCGGAGACTGTGCTGGTCACTCCATTACAGTCAGAACTCCGGCTAACTTTGTTTGTGAAAAGGATCAAATTGCTTGTGAATTACATGAAAATGGAAAATAAAAAAACTTTTGAGCTGTAGTGTACATATAGCCAAAAAGTTTACAGAAATCATATGTTATATATAGCATGAACATCAATCATGTGTCATGCCAGTAGCTTCTCACCCAAGGGAGCGGGCTCACTCACAATTTTGTCTAATAAAACATAGAAATTTTGGGTCCATGGGCAGGAACCTCCGCACACCTTAAACCCATTGAGAACTTGTGATCAATCAAATTCTTACCAACTCCAAGCATTGATTATGCAAGTATGGGCTGCCATCAGTCAGGGTGTGGCCCAGAAGTTGATTGACAGCAGGCCAGGGTGTTTTGCAGAGGTCTAGCAAAAGAAGGGTGATGTCATTAATGTAATCCTCAGTAAAAGCCTTTGACATCTATGAATTAATTATAATTATACTTTAGCATACCATAGTAACATTTGACAAAAATATCTAAAAACACCGACGACTTAATATTTATAATTTTCAAAACTTTTGACCATCGCTGTATATACACACTATATCTTTTTAAGTAACATATATTAACATTAATGCTCACGAATGCATACTGTTTTGTTCATATTTATTCACGTACAAAAAAAAGAATACACATTTTTTTGAAAGAAAAAAATTATGTATATTTAAAGGCAGAAAAAAAAAATAATAATAAACATTTCCTCTCAGTCATTATGACTTCTACAGCAGTACACTTTTTATTACTTTATTATTAATAATTTGTGTTTATTATTATTATTATTATTATTATTATTATTATTATTATATCTTAAACATTATATCCTCATGTTTTCTTAAAATTGTATAAAACACTATTTTGACATTTTATTTTGAAAAGTCTGACCCGGAAGTACTACTCGTCAACATCCCCATACACATCTCCACGTGTTTTGTTGGAAGAAACAGGCGTGTGTGTATAAACCGGGCTTTCTACTTAAATCCGTCAGTGAATAATGTCAAAATATTTCAACGCCATTTGAGACGAAGATGAAGTTTGCATACAAGGTACGTCCTAACACACAACTCTTCTAATAGTGATTCCTTTTACTGTGCAGTAGGTAAGCTAAGGAGAGCTAATTCAGCTAGCAATCTAACATCTGGATAAGTTGGGGTTACCTTAGTGTAAAATCTGTACAAGAAACACCAAGAGAGAATGTGTGGAAATAGTGGGGTGTGTTTGGCACAACTCAACCTGATCGCTAGAGACTGACAGATCTCAAATATTAAAATAATATGACCTGATTTTTAAAAATGTGTTGCATGGAAAAGTAGCCAAACTTCACTTTTTGGTGTCTTGAGTGTTAAGGATCTTGCAGAGTTGTGCTCTTGAACATATATCTGGCATCTACTCAATAAAAATGGCAAAAAGTGCAAATGATGGCATATTATAAGGATTGTATCTATCAGACTATAACATATTATACTATAACATTATGTAGTACTGTACTCAACTATAGTATATTTTAAAAGTTATTAGTAATTCCCAGATTTCAAAATGTCTTAAAACTACCAAATTGCACTCTGTCTTAGAGGTTTAATTGCACATTTGATGGCACCATTTTTATACTACAGTACATTTTTTAAAAATCTTTGCTAATAAATAAGGTGAACTCAATCTTATACCTGATGCATGTACACCAGTTATAGCGGCTGGTCTGTATATGACAGGAGTGAAACAGACATGTATTTTTTTTCTCTTGTTTCTTTTGCCATCAGTCTGACTGTGGCTGGAAAGAAGCTGTTATAGAAACATGCTTCGTGTGTGATGATACCATTCATTTTGCAGTGTCTGAGGTTGTACGTGAGCAGAGCCTGAGCTGGGTGTTGTGTGTCCCCAGAGATGCTTTTTGATGTTTTGTATTTTGGCCCTATAGACTCTATAAAGAGATGGTCCGATCCAATGATCCTCTCTGCAACCTTAATTTTTTAATGTCTTGTAGAAACAAAGAGGGGAAACTATAAATCTTAAGCAAATGTTTATTCTGTGTCTACAGTCCTGACCTTTCTGTGAGCATCTGAATAGTGCTTTAGGAATAAAATGTTGAATGTTGAGTCCAAAAAAAGTGCCAGAGACAGCTTTGACATCATCTCTGAGAAGATTGTCAACTGTCAGCAGAACGTTGCACGGTTTTGTTGGATCATTAAAATTGAAGACGGATAAAAGCTCAATTTGTACTAGACATCATCTACTACTTTGGTGTTGAACCTTCCATATTGTGTGAAATATCATTTTCTAATCAACAGGACTGGGTAGTCCTTGGTTTCAAGCAGTGTGAGTAAGAGACCGGTTTGATGGATGGATGAATGGATACTTTATTAATCCTGAAGAAAATTCCAGATATCCAGTAGTAATAGTAACAGTAACACAGACATGTTGTAGATGTTATTGCACCCTGTATATCATAATCAGAAGACAGTGTTGATGTTAGAACTGAACAGAAGTTATTAGTTCAATTTCTCTCTATATATCCCAAGCTTGGTGAATGAATTGCGTGGGATTTGGAGTTTATATACTTCCTGTTTGCAGTTTTCCAACTTACTGGGAGCTGTTTATCGGCACGGGAATCTGACGTTCTCCAAAGATGGCAATTCAGTCATCAGTCCAGTTGGGAACCGCATCTCGGTGTTCGACCTCAAGAAGTAAGTGACACACGTTTGATCATTTTGGTCCGTCAGTTTGGTCAGCCAGCCATCGAAACCTGTGGAATCTGGGAGGGGGGAGATACTATTTATTGGTCATAATTTTTGATTAATTTTTGATTACAGCAGCTCTGACAATAGTTAAATCTCTGGATTTTATTAATTTGCATCATTAAAAGCACTGAATACCACTCATTATCTCCTTATATCGACACCTTTAATAGACACACATAATAGACAGCAAGTAAAAAGTCAGTTCTCAAAGTCGTTGTGTTAGAAGCAGGAAAAATGGGCAAACAAAAGGATCTAAAAGACTTTAACAAGGGCAATATAGGCAATAATAAAGGCAATAATAGGGCAGCACAAAATTCTTATGGTGTTCAGCTCGGACAGAGCGTGTGATCATGTTCCCATGTTCTACCAGAGCTCTGAGTTCTCCTGCTCACTAAACTTTCACCTGCTTAAGTTTGAGAGTAGCGTGGATTTTCTTTTCTGTCCGTTAATGGACTGGCACCATCGATGTCGCATCCCAGAATATGTTTGACTACAGCGATGCGTCAGTTCTGTTTTATGATTGGACAAAAAATAAATAAATCGAAAATTTGATGGATTGAGCGATTTTGGACTTGTGGTGTATATAATAATAGACGTTTGAGCTACGGAGAATTAATTCTGCAAAACAAACATTTTAAATCAGTCTTAACAGCGATTAATCGATTAAATACAGAAAGTTGACAGAAAGCCAAGCAACACTCATTCAACTGCTTTCTTGTCCTGCATGTTTAATCAGCATCCAAGTGATTAACGTTAATGCCGTCCTTCTTGTTTTAGTAACAAGTCTGAGACATTACCAGTGAGCACCTGTAAGAATATCACCTGCGTGGGGCTCTCACCTGATGGAAACACGGCCATACTTGTTGACGAAGGTATCTATATTACTTTGTCATTTTCTAATTTCTGTGATAAATAAAGTGGTCTCTAGCGTTCGGTCGTCTCTTGTAGACGGAGCAGCCGTATTGATCAGCTTGTTAACTCGAGCTGTACTTCACCATCATCACTTTCACAAGCCAGTCAACAGCATCCGCTTCTCTCCTGATGGCAAGTAAGTCACTCCAAAACACTCACACACATCTGGCGTGAAGTCCACACCCTGCTTATTTGCTCTTGTCTTTAAATTCATTTATTTATTTATTTTGTAGGAAGTTTGTGGTCACTAAAGAAAACGTCGCTCTGATGTACCACGCACCGGGAAAGAACCGAGCCTTTAACGCGTTCGTTCTGGATAAGAGTTATTACGGACCCTTCGACGAGACGACCTGCATCGACTGGACTGATGATTCCAAGTACAGTACCTGCAGCTAACCAGCTCAATCCTTCTGCTAGTACATCGGGTCTTTACACTTGAATGAATGAGATTTTGGCCTCAGAGTGGCGCAGTTGTAAAGCGCTCGCCCTATCATCCGGAGATCACGAGTTAGATTCCCGGGTGATGCTGTAACCTCTCGCAGCCGGAGGTCTAGAGAGAGCTGATTGGCTGAGCTCTCTCAGAGGGGAGGGATGAGAGGTACTTAGTGCTCTCGCATTAATCACGGCTCTACAGCCAATCAGGAGCGTCCGTGAGCTCACGCGAGCGGAAGGAGCGGATAGCGCCGTCCTCCGAGTGGATTACTCCGCCCCCAACGGTGCGTGAGCGAGCAGTTCAAAAAGGTGCGGTCGGCTGGCGTCACGTGGTTCGGCGGAAACAGGTGATAGTCTTCGGCCCTCCCGACTGATTGGTAGTAGTAGCCTTAATGTGGAGCCCCCTAGTGACGGGGAGGAATTGGACACGACTAAATTAGGGAGAAAATCTGAGAAAAATTCCCAATAAATAAATTAAGACACATTGGCATCTAATTCTGTTCTTCCAATGGTTGCACAAATCAGACTTCCATATAAATCCTGCAAAACATTCGCTTACATTCTTCTTCTTATTGAGATTTCCTTTTTTAACAAGAATACCGTTCTTTTTAATCTAATCGCCGTCGTCTCAGGTGCTTTGCAGTGGGGAGTAAAGACATGACTACGTGGATATTTGGAGCGGAGCGATGGGCGAATCTGATCTACTACTCTATAGGAGGCCATAAGGACGTCATCGTGGGGTGCTTCTTCGAGAAGGACACTCTGGATGTAAGTTTTTAGTGTTTCCTGTTTGCTGACAACTGTATTGGAAAGGGAAATTGAAGCGTTTGTATACAGGCTTCATTCGAGTTCAGATAAATTATCGACCCCGCAAATTAGTGGCGCAGCGCTAACAAGCTCATCTTATCATCCAACGATCGCAAGTTCGAATCCCCGGGTGCTGTAGGTTCCTGGACTGGATAGAGCTGATTGGCTGATCTCTCTTGGAGTGGGTGTTGCTTCAGTGCTCTCGCATCAATCGTGATGATGGGTGTCTGAGAGTTCCCGCAAGCCGAAGGACTTTCCTCCGAGTGTTATGGTGCAAGGACAAGCAGTTGAAGAAAAATCTGTTGTCATCAGTGTTGTCATTATATCGCCCCATATCTCTTATCTTGCAGTTGTACACGGTGAGTCAGGACGGCACTCTGTGCGCATGGGAGAGCAACACCGAGCTCGACGGCTTACGCAAGGGACCCAAATACTCCGAGCGCAAGAAGACGGAAGAGGAAAGAAAGAGACGCGAGAACGACGAATCCAAAGAGGAAGAGGACGACGAGATCGTGGAACTGGATGAAGACGGCCAGCCAAAGGGAGAGGTGATAAAAGGGAACGCGGACGCTCCGAAAGAGGTGGAGGGCATCAAAAATGTCCGGTACAAGCAGAGAAGCAAGTACGTCCTGCGCTTTAGACTATTGTGCATATCTGAATGTCTGGAAAGTTCATTAAATTGTGTATTTTTTTCTTTTAACTTACAGACACTTTTTCAACAAAGAGGGCGACTACAACAACCTGACAGCAGCAGCTTTTCACAAGGGGACACACATCCTGGTGACGGGTTTTGCCTCGGGAGCTTTTCACCTCCATGAGCTGCCTGACTTCGACCTCATTCACTCACTCAGGTTTGGCCACACACACATTAACATATTAATTAGTGTGTGTGTTTTCTGCCACAATGAAGTTCTATGACATGATGTGCCGGTGTAATAATCATTAATATTAATATGTTAACGTTCACTTTATTGCTTGTTAATTAATTCATTTGTTCTTTTTGGAACTTGTTTGTAAACTTCCAGCATTTCAGATCAAAGGATTTCCGCTATAGCCATGAACCCCACTGGAGACTGGATTGGCTTCGGCTGCTCAGGTACAGATACAGAGCATTATCACATTCACGGGCAAATGGGTTAAAGTATTGGCACTTTAGTCCTGTGTGAATGAAACAAGCTGATTTATTTATTTATTGATTGATTGATTGATTGATTTATTTATCCAATTCAGCCTCAGATCCTCGTCCTTGACTGACGGAAGTAAAACTCGATGTGATGTTCTCCTGTTCTAGCACATTTGCTTGGTGTTAGTTGTATTCTGACTTACTGACTTGTATTCTGGGCAGTGGTGGCTCAGAGGGCTAAGGCACTGAGTTACTGATCGAAAGATCGGTGGTTCGATTCCCAGCTCAGCCAGGTTGCCATTGTTGGGCCCTTGAGCAAGGCCCTTAACCCTAAATGCTCCAGGGGCGCTGTACCATGGCTGACCCTGCGCTCTGACCCCAGTTACGCTGGGATATGCGAAGAAGGAATTTCACTGTGCCAAAATAAAGGCTTTACTTTACTGTTCTGCTCACCATGATTTTAAAGAGTGTAGGCCTGATTTCAGTTAATGGATGGGCACGATCGATGTCGCGTCCCAGGCTTCAGTGATGCGTCTGTTTTATGACTGGACAGAAAAAGGTGTGTCTGTGTGACACTGCTATTACACCACCGAACCCCTAATTAGTGATTGGGTTTCTTATACCACTGTGCTGTGTCTCTTAGATATTCTCTGGTGGGGTGTGGTCTTTTTCATTTGAGTGTACAAGTTTTTTGTGTGCGTGCTTAAAACATTGGGACATCCAAACTGGTCTTCGTGGCAGCCTCTCACCAAGGATCTGCTGCCATCTGCTGGCAGTCTTTATAGGCGATGATGAACTGTACATATTTACGAACTAAGTCTCTCCTTACTTTGGTTAATGTTTAATTCAGCTTTGAACTGGACGTGTAGGGGAAGAAGCCGGAAATGTGATGCTCCCATGTGGACCAGTTAGAGATTCAAGGATGAGGGATGAGAGGTACTTAGTGCTCCCACCTTAAATCACGGCTCTACAGCCAATCAGGGGCGTCTGTGAGCTCACGCAAGCGGAAGGAGCGGATAGCGCTGTCCTCCGAGTGTGTTACTCCAGTACCCCGGCCTGTCCGCTCGTACCGCTCCGGCCATTCTCCTGCATCCTCTCTCATCAGCAAGGCCACAGATACAGTACGTCACTCACTGGGTGTTTTTTTTTTTTTTGTTTGTTTGTTTTCTCACACCATTTCGTGTTAACCCTAAAGAGACAGTGTGTGTCATCTTACAGTTTCAGAAGTACATGAACCATGCCATAGTGAAAGTTGATGATGATGCAGCTTTAATGTAAGCTGTTTGACCTGTAGTGGCACGATCGTACGTCTTGCACTGCTACCACATAATCGGATGGCTCTCAGTGACCGTGTCCAGTGAGTCTCTTTAGGAGTGTCTTCTACTGCGTCCTGTAGAAACCGAAGCACGGAAAATATAGACAGTGTTTAATAATTGCATTTGAGAAAATTGAGAAAATGGACCCTTGCTGGTGTAGTACAGTATCAGGCAGATCACCGAGTTCCTAAATACTAATGATGGGAAGTTTAGATCGCTTTAGTGACTCGGTTCTTTGAATCTCCGTCATCAAAATGAACGAATCTTTTTTTCTTTTTTTTTATCATTTAGTTCATTTTGTTCTTTTGATCAGAAATAAAATAAGATGTTGCATTTTCAATAAACAGACCCCGAACACATCTACATATACAAATTTGCACATTACAATGCAGCTAAGGACATATTATGATAAACAGAATGAGCAGCATCATATCTTCTGGGCCGAGTCGTTCATACTTTTGTCACGTGACTCTCATAGACTCTATGCAGTGTATTACACAGGAAACAGAATTGAGCGGTTCTTCTCACGAGTCTTCTAGTCCGAGTCGTTCATTCTTTTATATCTATTGCACTGGATATCGTCTGGGAGTCACGTGACAAAAGAACGAATGATACGGACTAGAAGTCTCGGAGGTAACGACTCATTTCTGTTTCCTGTACAAAACCTACGGAGGTTTTGCGATGCTTTGCGCACGCGCGCCCAGTAGAACATGAATGAATCACTCGCCGAGATGACTCGTTCTTCTGAGTCACATTAAAGATTCGTTCAAAAAGAATGAATCTTTCATGAACGACCCATCACTACTACATACCTGTTAGGGACATGTGGCCTATTAAGACCAAGTGATAATTCTCAAGCTGATAATGTGGCCACAAATCCTATGACACATGCTTAAAAGGAATCAGTTTTGGACTAGGGGTTGAACTGCTGAAGGTTCATCAGAAAGTCCTGGGTTAAAAACTCCAGCACTCCAGTTTGAGCAAAGCCCTTTATAATGAAATAAAATGTAAGCCTCTCTGGATAAGGTGTCTACATTTGAATTTTTCATTCGTGAATGCCTCGTCGTATCAGGAAACTCTGTGATCGATACATACTGTAGATGCGAGGAAATTACTGCTACATCCCATCTTCCAGGAACATCTGGAAATTGGATCCTGTGACAGTGACAGCATTGAATGTAGCAGCATCTAGGAAGTGATGTCAGTGTACAGTAGATTTACAGTGATGGAAACATTCGAGTCCGTTCCATATTACAGTACTGAACCTCAACAGGAACGTACTGTAGATATGAAATGATTTCCTGCGTGTTGATTTCCCAGGTCTCGGACAGCTGCTGGTTTGGGAATGGCAGAGCGAATCCTACGTCTTCAAGCAGCAAGGTCACTTCAACAACATGGCGTCTCTGGCGTACTCTCCTGATGGGCAGTACCTGGTCACCGGAGGCGATGATGGCAAGGCGGGTTCATTTCCCACAAATCTCAAATAAAGTCTAAAATAAATGAATCCTTTATGTATGTAACATTTCATCTCGCGCAGGTGAAAGTGTGGAACACCACGAGCGGCCTGTGCTTCGTCACGTTCACGGAGCACACGAGCGGCGTAACCGGCGTCACCTTCACCTCCAGTGGCTTCGTGGTGGTTAGCGCGTCTCTGGACGGCACCGTCCGAGCTTTCGATCTGCACAGGTGAATCGGATTTGCGACCATTTCAGCAATGCGGAATGTTGATAAGTGCGAGTAGTGCGGTGCAAAACTTTGTGTCTTCGTTTCAGGTACCGCAACTTCAGGACACTAACTTCTCCACGGCCGAAGCAGTTCTCCTCACTGGCGGTGGATGTGAGCGGGGAACTCGTGTGTGCCGGAGCTCAGGACTCGTTCGAAATCTTCCTGTGGTCCATGCAGACTGGACGCCTTCTCGAAGTCAGAATGTCAATTAATAGCTAATAGCTTAAAGCATCCAAGTAGCATTTAATAAAATATTAATGTAGACGTATCAAATGTAGAATAGAGCTCTATGTGAGGGAATTGATTGATCGATCAGTGTGTGTGAAACAGGTGCTGAGTGGTCATGAGGGGCCTGTGAGCAGCCTGTGCTTTAGCCCCGTACAGTCTGTGCTGGCCAGCGTTTCCTGGGACAAAACGGTCCGATTGTGGGACATGAAGGACAGCTGGCAAACTAGAGAAATCCTGCGACTCACATCTGATGGTAAACTATAGTTACAATAGTTACAAAAATCACCTTGGCTTATTACATGAACGCTCGAACACGTCCCTGCTGCTACACTGTCTTAAGTATAAATTTCCCATATTTGTACAGCCAGATTTTTCTCATGTTATATTTAGTTTTATCCTCTATAGCTATATTTTCCTTAGCCGAAGTTTTTTTTTATATTTTCTTTCTTATTTTATTCCATATTTATTTCCTATCGATAATCTTTTTTTAAGGTCACGGGCGGTCGTATAAGCATTTCAGCATAGTGCAGTGGTAAAGTGCTCGCCCTATCATTCGGAGATCGTCAGTTCGATTCCCGGGTGATGCTTTAACCTCTCGCAGCCAGAGGTCTGGAGAGAGCTGATTGGCCGAACTCTCTCAGAGGGGAGGGATGAGAGGTACTTGGTGCTCCCACATTAATCCCGACTCTACAGCCAATCACGGGCATCTGTGAGCTCCTCTGCTGTAAGCGGACTTAGCGGATAGCGCTGTCCTCCGAGTGTGTTACGTCGCCCCCCCCCCCCCCCCCCCCATCAGTTCGAAAAAGATGCGGTTGGCTGGCGTCACATGGTTCTGAGGAAACACCTGATAGTCTTCGGCCTTCCCGACTGGACCTTAATGTGAAGCCCCCTAGTGACGGGGAGGAATTGGACACGACTAAATTAGGGAGAAAATCAGGGGGGGAAAAAACATATGCCTAATTATTAGCTGTATTATATGCAATGTTTATATCTCCGCTATAAAGTTAACCAATTGCAAAAGAGAATCATTGAAAAGATTGTGAGAGAACATATTCAAAGAAAAAAAATTAAAAATCTAATTTGATTTGTCACATACAAAGTCATGCACAGTATCATATGAAATGAAATGCTTGTATGACCGCTGATGAGCTAAAGAAAAAAAAAGTTCAGATGAAGTATGAAATAAGAGAACACCTGTGTTTACACTGTTTTAGCCGTAAAAATTAATTCAATATGTACAAATAATAAGCTAAATTAGAATTGAATTGAAATGGCATTTGGATATAAAAAAGCATGTCCAGGTATGAAGAAGACAATGTGCAGAATAATGTGCACAGTTTCGGGGTGTGCAAAATGTGCATTATATTTATTTTAAAATCATTTTTAAAGTTTTATTGCTATTATTTTCTATTTCATTTTATGATTTATTTTATTCTCTTTTATGTAAAGCACTTTGAATTACCATCGTGTATGAAATGTGCTATGCAAACAAACTTGCCTTGACTAATATGTAATGTGCAACATGATGAGTAGGGAGATTGTTATCGTGTGAGGAAGCAGAACACTTTGTGTTGTGTATACAAGTGTATCTTTTCGTTTTTGCCCAGGTCTGGGAGTGACGTATCGTCCAGACGGTCAGGAGTTGGCCGTGGCCTGCCTGGATGGCGAGATCACGTTCTGGAATCCTCAGACGGCGGCTCAGGCCGGCTCCATCGCCGGCCGCCATGACCTGCAGATGGGTCGCAAAGAGACCGACAAGATCACGGCGAAGCAATCGGCCAAGGCCAAGTGAGTATCCATGAGGCTAAAACGAGCTGCAATGCAGAAGCCAGACGTAGTGTAGATCAGTGCTTAAGAACATCTGTCAACTTTTCCAAATATGACTTAAGATATTCTTGTTGTTGAAAACGTTTTGTTCATACTCAGAAAGCCAAGCCAATGATTAATGACGTATCTGTTAAGAAGCAATCACGTCATTCGTGCAGAGCTGAAACAACCCTAATATTGTATTGTCCTAAGGGCCTTCACGTCGCTGTGTTACTCAGCCGATGGCGAGTCCATACTGGCTGGTGGCCACTCGAAGTTTGTTTGTATTTACAACATCAAGGAGCAGATCCTCATGAAAAAGTTTGAAATCTCCTGCAATATGTCTCTGGATGCCATGGAGGTACAGTCTCACCTGCTCATCCTGAACACATGCTTCTGTGCATATGTTTAAAAGATTGGTGATCTTGATTCGTTCAGTGATTTTAACTCTCATGTCATGTCTCATGGCACCGCTAGGAGTTCCTGGACAGACGTAAGATGACGGAGTTCGGTAGTTTGGCACTGGTGGATGAAGGAACAGGAGACGGGGATGGAGTTCAACTCAGCCTTCCTGGAGTGAGGAAAGGTGAGCTGGTTTCTGCTGCCAGGATTTTGAAGCTCAAAACTGCGTGAACAAGATCATTTCATAATTTATATTTTACGTGTTATATACTACAATCTTTAACCACTTATTTTCTCATCTTATTTGTCAAAGTGTTGAATATTTCCAACACACATCAAAGGTTTCTACTGATAAGTTTAATCAATTGTTATTTTCGGAACAGCTTATAAAACAGGACTTCTTCATAATCTAAGAATAATAATAATAAACAGATCAAAGTATACTTTTTTTTTTTTGTAAAAAATCATAATCAGTGATGTCAGGAAGCTTTCTGTATTTAACATTTATGGAAGTGTGTGAGCGCTTTGTACAGGTCAGTAAGGGTTCTGGCACGTCAGTCTCTTCAGGACCGAGGACAGAGACACTCAGCCTGAAGGCACATGGTTAACTCAGACAACTCGAATGAAGAATGAGTGCCAGTAGTGTAATGTGATCTAAGATTGAGTTCTGTTAAGGGAGATAACCAGCCCAAAGTAACCCTATTATGTTAAACACCCCTTTAGGTGACATGAGCTCACGCCACTTTAAGCCAGAGATTCGCGTCACCTCTCTTCGCTTCTCCCCCACTGGTAAGTACAAGTTCAAATCTTGAATATACTGTACAAACACCGTGTGTAGCACCATGAGCAGTGTTGCTTATGATAGAAAAATTAAGCATACTAGTAGTATAGGGGACTGCATTTGATCCAGATCAATCCTACCTTGTCACTGGTGAAATGCCGATTAATTACAAACATTATCGATTGTTGTACAATGTATAATCTTACTGCCTTTGTATGATGTAATAATTTGGCATATTCCTAAACAGGAAACCGTTTTTCCCTTGCACAAAAACAACCTCGTGCAATAACTAATCAATTTTTTTTTTTTTTTGCATTAAAAAAATCTCTCCTATGCTTTTGTGCTTACCAGGGTTGCCAGATCACACTGACAAAATCCCTCATTCATTGCTGAAAACCTTTCCACCTGATGAAAACCAGGCTGAATAATATCTGTACTAGAGCTCATACTGTAGTTCAATTATATATGCACACAGTTAACCTGAATTAGAATGATTTATTACCAAAATAATCCCTGCTATCCCTTATCACCCAAATCAGGATGAGTTCCTTATTATCCTTATTTTGTTCGATACTCAGGACCGGTTGTTCGATACTCAGGACCGGAATCCCCTACAGTCTACCTGATCCTCCGGGAACAAACTGGACTCCTTTTAATTTTAAAACATCTCTTGTTACACTGAACTTCCAGTCTTACACATTATTATGCTGAGCAATTCCTGCTATCCGTTATCACCCAGATGAGGATGGGTTCCCTGTTGAGTCTGGTTCCTCTCAAGGTTTCTTCCTATTACCATCTCAGGGAGTTTTTCCTTGCCACCGTCGCCCTCGGCTTGCTCATCGGGGACAATCTTGTCATTTTGATTCATATACATTGCATAAAAACTTACTTCTTTTTATTGTGTAAAGCTGCTTTGCGACAATGTCAATTGTTAAAAGCGCTATATAAATAAAATTGACTGACTGACTGACTGACTGATTTGGGTGATAAAAATCAGGAGTTTTTCCTTGCCACCGTCACCCATGTCATTATCATTTATACACACTTTTTATTTCTTCTACACATTTCCATAGTCTTCTTTTCATTTTGTGAAGCTGCTTTTAGACAATGACCATTATATAAGTAAACTAAATTGCTCTCTCAGATGTTTTGCATCATATTTCACAGCTCGCCTATTAACTATCTATATAACTTATTGCTTGTTAACGCTTGTTAACCATCAGTTTGTGCCACATTTGAAACCCTAATCGTCAACGTCCGTCCTTCACTCAGGACGCAGCTGGGCGGCAGCCTCCACCGAAGGTTTGCTCATTTACTCCCTGGACGCCTCGCTGGTCTTTGACCCCTACGACCTGGACATGGACGTCACTCCGACCAGCATCCGACGTCAGCTGAGGAAGAAGGAATGGACGTCAGCAATAGTACTCGCGTTCCGCCTGAATGAGACCGCTCTCATTACTGAAGTGCTGGAAACTGTGCCTTATGACCAGAGTAAGTCCAAATGATAATCTTCATGTATTTCAGTGGATATTTCATTTAAATAAGAAAAGTCTGGATATTTCCACTATACCAGGAGTGAGATGGTTTTGCAGAATAAGGACACACTAAAACAACAGGCATGGATCTGTAGTCTTTCCTGGTAGATGGTAAACCTCTACTTATAGCAGAAGAATACGTTTTACTGTATGTCACACACATCCCATAGTGTTTTACTCCTCTTATGGTAGAGTAATTTGGCAGTGATTATATTTGAGTTATTGATTATAAGAATATCAAACATTTACTGATTTATAGGTGCATTTAATGCTAAAATCTGTGCCACATATAAATGCTTATCAGTCCTGTTATAGCATAATTAAGTAAGTTATTTCTTTCTCTATGTTAAAGAAAAAACCGTCTTCTGAAAAGGATTTTGATCTTGCATCTAAGAAACAGCAAAGCACAACCTCAAGACTTTCCTTTGATATAAAGCTTACAATTCATTTGATCAAAAATTAGATGTTTTTGTGGACTAAATAACTTATACAAGCAGAATGTAATAAAATCTATGTAAATTTAGTTGCTGTACCACTCCTTATGCATACCCTGCTAAGCCTCCAGACTGCGCAGCTCGGACCGGACCGGACAAGACATTACGATTGAATATTGCATCTTTTGTTTTTAATCATGTGACTTTTCTTCTGCTTTTAAAGTTGAAGTGATCTCCAGCTCGCTGCCAGATGTGTATGTGGAGAAGCTGTTGGATTTTGTCGCTACCTCCCTGGAGAAATCCAGACACCTGCATTTTTACCTGACCTGGGTGCAGAACCTCCTCACCTTACACGGCCAGAAGCTTAAGAACAAGTAAGGAAGGCATTTATGTCCAGATCACAGTTCCTTTTAATTGTTAAAATCGATTTACTATCTCATTAG
Organism: Clarias fuscus; assembly: GCA_030347435.1. NCBI lineage: Eukaryota > Metazoa > Chordata > Actinopteri > Siluriformes > Clariidae > Clarias > Clarias fuscus. The sequence continues at coordinate 11,480,493 of CM059227.1, forward strand.
AAGAATCAGAATTTGACATGTCCTGCCTATGGAGACATGCATAATTATTAACTCTTAAATACAGCATGATTCCACCTTTTGATTTGGAAAATACAATATCCAAATGGCTTCATATTCACTATATGTGCATCCTACATAGGTCTCCTACTAAATAGATTTTAGAAGTTAATGTATCAATTTGTCTCAATAGCATGTCGAGTCCTTATTAAAAATAACTACAGAATCAGAGTTGTGTGTTTCCGTTTGATTGGTTCATAATTTCTTTGCTTTACACTGGTGTCGGTAGCATGAATGAATGTGCACATTTAACCAGCGTATTTGATTGACAGGTCATCAGCAGTACTCCCAACAATACAGCAGCTGATAAAGAGCAGTCAGAAACACCATGATGACCTCTCCAAACTGTGAGTCCAAAACTCCACTCGCATGCACATTACATTCATTAAAGGCCAAAGTAAAACTTGTGCAAGTTATAATTCAATATTGTTTTTTTCCCCAGTTGTGACTGGAACATGTACACTATGCGCTACACCATGGCTCTGTCCAAACAGAGAGGGATGAAAAGGACGGCACCAGATTCCCTTTCTGAGGAAGAAGAGGCATCTTCAGAGGTCATGGGTTCAGAAGATGAAGAAGAGGATATGATGACCGAGTCTCTCTTAGTGGAGAACTGACCAGGACAATAGACTCATACAGGGAAATCACTTTAACCAAGAACTGCATGGCAAGCTGGACCAGTTTAAAGAATGGAGGCGTCTCCTTAGTTTCACACATGTACACTGTATGAATAATTTATCATCTTTTATATGTTTTGATAACTGCATTGATTCACCATCAGTAGTTTTATATGGCACATGTTTGTGTGTATAAAAAGATTAAAAACGCTTAAATATCTGTTTACATTTTTTGTCTTTATCAACTATATTTTGAGGAAAAACCTTCACCCCTATCAGGCTGCTTGGACCACTTGTTTGAGTTGGTCATCGGTTTGTTGCAGAATTTATATTTGGGAAATATCTCCTAAGAAGTGCTTGAATGAGGTATTGCTCTGAAATATCAATATTACCCAAAGAGACTAATAAGATGTGTATCATACAGTATGTTCAGCTCCTGGGTAGATCATGGCGGTATTTGTTTCCATGTATACGCCATTGAGAAAATTGACCATCAGTAGTTTTATATGGCACATGTTTCTGTGTATAAAATGATTTAAAATGATTAAATATCTGTTTACTAAAATTATCTGTATGCTAAAACAGCTAGGAGATAAGACGTTTTATTGTTCAAATATACCAATTTTAGCATTTGTGTGTGTGTGTGTGATCTGTTTTTCTAGCATGATTGAGAGCAGGTGAATCTGGACATGTATTTTTATTTTTTTGTCTTTAAAATTACTGTTGGGTATAGTTTCATAACTCTTGTATCCAATTTACATTAATTTATGTAACATAACTTTACAAATGAGGTCCAAAGTATGTGTAAAGTTTCCAAAGGCTAAACTTAGTCGGAAAAAAAAAAATCTCCATACCGAGGTTTCATTAATACTGATTGATTTTGTACTAACAAACGTATCCTGATGACTCGACTGTGAAGTTCAAGATGGATACACGCCACTTACTGACTCTCACACGACTCCTAACACCATACAAAGTCAAACTGAGAGCAACATGAGGCTAAGAAAAGCCATTTGTCAGAGGTGGAATGGGAAGATATTTTGATGCAAATGTACACCAATAAATTCTAGTGTTCAAAAACTGATTTGAACTCCCCTCATATACACTTCCCAGCCAAAAAGAAGCAGTGATCCTAGCTTTCTTTTCAGCTAAGGTTTCTCTTTTGTAGATGTGGGGAGGAAAAGAATAATAAAAAAATAAAAAAATAATTTTAAGCAAATGGTCACCCGCGTGAAGTTCAAATCTGCAGACAACTAGGCAGTTTTATAGGCAGGCAGAGCAGGGGACGGCCATGCTGCCAATCAGAGAAGACCCGCTACACCTGTCCGGCAGGTTATTTAAACCCCAGAAACCAGCACACTATGTGTGAACATTAAATAGCACTGGGTATGAGAGCGGTGCTCTGGTATAGGGGATAGAAATAAAACGATAAAGAGAAAAATGAAAAGATAAAGATGAGAGAAAGAAAAATTAAAAGATACAGAGAAGAGAAAATAGAAAACTAGAAAGAGAAATGAGAAGAGAAAGAAAGGTGAAAAGATTACGAAAAGAAAAGAGGCCTGAAAGATAAACAATATATCTCGCTAAAGATAAAGAAATAAAGGCCAGGAGAAGAATGAATGAATGAATATATAAATAAATAAATAAATAAATAAGCATTTTCCTTAACACTGCGAAGTGCTTGCCCTGATTAATTAATCCCCCCAAGGTACACATAATCTCAACGCTCCCATCTAATTCCTGCATTGGGGCTGCCACTCTTTGAATAACATCATTTAATTTTTGATATAAAAAAGGTTATTCTATTGAATCACTCTAAATTACAGAAATAGAAACTGTGTCCTATCACACAACACCAACACCCTCAGGCTCTCATAATGAGAAAGTTTAATTGTTACAAGAAAATATCACATTATGACATTTTATAAGATTAAAATGTTAAAAGCAGACAAAATAAATTTTTTTATAAAAATTTGTGACAGAATCTTACATATTAGATCACACTTGGTATAAACCACAAGAGCTCATTTACATTACATTCTGAGCAAAGTGCAAAGCTGCGAAAGAATATTTGCAATTCTTTGTCGAAATTTGATCAAGCTTTATGGTTATGGATTAAAGCATATTAAATGACGCTGTCCCACTATATGTATTAAATAATTTAGATCCTTTTTCAGTTAATAACACTTTTGGTGTACCCTGTATCACACGGCACCTCAACTCATGGTTAATTAAAGCCATGATATCTGCGTTAATAATGCCGCTGACAGTTTTTCACATTCTGGTTCTACACATTCATAGCTATCAGGAGTCTGATGATGTTTTAAAGGGATTCCTTCCAGAATCCCATCTGACGGCACTGTATACAAATGCAAAGGTTTCTTTGGTATGAAGATCAGTTGCAATACACTAGAGGTTGTTAGAGGCTGCTATTAATGGACTACTAGTACTAAGCTTGTTTGTTTTTGGAGATAAAAGTGTAGGTTTTTTTGGCATCCACATCAGATTAATATGATTACATTAAATTCAATAAATTTGGTCTTAAGGAGGATTATTTCCAATAAATGCATATAAAATACCGTCAGGGGTCTAATTACTGACAATGAGATTTATTTTCTCTGTCATCCTTTTTTTTTTTACTTTTTACTTTTTACAATTGCAGAAAATAACAGATGATTATTTTTTATGCTTTATTAGTTTTTATGTACATTTGTAGTTGTTGAACACTCGCCATAGAGCCAAAAAATTTTTCTCTTACATATCGGGTGTTCAGCAGAAACCTCAGTATATAGCAAGTAAGGCACTACAGACCACAGAAACTAATTAGAAATCCTGAATTCAGTCGAGGTTTAAGTTTGTTTTTTGCCTTTCAATAGTTTGTCCAACATCATCATTATTATGCCTTGTCATACAATATAATTTACAGATCAAGGTTAACTGTTTCATTGGCTATGTGATGAATGTTAGATTTTATTCCTGAAATCTAATATAAGAACTATAAGATGTCTTAAAGTGCACGGGCTATACACTTTGACATCATTATATGTTATTCATTTTAGTTCACTCATTATTGGATTTGCTTGCTATGTTCAGGCTAAAAATAATCGAATATTGAATAAAAAAAATATTGAAATAATAAGCTACATAAAGCAGCTATTTAATGCCAGGTAGGTAATACTGTATAATGTGGGTGGGGTTGTGTTAGCTAGCTAAACTTGCCAGAAATCTAGTAATCTACTACTGAATCTACTTCTAAGACAAGGGGTTATGTTTGTATTTTTTAAGTAAAAGCATTTATGTTATGTTATGTTATGTTATGTTATGTTGTGTTATGTAATGTTGATGTTGTGATAGTATATTTATGTTTGTTTATGTATGTTATGTTGGGTTTGTTATGAAATGCCTGTTTTATGTGTGTTGTTTGTTATGATTGTTATTAATGTTATGTTTATGTACTGTTTGTTTTGTAATGTTTGTTTTGTTAACGTTTATGATAGTTCTGTATGTTTATGTAATGTTTGTTTTGTTATGCAATGTTTATGTTGTTCATGTATGTTATGTTTGTTACTGTATGTTAGCATGTCCTTAAGTAGACTTGTTAGGCTTCAGAGCGGTGAGAAAGAAAAAAGCCTCAAAATCTGAAACCTTGTTGCTCTCGCGATCTTCTGCAGGAAAAACCTCAAATTCCTGCAGAGTGAAGCCTAGGTTTCTGATAATCTCCTCAATATTTTCTTTGCTTAGTTTCAGGCAAGAGAAGCGGACTTTATCAACATCATAAAAGGTCTCTCCTAAAACCCCAATCATCACCAGAGCCCCACCAGGACTAACTAGCTTCGCCACTCTACAGAGCGCATCCCTGTACGTTGGTACGTCTTTACACGCTGCCTCAAGACACAGGGATGTCATCACACACTCTGCCGGTTCGATGCTCTCTGGATGGAACATGTTGTCTGAGAGGACGTTACATTTCAGCACTCGTCTCACCCGCTGTCTGAGTTTCGCTTCCACATCAGATGATCTGGAGACAGAAAATAAACTGATAATTTTATGGCCAATATAAACTCCCTTTTTTAAAGTAACTAGTATGTTAATATCAATTGATTTTATTATTAGTTTACTTTTATGATTATACATCAAATAAGTCACAGCCCGGATTTAACTAAGCAAATAGTTAAAAGCCTTCCACTGGGTAATTACTGCATTGATTATCAGCTGTAACAAGTTCTTTAAACCTAATTCATGCGGTGAGTAGCTGCTCATTTCTTTTAAAGCGCCATATCAGGAGACAAATTATGTTCTTATGTTGCTCTGTTTTAGAAGGGTCAGATTAGTGGAAAGCTAAGAAGATAACTAAGGAGATTGCTGAAGCTACTAAAATTGGGTCATGAACCATAAAACAAATTACAGCAAAGTGGTGAACCATCATCTTCAAGGAAGAAACATTGTTGGAAAATGAATGAGCATGATAGGAGATCATTTAACATTTGGTAACCAATCATCCACTCATAAAATGAATAATAGAACGTAAGAGCATTCCACACATAAAAGGTGAAGAGAACTCGAGGGATTGGCACTAAACAGCTGTATAGCTTTAAGAAAACTACATATCAGTTCTCAGCTCTACCATCGTCAATACAAGGTCTTGGAGAGAAATTAATTCAGCTCTGTTGTGATATCAAACTATGTAATTGTTTATCTAAGTAAAGTAAAGTCTTTATTTTTGTCACATATACATTACAGCACAGTGAAATTCCTTCTTCGCATATCCCAGTGTAAACTGGGGTCAGAGCACAGGGTCAGCCATGGTACAGCACCCGTGGAGCAGTTAGGGTTAAGGGCCTTGCTCAAGAGCCCAACAATGGCAACCTGGCTGAGCTGAGAATCGAACCGCCGATCTTCCGATCAAATATTATATTAAGAAGTATCAAGAAGTTTCACTACCTCTATAAAAGTGGAGTGTCTGACAAATGTTATAAATGTACAGGACTCATAAAATATTGGATGTTTATGTTCATGATGGCACATTAGAAAAAAACTAAACAGGCTGAACTTCAAACGTCACTGTACAGAAGCAGTTAGGTAAAGAAGTGTGGGCCAAAATTGATGTAAAACAATATGAAAGGTTGGTAAACTGCAGCAAAAATTTGCTTAAAGTTATTGTTCCTACAAGTGGTTCACCATGTTATTGGATTATAGAGAATACTTTTTTCTCTTATCTTGATGTTGGTTTACCTTTTGGGGACAAAAAAAAAAACTATTACATATTGAAATCAGTTGTAGTGTTTTGTTGTGGTCATTTGTTTGTTTGTATAAGTTGGCAAGAGACACGAAGTTGTTATCCTAGCCCTCATGAATAAAATAACGAAAAGAAAAAACTATTTAACATGACTGTATAAGAGAATTCCCCAAACTGTTGCACAAAACTGAAAAGTACACAATTGTATAGATTCTCCGTGTATGCTGCAATATTGTAATTTCCCTTCACTGGACAACCATGTGAGATCTGTGAATGCATGGTTTACCCAGGCTGAAGTAGAAGAACTCGAGAAATCTGCACAGAACACTTTTGGAATGAACTGGAAAATGGAGTGTTCATTCATCTTTATGAATACCGCTTATCCTGTAAACAGGGTCGCGGGACCCTGAGCCTATCCCAGGAGACTTAAAGAACAAGACATCACTCACTAAGGGTACCATCACTAAATAAGGGTAATTTTGGAACAGCAATTAACCTACTGTGGGAGGAAACCGAAGTACCTGGAGAAAACCCTCCATGCACAGGGAAAATCTGCAAACCCTCGACCCTGGAGGTGCGAGGCCACAGTGCTAACCGCTATGCCAAGAGCTGCCTGTGTCCCAGGAATTGAAATTTGGACTGAGATCAGACGTAAAGTGGCGTAGTGGTTAGCACTTGTCACCTTGCACCGCCACAGTCTGGGTTTGAATCCTGCCTTGGGAGTGTGTGCATGGAGTTTCCTATTATATTTTAGATACCACCTGGTGTGTTGCTGAGCTTTTTAGTAGCATGCAAAATATCTGAATGAATCTACAGTATGCAATTGTTTAAATGGAAATGGTTAAATATTAGTGATGACACTGTTGTTAATACAGTTTCACTATCAGTCTTTTTCACCTTTTACCATCCAGTTTGCACACATATTCGATGATGGGCTTCCAGTCGAAGCACCCTTCTTCGTTCTTTAACCATTTCTCGATTTCTTCGCGATTCCTGTCTGCAAAATCGGACAGCACGAGCTCGTCGAAGTGCTCGCACGCGCTGATGACGGCGTGAATAGTCGGCCCGCTTCCCACGTCAATCAGCCTCCGCCCTTTGATCTGGCCTGAGAGGCGCGAGCGCGCACGCACGAGAGAGAGAGAGAGAGAGAGAGAGAGAGAGAGAACACAAGAACGCGCTTAGCACCTGATCCTATACAGTAAACATGACCGATGACACGAATGTAATAAAACTATGTGTTAAATACACACTGGTTCTGAATTAGCTTACCAGTCAAAAAAGTCCTGCTCAGGCAGCCTAAAATCAAACCGAGATATTCCTTCTCATCCGAGTGACCTTCTGGACGACGATAAAAACTATTAATGTAGGCTCTTGAGTCAAAATACGCCTGATAGTAGTCTCCCTCGGTGAACGGAGAGCTCTCTGCCATCATGTTTTAGTGAAAAGTTTAAGGGGAACTGAGAACTCGAGGAAGACCCTTTCGGTTTTGTTTTTTACTGAATGACTCGTCGGAACGAATCAGCTGAGTCGATTCGCAAGCATGAACGACACCAAAGTTTCACCAGATATACACCAGAAGTGATCGAAATGAAGCTTTTTTATAATGTAAATCTATTCAAACAGAATTAATAAATGGGCTTATATACTAATCAGCCTTGACATTATGATCACCTGCCTAATATTAAGTTCCACCATTACAGTGATAGAAAGGTGTCAGAACACACAGTGTATCACAACCAGCACTAACCTTTTCATCAATCTGATCTACACTAGCGCATCTATTGGATCAGAAAACACGAGCCAGCCTTGGCTCTCCATGTGCATCAGTAAGGCTTGGCCACCCATGACCGTGTCGTTAGTTCACCGGTTTTCCTTTTCTCGGATCACCAAAAATATCCCACAAATATTCCACAACATCTTTACTGTTGGAGCTGCTCTGATCCAGACCTTTAGCCATCACAATTTGGTCCTTGTCAAAGTCACTCAAATCCCATTTTTCACCTTCCAACACATCAACATTAGGAACAATGGTTCCTTTGCTGACTCATATATCCCATTCACTTCAATCCACCATTGTATCAAGATATTGGAAATGAGTCTACTGTGAGAAGGACCATAATGTATTGGTTAGAGGATTGGGTCAGAACAACTCCAAAACTGCAACTCTTGTGGGGTGGTCCCATGCCTCAGTGGTCAGGACACACCAAAATGATCCAAGGAAGGAAAAATGGTGAAGACGAGCAAGCCGATGTGCGATGGTGGCAAGGAAAAACTTCCTGAGATGGCAAAGGGAAGGTACTTTGAGAGAAACCGACTAAACAGGGGACCCATCCTCATTTAGGTGGTCAGATAGCAGGAATTGATCTGCAACCATACTGTTTGTTAGGTTGAAAGTTCAGTGTAACAGGAGAGGTGTTTAAGTTATATGGAGTTCACTTTCATTATTGGAGGTTCAGGTACAAAATGGTTTGTAGGAATTTTTGTAGTAGTTTGTAGTCCAGTGCACAGGATTATTCCATGTGTCAACAGTTTACTAACCCTAGTAACCCAGAGTTACTCATCTTCTTGAGGCTACGTCCAGCATGATAATGCACCATATCACAAAGTTTTAATTAAGTTGTCTCGACCTGATGTGATGAACATGCCAGTTAACATGAACCAGAACTCCAACATCTTGTGGAATCCTTTTGAGAGCAAAGTGAGGGCCTACCCAGTATTACTACAGAGCTCCAAATAAAGCATTCAATGAGTGTCTGTAAATAGGGTTTGCAACTGGAGCCTACAGGATAAGAGTCTTGAACCAATGCTTTTTTTTTTTTTTGAGTTTCATAAGAACATTCTGGAAAGTGAGATCTGAAATATCATGTACTGTTTAAAATAATAATAATAATAATAATATGAATTGGTAAACATAATTACTGTTAGGAACCTCCACTAGAGGTTCCCTGTGTCAGCTCCTGGTTCCCTGTGTTCAGATCCTTTCCTGTGTTTGCCCTGAGCCCTAATTATAGTTGGAGTTTGTTGTTTTAGTTTCTTTGTCTTGCCTGTTTGAGTTTGTAAATAAAAGACTATTTCTGTTCGTACACCCCTCTGCGTGCATGCCTGCCATATATGCCCACGGCAACATCATTAGCCGGTCTAGCCAGTACCACCAGCTAGACCCATGACAATTACATAATAAAATTGGTATTAGCATTTGTAGGAGAAGATATTTTCATAGACAATCTTTAGCTATGTGGTTTGGGTATTTTTGGTTTGGCTCACTTATAAATAACAGGTAGTAAATAATTATATTTCTTGTAGAATGTAAAAAAAAAAAATCCAAAAGTCTAAAATAAAGACTCCAAAGTGATGGAATATTAACCAAGTCCACAAGTTTAATGTGCAGCAAAAGATTTGTACATATGAGGGAATTTTAAGCCAAATGTACAAAATATGCATTTGTACCAACATAAGAAAAATATTCTTGCAACAAACAAAAAAAAATCAATCAAACCCATAAAAAAGTCTCTCAAATCCTGCACTGTGCACTATAATCTTAGACTATACACTATGCATGTGTACCAAGTTGAAGCATAGCATCAATTTGAAGTGTCTTAATTAACAGTATTTATTAGACAAGTCACTTAATATCACTGACCTGCATGAGAAAACTGTTCACAGCAAAAAGCATTTTTAAAAATCCTAAAAGTTGAAACCTAACTTTTTATTTTTATTTTTTTACAGTTTGATCTGTGGAATCGTCGCTTACTGATATACTAATGTAGAAAATGTGAAGCCAAAAGTTACAAGTTGTAAATGCTAGTACAGGTACATCAAGCATTAATGAATGCCTATATTTGTTTCACTTGCAAGTCTGCACGCACTACTTGTTTGGAAAGTGCCGCAAAGTGCATGATTTGAGACGAAATACCTCAGTAACACTGACCACTGGTACAGTTAAGTGCTAGAACAGTGCATGGGTCAATTCAAAATTCAAGTACATAAAAAAAAAAAAAATACATATGAATATATTAGAAATTCCTGTTAAACACACAAAATGTTTAAAAAGTCCCCATTACAAATTTACAAAAAGAAAAGGAAAAAAAAGCATGTTGGTGACACTTAACTTCATGGCTCTGTATAAAACGGAGTGCTTGATGGTATTTCATATACTGATATTAAGTTCATTAGCTTTTGGCCTCGATAATGCTTTAATCAAAGAGAATCAAAAATACGAATTCTTCATTAATGACAAAATAACTTAAACATCAGGGCTTAACATCACTTCGTAATATTTAACTAGTGGTTATCTGAAAAAATAAATATTTAACTTTAGTGGCAGGATTAATTTGCCATGTTTAGACCTAAAATACAGAGGAAACAGATGGGAAAAATATATATATTAATGACACCTATTGAATATATGCAGTTTATGACAACTGAGAAAACATCGATGATTTTAAACTGACAACACAAACTGATCCAAAACAGTTATTTCACTTTTGGGCCAAAGTTATGTTACGTTAGTGCATCATGTTGGCTGACTTTTTACATTTCTTTCTCTTTTTGTTTTTTGTGCTCACTAGTCCATTTCAATCCACCAGCCAGTCTATTATCCTATCCTACAACTGCTACAAATCAGTTAGGGTGATGACCAACATTTGCTTGTTCCACTCTCCCGAGGGGAACAAACTCAGAAGAAAGTGCTATCCACCCTCTTCTACATACACAGCTCAGGGACCGCTAATTAAAGAGAGACAGATTGATAGATCGACAGGCCACTATTTGGGCGGTGGGAGGAGATGTCATGTCAAATTACATAAAAACTGTGAGCCTTTATGGCAACTGATACCAGGTGCACTAATCCTTTATAAAAGCCAATGTAGGTTTAGATTTTCACAGTTTTCGCAAAGGGCTTAAGAGGTCCTACCAACATAACCGAATTTACTAGAGGCACAAATGGCATTGCGATATTCAATTTCATTTAACACAGTTGTATTTGTAAACTTCACTTTTAACCAAAAGAGTACCGTTTAAGCCTACGTCAGATTTTAAACGTCATTGATGCTCAAAAGTATTTTTGTTGGAAACCATCATGATGTTTTTATTATTATTCTACTGTATGGAAGCCTAGTTCATAGTTAGCCAATGACCCAGGAGCTAGCTAAATAATGATTAAAATCCCACTCCAGATTAGCAAAGGACAAAACAAATATGACCTCTAGTTAGATGACAAACATTAGGTGCTTTTATTACACCATGACTCGAATGTTATTTTTTAAAGCAAGCTTTCTGCTTTCAGTCAATCTTCTCAGCAAGAGAATATTACACCTGATTACATGTATTACAGCATATGACAAGCGATGTACTGTATACGATAGAAAAGTCCCTAGGTCAGAGACATCTTCAGACACTGTGATTATCAAGAAGTGTTTTGGAGTTCCTAGTGTTTCTAGTAGGACGTGGACTGTATAAACTTTTTTTTACCTTGGGATGCACAGTATTCTGGGTTGTGGGGTCTCACAGTAAAGAGGAGTAATGCACAGTTTTGTTCAGCAACCATATGGAAGACAGTGAAAGTAAAACCGTTCACAGGCCTCATTCATCAGTGCATGCCAGGATTTGTAGCTCAGTGCTTCTTCCATATTTTCCACCGTTCTTTAGAAGAAATACTCTGGAAAACTACCATCGACACTTTCTAACACATGGTCTGATATGATATGATGATGCGAAATAAGATGTGGCACAATTAAAAGTTGGTGGAATTTCGAATACACTACGCCAAACAACACAGAGGTCCGTGTAAAAAAATTTCATCATCTACTGTACATAAAGAAAATTAAGGAGCTATAGCAACCAGCTTGGGTCAGACGACGTTGCTCAGCAACGCTGCCAGCTGTTTCTTCATGAGTACAACAGTGCTTCGCAATTTCAATCAAGTGTTTTGTTCATTTTTTTCTTCTTCACAGAATCAGTTTCAGTCACCAACTTGCAGCTTGCATGCTATGGCGGCCACGTACCAAAAGTATAAAAACAACCTTCGTTGATTGTTCAGAGGTCAGATAGAGGTGATTCAGTTGTCCCACACTTTCCTGGAGCGTGACGACACTAGTGGAGGTACCTAATATCCTTCATTCATATCTACTGTCATTATTCAACATTGTAGTGGATTCAAGAAGTCTACTTGAAACCTGTTGAAAAAAAAAAAGAAATGAAAAATAATGTTAGTTTCAAAAATAACAGTTTAGTGAAGAATAAGAAAGAAGTGCTTTGTGGCGATATAAAGCAGCATCCTAAAACAAATTTGGAACCTTTTTGATGCATTTTTTCATAAGAGTTATCAGCAATACTACAGTATGTAAGATCCAAGGCATATAGAAAATTAAAACTATTATAACACTACAGTATGTATTACAATTTTGTTCCTAGGTAGTAAATGGCTAATATTCAAACATTTCTTTTGTGACTCAATTTGAGAGATATATATATATATATATATACATACAGAATCTAAATTAATACATATTTGTTATTACACAAAATATCCAAAATGATTTAAAACAAGCATTTGAGATTTATGATGGTATTTTATATCACTTTCATGAAGCAGCTCCGTAATGCCTCCCATCGTCTTCTCATTATAAGGGGTGTTCAAGTCAAACCGAGACTTTTGATTGTGCAAAATAACAGAATACTGTAATGAGAGTAAAAACTACCTTTCTTTCTATAATATCCCCAAAAAACTACTTTTCTTTCTATAATATGCCAAAAAAACTACCTTTCTTTCTCTAATATCCACTGCTACACTAATGCACTCATCCTAGCCGAGTAATAAACATTAATGCAATAACCCTCGGCAAAGTCTCTGTAATGCCCAAGTGGTGCGGCGTCCAGAATGAGGTCGTACATTGTCCTGCAATAACGGAACGCCTTTGGTGATCAAACCAGGCCAATATTTTCCATTAAAAGATGGGGCAATTAAAGAATTTCTTGGGAGGCCAGCATGTTTAGACCTTAAGATGTTGTGACATAACTTTCTACACCTTGACTAGTGACATGCTGGGAAAAATGCTTTATTAGTGTAGCAGGGGACTGTATAGAGAAATAATTACTCTAGAAAATCTAGGAATCTTGAATAAAATAGATTATTATTTTCAAATGCAACCTTTTCAATGAATTCTAAAACTTTCTAGGTCTTCCCAGTGCACTGTTATTTATTGGATCAGTCAAACAAACAAACAAACAAACAAACAAACAAAAAATATATATATATATATACATACAGTGGAACCTTGGATTGCGAGTAACGTGGTTTACGAGTGTTCCGCAAACCGAGCAAAGATTTTAAATAATTTTTTATTCGGAAACCGAGCAAGTATTAGTTTACTCTCTCTCTCCCCCCACCTCCCCCCACGGCTTCGCAAACAAACAGAAACTCTGCTCGTGCGCGCACAATTTGACACTGACAAACACACACGCACAGACGCTCTCTCCCCTTTTCACCCCCTCCCCGGCTTCACAAACACACAGAAACTCTGCTCGGTCGCGATTCTTTTCAGAGGTAAAGTGCTGGTTCATTTGTTTTTTACTTTACAGCAGTGATTCCCTTAGTATGCGCTCACGCCAGGTCAGAGAGATTTCTTTTTTTCCTGTTAAAACGGTGTTTCCGTGTTTGTGTGTGTGTCCGTTTGTTGTGAAAGTGATTCCTTTAGTATGCGCTCATGCCAGTCTCGCTTTTTTCCATTAAAACGGTGTTTCCGCTGTGTTTATGCGCTTGTTGTGAAACTTAAAAAGCGAGTCCGTTAATATACGCTCATGCCAGTCTCAAAGATTTCTTTTTTTCCTGTTAAAACGGTGTTTCCGTTGTGTGTGTGTTTGTTGTGAATCTTAAAAAGCGAGGTGGGGAGAGGCAGGAGGAGTGTTACTGTGTAAAACGAGGCGAGGGAAGGGGCTAATTACACACACACACACACACACACACACACACACACACACACACACACACACACACACACGGCGTCTGCGCGCACCAACGGAAACACTTATCTGTCAGGATTTATTTGTACTTTTTTTTAAAGGTAAAGTGCAGATTAATTTGTTTTATTTTCATTTTATAGACTGTATTAATTATTTTTATGTATTTATTTTTTGGGGCTGTGGAACAAATAATTTGAGTTTTCATTATTTCTTATGGGAAATTATGATTTGGTTTACGAGTGTTTTGGAATACGAGCACAATTCCGGAACGTATTATGCTCGTAATCCAAGGTTCCACTGTATATTTTTAAATTTTTGTGAACAAAATGCACTCATTTTCTCAATGAAAATAGGCAACTTCATAATATCCCCATAAAATATCAGTGTCACAAAAGCAAAGTTTGAGTGGATTAACAGCCATTTTTCTATACTTTTGCATCATAAGCAATTATGAAATAACTTGCTCTGGATAGTACCAAAACCTTTATCATGAACAAGCTTTTCTTAGGGAGCACTCGTTCGTAGGTGTTCTACTTTTTACATTTTATTATGACTAGACCAAAACCGCCTTTGAGCTGCTCCTGTAAACCTCTTTTAGAGGTTTGTGTCAGATTTCAACAACAAAAATTCAATGTTTCATGTATGCAGATAATGCTTGATTTGACTATTACACAAGGAATAACTTTTTTTATAGTTAATCTCAATTATTTTTTCTTTGGGTTCTGTAGTCTGAAATTGATCAAAGAAACATTCAGGTCTTACATAGTACTGTATGCCTTTAATGCTGCGTCATATCTTGAAAACGTGACATCAGAACACGTAATTACCTCATTACCCAACCTCCATCTTGTTCAAACTACACAATGAATCACAGATGCTTTGATGTTCATGTTTACTTTTGAATAATTTCTCTCACAAACGAGTGACGCATCTACTCTAAACGGCGTTATAGATTTAACGAGCTAGTTCACAGGTACGGTGAACGATCTGAAAAACACCTGCACATACAGTACAGAACTCAGTCTTTCACAAGTCAAGTGTGTGCTACAGTAGAGAGCGTGTTTTCCTAGTTTCCTAGGTTTCTTTCTGGAGTTACAGTACAAGCTTTAGTACGAAGCAGCATAAGCACACATGCATGCACAAAGGATGGTTCATTCTCTGCGTCAATCAAACACACACTGACCTGCAATGTATTTTGCTCCGATTAACATACACATGCTACCCAGAATGAAAAAGCCCAGGGGAACACTACTGAAGAAACTAGATTCCTCTGGAGATTGTCCGAAACCCGGGTTCCATTCATGCAACATCAGAAAGAGAGAAAGGAGACATGTGAGCAACCACTGATCTGGTGGGATCAAGTAACATCTGTGACATTTCTGCATGCTCCTCTCTGCGACGTTGTCTTATTGTGTATATTTATTATGAAAAAAAATTTTTTTTGGTTGATGTTTCTAAAATATAAAAATGTTTTGCTTATTATGATGCTTTATTCTCCTAGATATTAGGTAATACGGTCAAGACGTGTGTTTCCAGATGTGTCTTTCTTTCTATCAAGTTACTTGGTTATTCAACTTAATAAACATACAGTAACACCATTAGAGACATGTGACTTTAAAAAGGACTGCAACCTCCCATGCGGGTTATCTAAAGTGTGTTACTGTTATTTCACTTCAGATGTGCAGATGTTTTTTTTTCCTGTCAGTCAATGTGACACAGTTCCTGTTTTTGGACGATGTGGACAATTCTATTCCCTCCCCGTATGCTGAATTGAACATGGAGCACAAAGGTCGAGGCACAAACCGTTTCCATTGCAGAGTGGCTCTGTAGTCTCCCAGTTCATGGCTCTCTGGACCGCCTTCTTCCAGCGAGCATAGCGGAACTCGCTCTCTATGTAGAAAGAGAGAGACGAAAAAATAAATAATAAATACATACAAATCGCCCCGATTTCACAAACAAATTACAAAGGGGCGGTCAAAGTCAAACCAAGAAAAATAAAAAACCTGACAGGCATTTGGCCGACGTCCTTATTCAGCGTGACTTACATTTTTATCTCATTATACATCTGAGCAGTTGAGGATTAAGGGCATCGCTCAAGGGCCCAACAGGGACAAGTTGGTGTTTGTGGGATTTGAACCTGGGACCTTCCGAACTGTAGTCTAATGCCTTAACCCCTGAGCTACCCTTAACATAGCTGAAAATCAGGCAGTCTGATAATGGCTCTGGTCTACTGAGAAACCTTGATGGTGTCCAAGCACTGGTGAAATGCTGGGGTGAGTGCATTAAGTGTGGCGGGGGATTATACAGAGAAATAAAGGGAGTTTGGGATCACTTTTGAAGTGATACTGAAGGCGTTTATCCAAAATATACAATAATCTCCTTTCAACAGTTGATATTGAGATGTATCTGCTACTTAAGCTCTGTAGTTCCTTCATAACGGTGCAGTTTCCTAATCGGTGATTTCTGAGGCTGGTGACTACAAATGAACTTCTCTTCTGCAGCAGAGGTAAGTTCTGGTCTTGCTTTCCTGCCACGGTGTTCATGGGATCCAGTTTCATCATGGGGCTGGATGGGTTTTGCAAATGCACGTGACAATACTGCTGCTGCAAAACAACTGTTCCAGAAAGGCTGATCTCAGTGTCTTAAAATAACAACAGACTGTTGTTGTTGTCGTTACATAATGACATAATTCCATAGTTCTGAAATCGTTGTAGAATGTAGAAAACTACAAATTCCTTTGTTTTTGTACAGGGAATTGTAAGTGATCCCAAATTTTTTGATAGTTCTACGCAATCAAAAGTCCCTGTTTGACTTGAACACCCCACATGCTGTACAATATTGGAACAAAACGTACAGTAGCTGGAATGCCCATTTAATCCGATTTGATTTGATAACACTAATGCAGTAAGTAAAAGGAAAACGCGAATATTTTTGGAAAAAATGCAGCGGTTCAGAGACAGAGGTGCATTTTTAAGGAGTTTTTGAGAATTTACAATTAAAAATTTTACATAAGAAAAGTGTGACCCAATTATGAATCAAAAACTGATGTAACTAACTGAACCGATCAACAAAAGATTGATTAGTTGAAGAATTGACTAATTGTACAATCCTACAATACATTAAAAGTAGGCCTGATCATAAAATAAATATAGAAAACACACATCACTAATGCATAAAGCTGCCTTGTCATGGTCTAGCAAAGACTTCATAATTGAAAACTGACCATAAAATGTCCTACTTCTGTATTAATCTAATCGCTCGGTCAGGTGTATGCATTTGGTTTGTCTTTGGTTTCACACCGATTTAAATGCTTTCTTACCTACATTCACCTGCGAACAAAAGTTCTTACTGCTGTTAACCTCGCTGAAGCCTTCTTACCCTCCGGGTTGATCTGGGGTTCGAATTTCTCAGAGGTGACCTCGGTGAGGTCCTCGAGATTCAAACTCCACACTCGGACTCCCTCGGCTGCTCCCGCTGCCATGGCCGCTCCCAGGGCTGTCGTCTCCGGCATGGACGGCTTCACTGTGCAAACGCATATGCATGGATTCGGAGAATTTGATTAAAATCTCTATACTGAAAAAACATCATGGCTGACTTGATTCATTCATTAATGGCAAAATATCAGAAAAAAAGCAAAGCATGTTTTTTTTGCTAAGTAGGAAAACGTGTAAGCATCATGCACACAAAACTGAAATTTCGGTGAGCCGTACGATTAAAGGACATGAAGCAACAAAGATGACGAGGTAAATTAAATAAATGGATCATTTTATCATTATGCATCTGATCCACCTGGGGAAATTCCAGTCAGCGCTTTATGCCATGCTCTGATCATTTCTCCAGTAATCAGTGTAAAAGGCTTAGCGTATCGCTGATGGATTTAGGCTATTTCGGCTTTCCGCATTATTATTATTAAGGCTTAGTAATCGGTGCACTCATCCCGGATTTCCCCCTCGCCACGAAGCATTTCAAAGCCGACCATGAAACAGAAACCTCACAGGGGAGCTCTCGGTTACACGACTTACCCACTGGAATGCAGAGAATATCAGCCTGGAGCTGCATGAGGAGTCTGTTCAAGGTCATACCTCCATCCACCTGGAGCTGAGTCAGAGGAATCCCACTGTCCTGATTCATCGCATCCAGGATCTGCACCGCAAAAGATGAAGAACTGAATGGCTCATGGATCCATGCGTAAAGACAACAGGAAGATAGACGTTTTACCTCTCGTGTCTGAAAACAGACCGCTTCCAGAGCAGCGAAGGCCAGGTGACTCCTGTTCGTGAACTGAGTTAACCCGCAGATGATCCTGTTTGAAACAAAGTAAATCAGAAAATTAAAACATAAAAAAAAAAAAAAACATAAAAAAAATAAATAAAATAATAATAATAATAACAACGTAAGCCTGGAGTAACAGATTTCCAGTGCATACTGTATTATTATTATTATCTCATGATTTCTGCATTAAAGACGTTCAACCACTTGCCCTCTAGCGCTCGGTTCCCAGTAGGGGGCGTAGAGACCTGAAAACGCAGGGACGAAGTAGCAGCCGTATGACGTCCCAACTCCAGCGGCCAGCTTCTCTGTGGGAGAAAGGGAACGTCGTTCTATCATGGTGTAAAACATCTGTAGTCACAGCGCTCTGATAATGCGAACCGTCTGACAGCAAAATGAGAGAAATGCATTTCTGCAGTTTTGAGATTGATATCTATCTCTCTATATATATAGTGTTTCAGAGAACGAGAATTTGTGATCATGACAAAAGTCAAAAGATGGTGTTCATCGTGTCCAGGGTTTCTATCTGTTTTTATGAACTTACCGAGCTCTGTTGAACTTTCGATGATCCCGAGGTTATCCTTCAACCAGCGCACCAGCGCCCCTGCTATAGCAACCGAACCCTAAAAAAAGAATCATTTACAAACATGTACAATGAAGCATATACGTTCATTCACCTCAATTAAAGAAGCATTAACGATATTATTATTATTGAGAGACATGCATTATATAATGTTACCTCTAACGCGTAGCAGGCCGGCTGGTCTCGACCCAGTTTATACGCTACTGTGGTTAGAAGGCCGTGATCTGACATTACCGGCTGCAGAATAAAGTAAGACAGTGAGCTTAGACAGAAACACATACGTGCATATAAATCATTAATAAGAAGCAGTGCATGAGGGATACTGTACCTTTGTGCCTGTGTTTCTGAGCAGGAAACAGCCAGTGCCGTAACTGAAAGAGGAACGATGAGATTCGCTCATTAAATTGTTACATTTACATTCGTTAACAAGTAATTAAAGAAGGAATGGTGAGCGGGAATCTCCAAAATGATCCGCACTCTGGTTATATTTAAAACGTCTAGGGTCTCCGAGTGGCGCAGTGGTAAAGTTCGATTCCCGGGTGATGCTGTAACCTCTCACAGCCGGAGGTCTAGAGCTCTCTCAGAGGGGAGGGGTGAGATGTACTTGGTGCTCCCACATTAATCAGCCAATCAGGGGCGTCTGTGAGTGTGTTACTCCGCCCCCAATGGCGCGTGAGCGAGCAGTTCAAAAAGATGCGGTCGGCTGGCGTCACGTGGTTCGGAGGAAACACGTGATAGTCTTCGGACCTCTTGACTGAGTGGTAGTAGTAACCTCAATGTGGTGCCCCCTAGTGACGGGGAGGAATCGGACACGACTAAAATTACGAGAGAAAATCGGGCTTAGAAAAAAAAAAAAATCAAAATCAAAGCTGAACGTGTAACATCAGTTCATTTGTAACTCCAGTGCAAGCAAAATTTGATGCCCCATTGGTGGTTTGTACGAAAGAAGAAAAGCATGCAGAGATTGAAATGTTTTTTTTTTTAATGGTCTGAGGGTGTCGAAACAACTCACTGAAGAACATAAACACAATTTGGAGATGAATGAGAATCATTACTGGTGACGAGACACGGATTCATCACTACGAGCCTTAAACTCCTGATCTCGCATGATGATGCACGCCCGAACACTCCTGCCTGCACTGTCGACACTCTTACAGCATCATCCCAATTATACTCTTAATCCCGCTCCATTAGATTTTCACCGGTTTGGTTCCCTGAAAGCAGGCCAACGAGGACGAAGACACACTACTGATGAGATTATGTTGAAAAACAGCCAGACTGTGGATCATTTTTGATTCACCCTTGTATTAATGAGCAACAGGTAGTTGGACAATGAATCTGAAACACTGACCAATTTAGTGTTGGAGGTTTCATGGCTAAATCTGACCAGCCTGGTGGCCAATCTTCACTGATTGCACATTCCACCAGAGTGTGAAGGTTTAATTAGCAGAGTAATAAATAAAATATTGCAATGCACACAGCATCATGGGTGACATATCAGAGTTCAAAAGAGGACAAGTTGTTGGTGCAAGTCTTTGTGATGTATCAAGAGCCACGGTATCCAGGGTAATGTCAGCATACCACCAAAAAGGACGAACCACATCCAACAGGAGTAAGTGTGGACGCAAGAGGAAGCTGTCTGAAAGGGACGTCCGGGTGCTAACCAACCCGCATTGTATCCAACAAACATAAAACCACAGCTGCCCAACTCACTGCAGAATTGAATGTGCACCTCAACTCTCCTGTTTCCACCAAAACTGTTGGTCGGGAGCTTCAGGGTCAATGGCCGGGCTGCTATAACCAAACCTTTGGTCACTTGTGCCAGTGCCAAAAATCTTGGGCTGTGGACAATGTGAAACATGTATTGTTCTCTGGTAAGTCCACCTTCACTGTCTTTCCCACATCCGGGAAAGTTACGGTGTGGAGAAGCCCCAAAGAAGCGTACCACCTAGACTGTTGCATGTCCAGAGTGAAGCATGGGGGTGGATCAGTGATGGATTGGGCTGCAATATCATGGCATTCACTAGGCCCAATAGATGGGCGCGTCACTGCCAAGGACTACCGAACCGTTCTGGAGGACCGTGTGCACCCAATGGTTCAAACATTGTATCCTTAAGGCGGTGCCGTGTATCAGGATGATAATGCACCAATACACACAGCAAGACTGGTGACAGAGTGGTTTGATGAACATGAAAGTGAAGTTGAACATCTCCCATGGCCTGCACAGTCACCAGAACTACATATTATTGAGCCACTTTGGGGTGTTTTGGAGGAGCGAGTCAGGAAACGTTTCCCTCCACCAGCATCACTTAGTGACCTGAACACTATTCTGCAAGAGGAACGGCTCAGAATCCCTCTGGCCACTGTGCAGGACTTGTATCTGTCATTCCCATTGATGGAGCCCCTACACCATACTAATGAACTATTGTGGTCTAAAACCAGACGTTTCTTATACAGGGGTTGTCGAACCCCTGTATAATACATTTTTGAATCTCTTGGTAGTCTCCACTTGTGCTAGAACTTTTTCAATTCAACCAAACAGTAAAAGGATAAAAAAAAAGAGATGAAGAAATAAGGTAGATCTCCTGTCAGACACACTTAGAAAGCCTGCGATTCAATAATGTATGCAGCTCTACTGCTGAAATGAGTGATCGTCCTTTCACCATTCACCATCGTATTAAAGACAAATAAAAACGTATTTGCGTACGTGTTTTTGGCTTGGCCGTCCTGAAAGCACATCTGTCCCACAAGTGCGGCAGACTGGTCCCCTAGACACTGCGGCGGAAGAACGCGAGTATTTCAGAATGCTATTACACAGCTTTAATGAAGTATTATATATATTTAAATGATTTGGTTTAATAAGGAGGTGCAAGTTACCCCTGATATTGGAACACCGGTAAGAGGACCAGATTTCTGTCAAAGAAAAAGAAAGAAAAAAAATGAGACAATCACCTTTTAATTCATCTCATTTCTGTCTCCAAGAAGAGTAGACAATTAAACATCTGTGAAGAACTTCTGTACATGAACTACTCTGTGACTGCGGCATGCCGTGTCTACCAGTCCCTTATTCACCTTTTTTTTTTTAATTTTTTTTTTTTATTTAAAAGAAGTGAGCATGCAGAGACATGGAGGAGAGAGTCGCAGTTCAGAAAGTGCCCTGGAAGAAGCAACACCCCCTCCCCCCCCCCCCCCCCCCCTCCCAGTGCTCTTTAGAAACACAGCATTGGATAAAGGTGGCACAGAACACATGAGGTCAGCTCATGGCATCCAGCCAGTGTGCCGTTTATAACCAAGGAGGTCACCCAGTACATTTCCAACAAATGGTCAAACTAGAAACAAAATGCAGTGTCTAGTAATGTATAAAAGCCTGAGAGTGACAGCGATGAAGAGTTTACAGTTCTGGTCAAGATTACTGTCGGATGTATTGTATACTGTAATATCCTTTTTTCCCCCCTTTTTTTTTTCTTTCATTCAGAATTGTTGAACAGGATGTCCAAAATGAAAGACCAAGAAGATGGCCTTTGGACATTTTTACAACGCACCCGGGTTCAATTCTCAAACCAGCAGACATCAAGTAGTTTTCTGCTTTAAGAAAAGCAGAAAACTAGGATACGTACAGTATATTTAGCCATCATGCATGTACAGTATAATATAATGTATAATAAATTGATGGTTTTTAACAGCACCGTCCTTTGGAAATGGTTTTAAAGCTTTCTTGATTATTCATGACTGATTACGTATATATTTTTATTACTTACAAAGAGAAAAATGCATAAACGTCTGTATGCATTAAAGGGCACCTATTTTGCGAACTTCTCTTTATTGTCATATTTAGACATCCGGATGAGTCTCCAGTGTGTTTGTATGAACAAAAAAAAAAAAAAAAGAAAAAAAAAAGAGGGAAAGAATATTCCCTGCTTTTTATTCTTTTTTTTCATTTTCATAATTGTCTTGGCTCATGATTAAACAATCCGGTTGGATTTCCCCTTTAATGTGACCTCATATAAGAAAAGTCCCCCCCCCCCCGTCTTGTTTCTCAGCTCTGGGATTGAGTTTAAGTTACGACAAAAAAAATGCATCATCTGAGCATCGGAGCATTAACAGACTCACTTTGGGATAGCTCGGAGACCTACTGTACTGTAGGTTAACTTGTTAAAAATTTTTAAATATGGGACCTTTAAAGGCACTATTCATAACACGTGAACACATCATGTTTATACAGGAAATTTCTCACAATTTTTTTTCGCATTATTTCTGCAAATCATTTTGACCAGAACTGTACTAGTATAAATAACGAAACCAAGTGTTGCTTTTACTACATTCTGGTTGACTACCGGGCCGTCCTGCAGCTGAGCTCTGCTCAGACGATCACATGGCTGTGGTTTTCATGTTGGAAATGCACTGATAGATGGAATGGGTTAAAAAGGAGATCAAAGCCAACCAGGGGAAGGAAAGAGAGACTCAATTGGCCCAGAAATGACGTCAATATTAGTCAAGACCTACTCACCAGACTAGAACTGATTTTCTATCAGAAAGCCCAAAGAGATGATAAGACAAAAAGGTTTGATTTGATTTAAAAGAAAAAAAGAAAAAAAAAACATTTATTCTACACGGGACATGCTTGCAAATCCAATCAGGGACATGGTAGTCATATATTAAATACTGGAAATCTTTTTTTCTTCCTTTTTTATATAAAAGGACCAAAATAATTGTTTTACGTTGCTTGCATAAGTATTCGCCCCCTTTGACCTACAACCTGGAAAGACACTGATTTCGATGGGATTCATGAATCTACACGGCAGAACTATATACAGTAAATGTGCTACTGCTCAACTGGGAGTGTGAACACTACCTGTATGAAATCACAACTTTCATCGCATGTAGACTCAGGACATGCAATTTCCACGCAACGGAATAAATTTCAGTTCCAGGTTTTAAACGCTACAAAAAAAGGGAATGTTCAAAAGGGAAGAAGAAGGGGGACGAATACTTATGCACGGTGTACAGTAAAACGTCATCGGAGCTTACCATTAAACCGTAGATCTCTGAGGAACTCCTCACTTTTGGCAGGATCTCCATTGGTATGCCGAAATAACTGGAACAAAACACATTCCTGTTTAATGAACCGTTCAGCTGTAAAAATTACTTCACTTTTGATTAGAGCTTAAACACAAACGTGGCATTCAGTAACGGATGTACAGTACAAGGTGTGTTTAATAGAGCTGTGACTCACAAGTAGACTGTTTCGCTTTTCGATTCGTTTTAATTGCATAGCAGGAATGTTTATTATCAGATTTTCCCCAAGAAATAATATAGTAAACTTTTTTAAATGTCATATTTTACTGAGCCCCTAAAGGGACATGGGTGAAAAAAGCAAGGCAAAAAAAAAAACCCTAACATGATATGGGTGAAAAAAAATGAAGCATGAAATAATGAAAATAATTTTTTTTGTTGTTGTTGTTAGAAAAGTTCGCGAGATCTCGCAAAACTTGACTCTTCAGCGTTGCCGAATAAGTCCAGCAGGTGGCAGCAATGCTCCTAAAAGCGTGATCCTTGTCCGTGCAATACCGATCCAGTCCAGCGAGAGTCAGTAATGCGCCTAAAAGCTGGCTGCCAACCGCTAAAAAATAAAGGAAGAAGAAGCATACGGAGAAAGGTAATGCTCGGATTAGAGTAACACGCGCGTTGTAAAACAGACAAGGAGAGAATTACTGCGTAGAATTCTATGTTTTACTTTCAGCTTGGATTAAAATATAAGGACATTCAGTTTGTACTTATTTGTGCCCGTTCCGTATTTTGGCGCCGGAAATATGAGTCACGTGGTCTCGATTTCTTTTCCTCCTATGACCCGTAGATTTTTTTTCCCCATCGCCAATTTTTTTTTTTACGTCCCATGTCCCGTTTTTTATCTTCCTTCGATTTTTTTTTTCCTTTAGTTATTTTTTACCCCTCACTCATGTCCCTTTAGGGGCTCCGTAATATTTCATACAAAGCAATTCTATTTTTCCCGCCACTCCTCTGGTCCACACTTCAATCCAGTAGGGGGGTGATGTTGTACCAACCGCACACACAAAAAAACATAAACTCAAATAAATAATAAAAAGCAATACTCTCACAAAACATGAGAAGCGGTCCGTATTCTCTTAAAAAATTGTGGTATTACAGAAACAGTCAAAAGTTTTGAATCAAAAACTGGACCACTGATTCCATTCATTGACATAACGGTTCGAATAGCACAGCTCCGGTTTGTAGTTTGGGTTTGTATATCTTACTTGCAGAGATCTGGATCCCAGTCCAGTGTGTGTATATTGAAGAGCATGGTCCTGCTCGCGTTGGTCACATCTGTAACATGGACGCCTCCTGTCTTCCCACCGGTTAGGCACTGAAAAATAGCAAGCATACAGTATGATATGTTATATAGTGTAATATGCACGTAATAGATAACCATCAATCCACCCTTCTATGAACCTCTGTAGTCCAAACTAGGGACCATGGAGACCAATAGTGACCACTGTATTTATTCCAAATTTATGATTGATGTAGAACCTCCGTATTCAAACACTATGGGCAATTTGGGGACGCCAATTAGCCTTATGTGCATGTCTTTGGACTGTTGGAGGAAACCGGAGAACCTGGAGGAAACCCACCAAGCACGGGGAGAACATGCAAACTCCATGCACCCATTCCCTAGGCGGGAATCGAACCCAGACCGTGAAGGTGCAAGGCGACAGTGTGTAACAACTAAGCCAGTAATAGATAATTTTTTTTTTACATTTTAGCCATAGTTGCAATTCAATTCAGCATACTAGAATTTTCGTATTCTTTATTACACCGATTTTGTAAAGCACACTGGGAAAAAAAAAAAAGAAAGAAAAAAAAAGTTCTCCGTTGTGTATGTGTAACTTACCCATATGAGCCAGGAGTCGATGGTCCCGAACATGGCTGTGTGTGAGAGCACGGCCTTGCGTACCTCCTCCACGTTGTCCATTAACCAGCGCAGCTTCACGGCACTGAAATACGTGCTGATGGGAAGACCGGTCTTGTGCTGTAGAAAGAAGAGTGATAGAATGATATGCACTTCTCTGTGGTGTCATAAGACCATAGTTATAGTGTACCGTACTGAGCAAAAGTCTCGGGCTCAGTATTAGTATTTATCAGTATTACTTATATAATAACAGTATTATATAAGGAGCAGTGAACAATAATAAATAAAACAATGTCATGATTTGGCATGACAACCTTTCGCTTTTTTCTGAAAAAAATAAATAAATAAATAAATAACAAAAACAAAATAACAAAAATCAGTAGACTCCGGGATGCTTTTATTTTTTAGGTTTATAAGAAAATTGCTTATCAAGTTCTTTTTTTGTTGTTGTCAGATAAACGGTCTATATGGGAATTACTAAGATCTTTTTCTTTCATTCATTACAGTAAAACCTAAATGGTCCGGATGGTTGCTGGATGACTAATTAAGAAGTGATTGGTTCAGAGCGTTTCATTTCATTTCCTCCTGCTCTGTGGTTCCAAGGTGTGTTCCTTCCAGCCCGACTGGTCACATAGTTGTCGGCATTATAAAACAAACACTGAAGTCAAAAGCCTAATTCGGTGTAGACTTGTGGTTATATAAAACATTTCAGCGTATTTATACAGTGTATCATCAGTTGGTAGACACAGAAGAATAAGCAAATAAACCTCACCCCCCCCCCTTACATGGTGCTTAATGATTTGCATTTGCATTTAGGCATTTGGCAGACACCCTTATCCAGAGCGCTTTACATTTGTTTGTTTTTTTTGTTTTTATCTCATTATACATCTGAGCAGTTGAGGGTGAAGGTACTTGCTCAAGGGCCCAAAAGTGTCAACTTGGGAATTTTAACCTGGGACCTTTCGAATTGTAGTTATAAGCTTCCTTATAACTTAGATTATTCTAACTCAGTATTATCAACATCAACAAAACATCAGCTACAGTATGAATCGAACATTCTTCTATTATAGAAAGGTCATAAAAGGGAAAAAATCCACACACAAAAAAAGCCAGAGTATATGGCATGTTCAAGCTATATCACATAGGAGGGAGTGCTGTCGTGCTGGATATCAGCGCGGCTATTGGCAGGACGGTGCAGCTCAAGTCCGGAAGTAAGCTGATATTCATCACAACAGCATGACTTCAGGGCTGAACAGTTCCACAAACACAATCTATAAAAAACTGATTATGATTTGTTTCATTATTAATCCAGTTATTTCTAGTAACATGCATCCGATGTGTTTTCTTGCTGAAAGTGCTTCCAGGATCTGGGTTTTGGCAGTCAGCTGCTCTCCCCTCGGTACTGCAGACAGTTCAGTACCGACCTACTTTCACCCAAGCCGAGACCAATAATTAGTGTAAATAATGACCATCGGGACACCTGTGATCCACAGTGAGACATATTGTTAAATGTCCCAGTGCTGTTATGCTCGATATCACCACTCGATGAATGAATGTCTCTCGTGCAATCAGATTTTGTCCAGTAATGTTTTTCCTCCATTACCCACAATGCTATTTGACTACCCCCCAACAGTAGTACTAGTGAGAATTCATCTCTACCTAAAGAGAACAATGCAGCAGACCGCCTCATCTATACACTCACCTTAAACAGATGAGGATTCAAAGCAACGCTTTCACTCCAAAACCTTAATCACCCTCGAGCTGGTCTTACCTTCAGGTGGTTTTTGTTCCTGCCCGGCGTGTGGTTGATGAGTCTTTCCACAGTGGACTGTGTACGCAGGTCCAGCCATACTGCGCCGAATGAACAAAATCAGTACTTTAGATCAGTGTGTCCTGCACAGCACCACATCAAATCAATCACCCTTAGCTTAGCTTTTTAGATGATTCGAGCGGTTAGATTTTTTTGTTACCCGAGTATACTTACCAATTGCATTGTACAGCGGCTCACCCGTTTCTTTGTCCCAGACCAGTGTGGTTTCTCGCTGATTGGTCACTCCAATGGCTAAAGGGAATTTACAAGAGATTGCTTATGAATCATGAGGGGGAAAAAGCTAGACAGTTGGAATAAAGTGGTATAAATAAGAAAAGTATTATAAAGAAACAATACAGGTTAGGCAGAAAATATGCAATATTCTGATAAATACTTAATTTGAGTCAAAACAAAATGAGAGAATTTTGGACAGTTCAAACACACTATACAACACATCACAATAAAAAATATATATGTCAAGCCTTGTTTGTTTTAATTTCAATGATCCTCGCTACCAGATCCTGAAAATCAAAAATCCAGTATCTCAAAAGTATGACATCAGCCCCATGTTGTCATAGTAAAGATTTTATTTGATTTTTTCAATGCATCCGAGCATGCACTAGCACACAGGTTGAAATTTGTTGCCACTAGGATGCCTGAGCAAAGTCTAAACCCGGCACCCGGCATCCAAGTTTCCTGGAAACCTTATCATAAAACTCCCCCTATTCTAAAATTATATTGTAATTGTATTGGTATGTCCCCTTTAAATGCACGTGTCCACTGTGCCCACTGTCTTTCTGGTGTGCCCGGGTGGCGATGGCACAGGTGCTTGGACCCGTTTCATCATTGCTTGAAACTATATTTACAGTATATTGGAAACTAGAGGTTACTTGAGGTGACATGAGGTTTACCCGCACCTCCGCCCACGTGCAGATCTTGACAGCTGCGTGCTACTATAACCTTCGAATGGAGTGTGCGGTCAGCAAGCTGCTTCTCCTCACACTGCTCCAATGTTTCAGAATCCGCTTCTTCTGCCTGTTGTACAGTATGCGTTGTCGATGTAGACGTTTCGTAGTTTCATCCGGAGTATCAGTAGCTATGAGCTCGGCCTGTCATACCCGTTTCTGCACCAATGTAACAGCTGTGACATCCTCACAGTATGACATAAACATTGATGAGGACACTGCCTACTGATGATCTCGCTTTCTAGGAATATAATGGCAGCTGGGACATTGTGCTTTAAAAGCAATGATGCCGCTGCCTAATGTTTCATTCGGCGAGGAACGCCTGTGTCAATTCAACAATGTTTCTGAATGTATGACATACAAGCTGAAAATTTTATGCAATACTTAGAATTAGAAATACTATCTTAAATTTTAAATCTGAACTTGGGAATGTAAGCTTGTTAAAGGTCGTACTATTTTAAATATCAAGTATCAGCATTATTCTAACAATGTAAACATTTTCAAATTTGGCACCATACAAACTCAGATAGGATCCACAATTAAAAATGTTCTATAGGAACCAAATGAGCAACAATAATATATACCTTTGATGTTGGAGATGTCAATGTTGAGCTGCGTCAGTTTCTCACAGGTTCGGTCCATACACTCGTACACGGACTGCAGAATCTCTTTCGGGTCCTCTTCCACCCATCTGCAGAGAGAGTGCTCTGGTAAACAGATACTACTTAATGATGCGACTGTTGATTCTGGGATAACCTGCTATTTGATTAAAACATTAATTGAAATACTTCAATGAAAAGTTGAATCACTTAAGACGAAAATGCATTTAGGATTGAACACTGGTTTGGTATGGTTATGATGGAATCTGCATGGAAATAATTAATACAATATGAGCTGTGACGCTAGTGTACTGTAGGTGTAGTGAGTTTCGGTGTGTTAGTGCTCACCCCTCTTTAGGGAAACTTTGCTGAATTTCGACCTGATGGTGACTAAGCAGCTCGGCAGTTTTAGCATTGAACACCTGCAAGGAAAAGAAGCATGAGGCTTAGAGAACAGGAACTGAATAAATAATTGTTAAATCATTATATCATTAACTACAATCACTTGTAAATACTTTACCTCTACAGACAATGTGTATTTTGTGACTTCTTAACCTTTTGCAGCACTCTACAGTACATTTTATTACAGTAATTTAGAGCAAAGACAAAATGTACAAGCTGCAAATTTGGTTACAAAACCTTTTAATAGCACATTTCAAGCCGAAAGGATTGAATAACTGATTGTGCAATGAGGGATTACCGAGTTAGTTTCAAGAGCCTTTACGATGCAACACCCAAGTTGCATAAGATTCTAAATCATGCTTTCAATCCCAGGGGAAAATTAAGTCTCAATCATAGTACACATCATAATTTTCCTTACTATGAAAGATGAAGTGAAGCCCAATGTCTCAAAATGTATAATTGATACAGGTTGATTAAAGTAGTGTTCTAGGTGGCCAAAGTAGCAAAAAGTGCTGATATGCGAGTAGGCTCATCATTTCATAACTGTTAGATATTTGCAATAATACATTGTAAAATTAACAATCAAAACAAAAAGAAGTGATTAAGTTTTTTTTTTTCCTGACCCCATTTGTAAATCAAGCTGACCCACATGGGGTCACGACCTCTAGTTGGTGGGTGTACTTTACTTATACAGTAGCTACTGTAGGATATGTGCAGAAGAGAAAGTAAATTCAGTTCAGAAACATGTGCATCTTGTAAAATGTTACACAATGAGTATTGTGAAAACATTCGGCATTAAATATTGCAGCACCTTCAGAAACGAAACTTCAGGGGAAAATATTCACACATCATGATATAAAGATTTTTGCCATGACACCCAATTATAATTATTATAGACTTTATAATCTATATATATAGATTATATAACTCCTTATATGCTATTTATACACAGCACAGAATAGTTTCCCATCCCTGAAGCTGCAGGCATGTAGAGGAGACTCGACAGTGTGAGAAGCTAAAAGATCTCAGGAGGAGTGGGCGGGTGACAGTGAGTGCTGTGCTCAGGATGAATGCCTCCATTGACATGTATAGCGTTCCTGTGTATATATATATATATATATAAATATATATAAATATCATTTACATGCACAGCATTAATACACAGGATTAATAAAGGATTTTGAACCTAACTTCTTTCCTTAGCATATTCAACTTGAGGATAGGCCCTGGCGCTAGTCAACAAGGCTACAGTACGCCAAAGTGTACTCAAGAGTGTGCATGGACCAACCCTAAACCTGAGCAGAAACGTTTCGTATGGTAGATACAATAGCATCATCTACAGAGAAAACTCTACTGAAGAATGCAGTTCAGAGTACAGTATACTCTCTAAACCATAGCATAGGTTCAGTAGCATGAGGTTCAGAATGTAGTATACTCTGTAAACCATAATAACAGTAGCATGCAGTTCAGGGCGTAGTATACTCTTTAAACCAAAAGTATAGGAGTATGAGATTCTCATATCTAAACCATAAGCACAGTAGTATGAGGTTCAGATTGTAGTGTATATACTCTGTAAACCATAAGTACAGTAGTATGAGATTCAGAATACAGTATACTGTCTATACCCTGAGTACATTAGTATGAGATTCAGGCTGTAATATACTTTCTAAACCTTGAGTAGAGTAGTATTTGATTTGAGATAGACATGAAGTTAATGGGATTATCTGCTCGTGTATCTGTGTAACTGTAAACGCCTCTTGAGATCATAAGAAAGGAATGATATGAAGTCCTATCTACACAAAGGTTGTGTCTTGCACTAAGCTGGAATTAAGCTAACACTTCATCGCTCGCTCTTTCTCATACACACATGTCGTTTATGTTCACAAGGACACCCAAGACTCTTGAGTTGAAAGGAGAAAGCAGCGCTTGAATGTAACCAGCCGGAGAACAATCACACTCTTACTTACCAGGAATCGAGTGGAGCTCGTGCCCTGATCGATCGCTGCTACCAGAGGGCCGAGCGTGATCCTATCAGACGAGGCCGCCATCGGACCATTCATTGGAGAGTCCTGGCAGAGAATGACTGGTCGCTTCAGATCCGGCACGGCTTGACAGACAACACTACTGCGCATGCGGATACGCGGCGCGGCCTGAATATGACGCAATAGGCTCGTAAGAACGGGGCGGGGCTATGCAAATTGACGCTTTGGTGACCTCACAGCGCTGTCGAATCCGCGAATCTGATTGGTTGATTGGGGGGCACGCGCAGGTGTAACGTTACTGCAAGTGTCCACGGTAATAGATCATTCTGGAAAACCTTTAGTGCAAGGGGAAGCCGTGGAGATGTTTCTCACCACACAATGTCGTCTTTGTTCTTACATATTTTAACTGTTTATAGCTGATACACAGCTGCTGTTAGCGGTAACAGATGTTTCACAGACATTTGTCAAAACTACTATAAACTAAGCTCGGTTATAATTACAAGTTTCAGCACTGTGGTGACATAAGAGCGACAAAACCCTTCAGGATGTACTAGTATAACAGAAATTCAGTTAGATTTTTATTTGCACAGTAATTCAAAACTGAATGTAACATGCGGCGTCATCAACTTTTATGTCATACTACAACTTACAACTACATAGAACTTTTATGTCATCATGTCACAGGTACTTTTAGCACCAGAGCTGAGGTAAACCTCACGGCGATAACACATGCATCAGGCCGAGCTCGTAGCCACTGGAACCCTGGATCAGACTGCAGGGTAAACTTTCCAGAGTATTTTCCAGAGAATTTATGGCAACCTGGATGTAGTGCATATGAAGCAAGCGTACATTGACACACTACAGACCGTTTGGAGATACCATCAAACTACAGTATATGCCTTTGGACTGTGAGAGGGAACAAGATCACCTGGTGGAAACCCACCACACCTATGTATAATAATAATTTTATGAAGTGCCTTTTCTTACAAAAACAAAAAAGTTTTTGGAAGACAATATAATTGAATGTGCCATGTTGCTGGTTAGTTGTTTGGACAGTTGTCTGATTTTTCATTTGGTTAATCATACAGTAAGAACACATTATGATTTCAGGATTTGGATTTTGTGTAGATCATTGAAAGCCAAGGCTGTAATGTTACATTCTGTACATCGCAGAAACAATGAAATAAATCTTCTGAAAATGTTCTGTTATTTCTAGAGCAATTTTTGGTGTATTTTAATTTTAATGTCTAAATATGTGATAAAAAGACACTAAATAAAATTCTTATTATTCACAAAAAGCCCATGTAACCCTTATTTTGTTCTCTTGGAGGCGCTGTAGGTCTGTGATTGTATTCATCCACATGTTGGACATGGAGCCTCAGCTGGTGTGGCATCTTGTTTCCAGAAGGGGCCAAGGCATGCGATGACCTCGCTTCACCATATCTCTCTCTCTCTCTCTCATACACACACACACACTCTACTAAGACAATCACTACATTTATGGTTTTGCGTTAACATAAATTAATAAATATAAAATAAATAAACGTCAAACCAATTTAAAAAAAATCACCATCCAACAACTTCGATTAAAGTTTGTTCTTTTTTAGTAGGTCTTGGATTTTTTTTTTAATTCCAGGCACCAAAGACACAAAAGAAACAACTTCCATTTAAAACTTATAAAGGTATATTTTACAAGGACATGAAGATTGTGATTCAGTTGGTTCGAAGCACAATAGTCTGAACAGCATTTAATAATTTAATTCAGCACAAAATGAAATGAAAATACAAGATGATTGCTGTGCAAATAAAAAATATTCAGGTCATTCTGACCACCTTCTTTGTTATTTGTCTTACGAACAACCGTTTTAGCTTCAAGTTTAAATCCTGTACATACACCTCCCGTCTGATGAACCAGGGCTCTTCGTTTGTCAATAGAATAATATGTTATACTCTATAAATTCAGTCAGTCACTATAATTAGATCTGTTACGACTCCTTTGCTGATTCTTCATTCCTTGGTTGATTAAGAAGTTCACTGATTCGTTGAAGGTCATTTTGCGTATCTTGGTCCCGGACACTAAATTCATCGATTATCCCGTCAGTAAGCTGCAGACGTGCGTTCCTTTAAAAAAAAAAAAAAAGGTAATGTAGATGACTTGCAATTAGAAATAAGTTTACAACATAATTTTGATTCTACAGTATAAGGACATACCATTCGGCCACCCTGAGCTCGTACAGTTCTCTTCGCTCCCGTCGTCGCTTTTCTCGCATGGTCTCTCCTCCCAGCTTCTGCAGTCCAACAATTAGCGCTCCAGCAGGCACACTGCAACAACACGAGTCTATCAGCTAAATGCCATCAAATCAACAATTTGCACTTAAAATCAGTCATTTCAAACTTCTTAAATAAACTCAACTTAAAACTATATATTGTTTAATATCTTTAACAAGCTACTGTTGTCGCCGTTGTGTCTTCAGTTGTACAAAAACGTTATGTGACTTACTAGCATTCTAAATCATGTCTCTCAGGTCACTATCTAGTATACTATGTTCTGTATAGTTTTCCTTGTTGCCTAGCAACAGTATTGTCAAGACTTTTGAATGATGAGCATATTATCCATCCATCCATCATCTACACCGCTTATCCTTTGTAGGGTCACTGGGGCCTGGAGGATGTATCAGTGAACAAGTGGTACCTTTAATGGATTGCTTAGGGCATACACACATACACACGCACACAATCAGCAATTAGGAAGTGCCAATCAGCCTACTGTAAATGTCTTTGTATTGTGAGAGGAAACCCACCAAGCACAGAGTTTTGTTTTTTTTTTGCACCAGGCTGATATATATAATCGGTTATAAATGCAAAACCGCCAAAATTTTAACATAGGGGTCTATGCAGACGGACTCACTTTGGAGCCAGCTCCTAGTGGTCATTTGAGAAACTGCACATTTTCTGCACATGGCACTTCAGCGTTACTCATTTTTTTTTCAACCGGATAGCGCTAATCACTGAGTGCTACAGCAAGTGTATATTTCATTTTAATAATCTGACAAATTTATTTTTAACTGTAATTAAACTTTGCGAGTGTATGCAGTGGTGCTTTGATGTAAGGAGTAAGTTCACATCCTCTAGCTGTTTTTCGTCACCACGGTGTGTTTAGTAAGCTGAGAAGTGATGATCATTGGAAATTCTCAAAGGAAGTCCAAGGTGTTATACTAGTCAAGGTCAGTAAGAACAGGTTGTAATTTTCTTCATCTGTTATTATGACAAGCATGATATAAAATTAGAGAATATGAAGATATTATAAACAATCGATCCATGCTCATTCAGGACTCACATGTCTATCTTAAGTATCACTTGCTCATGACAGCGCCCTCCCCTCTACTAGCACGGTGCTATTTAGAGCGTGATGTACCGATTTGATTAGTTGCCTGGTTTGATTTTTGCGCCCCGCCTCGCTGCACCTAGCCGGGCGCCGGGGATGTTTACATACACAGCAAGCAGCGCTCCAGGTGCCATTCAGCACGCCAAAGCCAGCTCTGCCAGGATACTGAGAGAGAGAGAGCTGAGTGCAGTCTGAGGAGCTAATCCTGGTAGCGCTCCTGGATGAAAAGGACGACTGGAAAGGTCTCAACTCGAAATAAGAAAAACAGAGCCAAATGAAGGGGAGGATGATGGAGCTCGTGCTTGGGACCAACCCAGAGATGAGGCGGGCAGTGCCAGAAGGAGGAGATGTGGAGATCAAGGGATGGATGGGATTGGAATACAGAGTTGACGGGGAAATTTTAAAAAGCCAGTGCAGCTGTTGGATTAGGCACTCGTGCCGTTCTGCCCTAAAGATCTGAGCCTTCTGCATGGCACATGGG
This sequence comes from Clarias fuscus, assembly GCA_030347435.1. NCBI lineage: Eukaryota > Metazoa > Chordata > Actinopteri > Siluriformes > Clariidae > Clarias > Clarias fuscus. Next base: position 11,515,763 of record CM059227.1, read on the forward strand.
TTCCTCTGGCACTGTGTGTGTATGTGTGTGAGAGAGAGAGAGCAAGTTGCTTGGAGGGAGCAGCTGGTCAACAGAGACCTCACAGAAAGGGGAGGGGGTGAGGGGAGGACGTGTCATTATGTCAGGATTGACAGAGAGAATGGAGATTTCCCAGAGGGCAGAAACATCAGCGCAGTATAACGCTCCTTAGTGAGACTGCACAATCAGATTCTACAGAATCTCCACCATGTTCAGAAGTGGGTTATTAGCCTAGGGAAGGAGAAAGAGACACATGTCCTTGTTGCAGGATGAGAGAGAGAAAGAGAAAAAAAATGCTCTAGCATCCTGAAGACAGACAGCAGGGAGATGCTTGTAACCCTTCCTGTCTGGAGAGCAGTGTGGTGCCACCTGGTGTGAGATCAGCCAGGTGGAATGGAGTGTTCGGAGACATCGCTCCGCTGTTTTGTCGGTCTGCTCGGACAACATCGTGACAGATGGATCAATCACGAGCAAGGTGCGAGCTTCGAGCTCCTCAGGTGGCTCGAACCACGGTTTACAAAATCTACAGAAGGTATGCACTGATTTAGGGGACAAGCTGTCGAAACAGAGTGTACGCCAGGGAAAGTGGCATCTGTATACAGATGTGCCAGGGTATGTACGGGTGGACACTTAGTCTTAGTTAATGCTAAGTTAATGCAATCACTCTGCTGACTGTGCTTCTCCGTAGTGGAGCCAGACAGCCTGCTGGGACAGGACGCACTGGTCCATCACCGGTCGCACCACCTACTGTACACCTTACCACACCTCTCTGCCTCTGACTGTTCCCATAAATCACTGAGAACATGATGATAGCAAAGAAAGACTTGGCGACGAAACATGTCTGACAAAATTCAGCTTTTTTCACTGGAGAAGATCAACCTGGCTAGTTAAACTGCATCGGCTTCCTAGATAAAAAGTCGAGGGAAAAAACGAAAGAAAATGAAACAAAAGCAAATATGAAACGTTTAATGTCTGAACTTTACATTTGCACTATAGCTATTAGCCTATAATCAGTAAATCAAAGTATGAAAGTCTTCTCTCCTACCTGGCCAAGTAACACAATGAACATTTCCATAAAACATTTTATCTATTTAAAAAAAACAAATAATAACCTCACACACATACACACACAATCACACACTATGGGCAATTTGGGAACGCCAAATAGCCTAAGCTTTGGTCTGTGGGAGGAAACCGGAGTACCCAGAGGAAACCCTCCAAGCACGGGGAGAACATGCAAACTCCACGCACCGTTACGCCGCCATTCTGCATGGCCAATGAATGATTATTTATTCACACAGTTTGCATCAGACTGAACCCTGATAAGCTACACGTTGTGCAAAAAAAAGAAACAACATGGTTTGGCTGATCAAATAATCAAATCCATCAATCCATAGAGTTTATGACTCTCTCTACTCCACTCACCCCAGCGCAGCTCCAATAGCTGATCCCGCTACCAATCCCCTGAGGCCCAGGTTCATCCGGAACACACCTCCGGTCAAGGCTACACACAGGACACACAGGTCTAAATATCAACAAGAAACTTTCGAATACAGTGTTTGCACCCAAGAGCATTGCATTGGGGTCTCTTACAAATATTCAATTACTATATTAAACTGTCTTACTCTCTAAGTCTAAATAAATTATATTCTCCTAATATGAAACAGTGATATTTAATTAATGACTCAAGAGTACTTATGTATACTTTATGGAGCATTACAGTTTACGTTTCTTTACAGTTATTTAAAAAAATCCATTTCTAATCCATGGTTTGACAGCCATGAGTGTTTTTATTGGACATTTAAAAACAGATAGAATAAACCGTGCTGAGATGAAGTTACTTACCGCCCGCCACGGAGAAATGACTCAAGGCGTTACTGTCTCTGTACACAGAAATGCCTGTACTGATAGAGCTGTTAGAAACAGATAGGGTCAGCGGGTCAGATGTGCTTCATCCATGCCAAGCTAAAAGTTTTTACACCCCTTATTGATCAAGAGTTGAAATGTTTAAAGACATACTTAAAAAGTGTAACGAAGCCGGCGACTCTCCAGCTCCACCTCCAGCCGTATCTCACAAAGCCTCGGATGGCCGCGTTATGAGCAGAACGCTACAAAAACACAAGGGGGAAAAAACATTCCACAGAGATCACATTTCACCCCCATTCTACACACGCATCTACTCTGCATATGCAGTTTAAGAGAGAATTCAATCATTTCTACTTTTTGTTCTTACCACTGCCTCCACTCTGCTGCGGTAGATTTCAGCCTGGCTCAGCTGAATGAATCTCTCGCGGGCGTGTCGGGCTGCGGGGAGGCCTCCGTAAAACAGTCCCACCACAGCCGCTGTCAGAGCGCTCTTAGCCACGTTCCTCACCTCTTCTGGGTACACCTGACCATCTCTAAAATGGTCAGAAAAACAGAGATGAGAAATATAAAATGGGGGGAGTAAAATAAATTTTACTGGAATTATAATACAACAACAACCCAAGTATGAAGTTTATTCCTCTTGTGTGTACAATAACATTTATTCTTGAACATGGGGGTGGGGGGGGGTCTGAACGAACCCTCGGTTGAACAGATCTTTAATGCGGTCCCATCCGGTGTCTGGAAACTCTGGCTTGCCCACATGTTTCGGTAAAGACTGAAGACTGGCCTGCGGATCAGCAACGTCAGCTGCATGCACTCGAGGAAAGGCAGACATATAAAGTGCCTCTAGCAGTCCAGTATGAAAGGCTCTGGGGCTGGACTTATCTGTGTCTCCACATGTGACTGTCTGTGTACACGGGCCTGCAGGGTGCATCACGCATCAGCGGGCTGTTCAGTTGCTGCAGGGAAACACATGGAGAGGCGTTAGGACGTTTCATGTACTCACGGTAGCATGCACAGCCTTCAGGGAATTGGAAGTGCAAGGTGACGGCGCTAACCACTACGCCACCTTAAATAATAAATAATATATAAAATATTAAAAGGTAATTAAAAATTTGAGGCAACCAGTAGGACTTAAACTGGGTGAAAATGTGAATTATACAGTACTGGCTGAAGTAAAGAGTTTGTGGAAATAGTTATAATGTTAAAGCTAAAAATAAGATGATCAGCTTTAATGTATTCAGTGATCATTTTATTTCAGGTTGAGACCCATGTACCAGATTTTTTAAATACTGTAATTCCACAAAATTTTGGTTGTTGTGACATTATATGATATTGGTTTCCACTTTAATTGGACACTAAATATTCGTAGATTGCACAAAATGTACTTCTTCATGGCAAGATTTTGCACTTACTGCCATTTCATCTTATCGCAATCAATAGGAAAGAGAGGATATAGAAAAGCTTATATACACTAATATATAAGCTTATATATACAGTATATACGTCAGCCAAATACACTCCCTGTTCGGTAATCAGAAAGTGAATCACAGATGAGAAATCGAAAACGCAGATCGGATGAATGTTAAGTTTTGTCTTAAAAATTACTCAGGCGTGTTAAAATTCACTTATACCACTAGAGCGCTGTGATTTCAGAGGTGAAAATGTGAACTAATCCAAGTAAAAATATTCAGTTTAGCTTTGTTTTTAACAAATATCTATTAGTGCAGATGTTTGTTGACACTGAGCAAGTAGCTTATTTTAAAGTAGATTATTATAACATCGCTTTTAATCACCATTTTGATTTCACTTATGGATGGTGCAGGCAAATTTCTAAGTACTGCAAGTTTCATTACATTCTGTCCAGTCAGTTCTGTGTGATGCTGTGACAAAATCTGTCTGGACAGACATAAATACAAAAAAAAAATAAAAAATCTGAGACTGGTTTTGGGTTCTCCAGTGTATGAAACAAAGATATCATTGAAAAAAAATAAGAAATTTCTGAACAATGTATAGACCAAACCTTTCTTTTATGTATATACTGTACATATACTTTATCATGCCTTTGTGCTCATGTTATAAACTCTGACAGAATCCTGGTTTTGTTTTAGGTTTACTTGCTTTATGATGAAAACACTATTAAAATATAATATCAGTAATAGTCTCTGTAGTTAATGTATACCAGTTGAACACACTGTCAGTTGTAGGTGCTTCAGTAGAGACTCAACGCCCAAGTGTTTTCTGCACCAGGCTCGTGCACACGCTCGCGCCCTTTCACGCGCTCTCTTTCTTTCTCTAAGCGTATTAACCGAATTTACACTCTGTGAGAAAAAAAACACACCGATTGCTGTAACGTTTCCTACTCACTACAATGCTGTGCTTACCTCCTGTTAACTGTAATTCCTCCTGAAGCAGGTTCAATGTCAGCGCGGCGCGTCCATTGTCCTCCAGGACAGAGCTCACAGCGCCACCCAGCGGCCGGAGGACCTCGTGATAGTTATAATAGTACTACTGTAGAGCCAATGATGTAGGCTTGAGTGAGAGACATGACTTGAACTTTCTGTTTGATAGAATCAGAAAGACCTGACTTTAACAGTCAATTGAGAATGGTGGCTAAGTGGTTAGCACTGTGGTCTTGCACCTCCAGGGTCTGCATGCGATTCCCTCCACAGGGTCTGTGTGCATGAAGTTTGCATGTTCTCCCCCATGCTTGATGGATTTACTTCAAGTGCTCAGGTTTCCTCCCACAGTCCAAAACATGCAGATTAGGCCTGTGATGGATTGGCACCCTGTCCAGTGTGTGCCCTGTCTCTCCTTTCATGCCCTCCTGGGATAGGCTTCAGGCCAGTTCTTAGCCAGTCATTGTTAACCAAGTAAAGCACTTCCATGTCTTTTTGACAGGCCTAGTACTCCCACCAATCCTTTTCCTGACTCATCTCCCAATTTAAATCTGTATATTGTTAAATGTGGTGTTTTGATGATGGTGGTATCTCACATAACTTTTAAAAGGGTTTAAACTAGTGACTTCGGAAATGTTTTTTTTGCATCAGTTATGTCCTTGTCAAACCATTTCATGAGCCTTCATACTGTATAGATGGTGGGCATATAATCAAACTCTCATAATAGTGCTATCATAATAGTAGAATAAACTTAACATATTACTTAACAGAGCAGGAAAACCACTAACATGTTAAGGATCAGGAACCAAGTAAATCCAAGTATCAAACCTGTGATCAAAGGGCACAGGGGGATCTGAACCATGACAGCAAAATGTCCCTCAACATTATTATGATTATTAAAATTAATATTAGACAGTACGGAAGCTTAGTGGTTAGCACTGTCGGATTCGGGTTCAAATCCCCCCTCACGTCTATGTGCATGGAATTTGCATGTTCTCTCCGTGCTTGGTGGGTTTCCTTCCACAGTCCTAGAAGACATGCAGATCAGGCTAACTAGCGACTCTGTATAAAGAATAAAGCGGTAAAAATAGGATGGCTATGATTAATATTATTAACATTAATATTATCAATTTTTTAAATGTGTTTTTCTGTATGCAAAGGAACATAAACATAAACCATTAAACATATTTAAAAGGGAAAAAAGAAGAAAACTCAAGGGTCGTTTAATTATATTAGTGTAAAACATACAATAGTGATGCGTACAAAAGTGAATAATAGGAATACACATAAGATGAATATAGTGGTTCATGACTGTATCTCTTTAATTTATGTCCTTGAGGGCAGTTCATAACCATAACTTTCATATGTAATGTACGTGAAAATTACATTTGCTGTTACTCTGTTAGACATTTCATTTATTTTTTATGGAAAACAGCCATTTTTAAATTTATGAAATCTTCATAAATCACCAAGAAAAGGACATCAGAGTGTATGATTAATTCAGTGTTAGAAAGAAATAAAAATATTTCTGTGCAACTTTTGAAAAATATCATTTATTTGGTCTCAGAAGCAAATGGATAAACAAACATACAATGCAAAATATTAAGACTATAAAAAAAAACCTCCATATGTTAAGAGATAACTGTATATTCCATTTCATTTCATCGTTTACAGTCGCTGGATTTCGAACAAAATGGAGCACTGTGTAAACCCACTTGACATGAACACGTATTGCTGATGAACTTGAGAATACTAGAACATATTCAACACTGTCGTGCCAACGTGGCTCTATAGGGTGGTCTGATTGGCAAAAGAATGTTCACATTCACAGAACAGTGGCACTTTCACGTTGGGTTGAAGAGCTCGATTTGCTGGTGGTTAAATGGACATGTTCAACAAAGGAAGATCAGTTTGGGAAAAGATGGAATTATTTTAAGATTTTAAGTCCAGCTCGATAATAAAAATGCTCTAATGCTAACGAGAACTTTACGAAGTGTACGAACACCAAGTGAACACTGTTTGCTCTGCTTTTTTTTTCTTTCTTTTGCTTAGCACCCAGAAGGGGGCAGTATGTACCTGTATCTGTCTTCAGTAGGTCTACCTTCAATAGTTCAGCATATAGAGATGGAAAGAACACCTGTCCAGAAGTGATTTTAAGCTTCACTGATAAAAATTAATCCTTTTGACAATGCAGAAAGAGCGTTACGAGAGCACTAAGCACGGAATAATAAAAGCTGCCTTTACTACATCCTACAGTAGCACCACGTAAAGCACTGAGAGATGTTTCAATGTTTAACCCTTAATCCACTATATTCTTACTTGTCAGATAATTTTGGACAACTAAGATACATTTCTAATCATTACCCCCCCCCACCCACCCCACTGTTTTGAAACAAGAGTCAAAGTCAAGTAGAAACTACAAGGAAGTCTTTTCTGGACACTTTACAACTATGTGCGCTTGCAGGTCAAAGTTCAGACCTGTCGGGTTTACGGGTAATCTGGTTGTAGCTGGATTTGCGTTTGGGTTTGTACTCGAGCAGCTTGCTGTAGTCAGTGAGGAGCGTCTCCCAGTAGCAAGACACGTCCTCCATACGGAGGTGATCCTCGATAAACTTCTGGCCCCTGAAAACACAGGGTACAGTACAGTGATATTCTGCATGGCAAACTTTAATCTGTAATCGATCTGGGAGTAAGGTGATGAAATATTTAATACCTTAGTGCAATGGCTTCTACCACTTTGTCGTTTTCCTTGACAAACTGCAGCAGCTCTCTGCAGAGAAATCGACGTGTCAAAGTTTTCACCCCAAATCAGTAAACAATTTGCAAAGATGACCATGTTTTAAAAAAATTGCATAGGAAACTATGAATGCCCTCTCTCGTGAATTTTCGCCTTGAGAATTGCAAGAAATTTGCATTGGGATACAAAGTATTTTTGGCATAAGAATGAAAGAACCAAACCGAACCCTATCGTAAAAGTTGTGTGTACATCCGGGAGAAGTTCAAAACTTTTTTTTGTGAGTTTTTTGCATTCTGTGCAGGATTTTGTACAAGACAGCACCGTGGATTTCAAGAAAGTTAAAAAGGATGGTAGCAAGAAGAGAAAAGGAAACATCAAGGGTAGTTTAATTATAGTGGAAAGAAAAAAAGAAAGAAAGAAAGAAAAAAAAAAAAAAGAGATCATTGCTAAAAAAAAAAAGCAGCCGATCCCAAGAGGAATCATAATTTAAGCAGATGAGGTTTCTTGTCTATTTATTTAATATTTTATTTCATTTTACATGTCATGCAAAATTGTCATTATAGTGTTAGAAATCAGTAATATTTTGGGGGTGGCTGGAGCAAATTATCTGCATTTACTATACATTATTATTTTTTATGCGAAACGTGTATCGGAATACAAATGTTCACCTTAAGAACTCGTCTCCAGTATGAATTAAAGTCATATGGCGAGGTACATTAAAACAATGAATACACTATTTATCGGCAGTTTTTAGCTCTCTCAAATTTGAGTAGTTAACAAAACTGTGATATACACTACTCAACCATTAAATAAATAAAAACACTTGAATTTGCTATGGGCGTATTCCAGAGTGATTTAGGGTATGAAGTGATGCACCCATCATGCATAGTGCTCACTGTACAAGGCTCTGGTGTCAGTGTTATGATCTGGGGTTGCTTCAGGTGGTCAGGTCTAGGCTCAGCAATGTTATGTGGCAATAAGATGACGTTTTCAGCTGATGATCTGAATGTACTGAATGACCAGGTTATCACGTCAGTGGAGTTTTTCTTGCCTGATGGCACAGGCATATTCCAGGATTTAAACTGTGAAAGAGTGTTTCTGGGAGCGTGAGGAATCACCCTGTGCACTGAAATCAAAGATTAATGAAATCTTGGAGTGAATCTCGCGACTTTATTTTTTTTTGGCCGAGCGGTGGAAGATGAAAAGAAACACGGCAGGTGGTTTTACCCACCTCCAACCACTCTATAATTGGAAATTATTCCACATTTAAAAATGATTTGTTTCTGTTTCAAGGTGAATTAAAAAGTTTTAACTTTTTTCATAGTTCTAATCAGTCGGCAGGAAGTAGTATATGAAACTGAAGAGTTCACCTGAGGTCAGAGAGATCCTGTTTCACCGGGATGTAGTGAACCCAGGGCTTGAGCTGAGGATAGAAAAACTCCAGCCATTCTTCTCCTACGTGGAAGACCAGCGAGCCACAGAGGAACAGGTGCTTGAAGCGAAAGCTGGCCGCTACGCCACGGAAATTAAAGAGGTATCTAATGTGGAGAGAGACAGACAAAGAGAAAGATCTTTCAATAAAAAGGCACACGCAGGTTACTGTTCATCCCTCTCTTAGACTTTATGTGGATTGCTTATTCAGTGTCTGTTTCGTCCTCATTTCAATTTCTAGACAAGCCAACCAGAAGAATCAAGCTCTTACTTGTATTCACAATGGTCTACCAGCGGAATTTCCTTGGCTGGGGGTCTACCCAGAGTGTCCTGAAGCAGACAGGAAATACAGAGGAAAACAAAATTTAAAAGAAATACAGATTTTAATGTGTGTGTACAGTACACTATATAGCTGACAGACCTTTTCAGATTTCCACGCCTGGTTCTTAGTGTACTCGGCATCCACTAGACTCGGATTCTCTCTGGAGAGCAGGATTAACGGGTCTCTCTCTGGACTGGTCCTGCATAAGAAGCGGGGAAAAAAGCACTTATAAAGCATGACCGTACACACAAGTGGTGAGCTTACAGTACATCAGCTCTGCCGGGTCTCACCTGGAGCCTCTGAAGAAACCTTTGGGGCTTTTCTTTTTCCAAGGCCACCGAGCTGCTGCTCTGTAACAAAAAAAAAAAAAAACAACAGAAAGAGAAAGATTAAATGGGATAAATGTTTAAAACCGTAGCTGTCATTTACTTTAACTGCATTTAATTACAAATATGGTGTGTGGCTCTATTTATCTATATATCCATCCATTCTTCTATTTACACATCATCCATCCAATCAATTTGCACATCCATCCATATCTATGCCTAAACATTCATTTACACATCCACATGCATGCCAATACATCATTCCTCATTCATACATATTTCTAGATTTGCTTTCTCCCATTCATATTTGCATCATCAATCCTTCTCCTTCCATCCATTCATTCATTTTAATGCAACCTCTTCAATCCATCACTCCGACTCTTTCTATACATATACATCCTCCCATATGTATCTTCACCCATTTATCTTGATTTCTATCTACCCATCCATCCATGTCCATTAGCATCCATCCACATCTATAGCCACCTCCATGAATCTGCTTACATATAAACAACAACAACAACAAAAACATTCTCTCTCCTGTCCCACATTAACAAACTCACTTTATTAGATCTTCTCTCATCAGGTCCCAGCGACCCAGTCCAGTGGGGTAAATGGGCCAAACTGCAGGTCCTCCTTCCCAAAATGTCCAGGCAGGGTACATCATGTCCCGATAATCTGGTGTCTGAAAGCATCCAGCAGAATATGCAATGTATTCCACTGTAATATAATCTGTTTCATGATTTTGCAGAAGACATAAGGAAAAAACATTTGTCCTAGAGATGTTCGCTTTCAAGATCAAACTGATGACCTACTAAGATTATTTTTAGTTTGTTCACTGTCAAAGAGCTAATACTTGTTTATCATCAGCTCTTCAGGAGCATTTTCTTATCATTTTCTTATCGAGCTAAACAGTTACTTTAAACTTCAATCAGACAGGAAAGCAAAGAACTTAAATGACAAGACAGTGAGAGACAACTGAATATACTGTACACACACACACACACACACACACACACACACACACACACACACACATATATATATATATATATAAACTACATTTTAAATGATCCTTTAATTCTTAATTAGAGCAAAAGTTGACAAAGACGCACCTTGCTAAAGGATAAAACGGGGAGTACAGGCTGAACCCACGATGGCACCTGAGGATAGTCGCGCACGTTAATTATCATCTCCATATCCGGCAACCTGTCAATCACTTTCAGGATAAAATGCTCGACCCCACTGCACCTGCACATACAGTAAAAGAGCAGAAACTCTAAATATGTTTCACAAATCTTTACAAATAGCTAGCAAATGTTTAGAGGTAAATTCTTTAAAATATGATTCTACATTTTACATACAGTGTTTAAGATAATTATATATATATATATATATATATATATATATATATAAAGTGAAAGATCAGAAACTATAGTCGTGATTTCTTTTTTGGCACAGTGGTGACTCAAATGGCTAAGGCTCTGGGTTACTGATCAGAAGGTTGGGTGTTTAAGCCCAAGCACCGACTATTTGTTGAACCCTTGAGGAAGGCTCTTAACCCAATCTGCTCCAGGGGCACTGTAACCTGGCTGACCCCTGCACTCTGACCCAGCTTCTTAACTGGTATATTTGCGAGAAAGGAAAAAAAGTCCACTGTGCTTAAAGGTACATGCAACAAAAAAACTGAATGTCTTATTTCAACTTAAAATAAATAAATGGGAAGATGTAAAATCAGCTACAATAAACTTGCATAAACCCTACGTCATCATCATCATCATCATCAATCGAAAATCACAAACAGCTTACTTTACTGTATATTTCACTGACCTTGCTGGAAACATGCACTCTGGTTCTCTGTATAGTTTGTGATTCATGATCTGGTAGTGCGTGCCCACACCACGCCGCACTGTGTCCATCATAAGTTCCTTCGTGATGCCGTTGATGAACGGCTTCAGGTCCTCCTTCAGGATGCTAAGACATACCAGAAAAAAATGACAAGTCTTATGCATGTGACTGAATTCAATTTAATTCACATTAGGTTTTCGAAATAGATTCTAGATTTTCCTAATGAGCAAATCAGAGGCAAGGAAAAACTACCTGAGACAACCTTAAAATATATATATACACAAAAGGAAACTCGATAATAGTGAGGTTATAAATTAGTAACTGTATACTGTAATGCATAACAGTGTATTAAAAAGAAGAGCAGATTAATAAAACAGAATAAGAGTCCTGGGATGAGACAGGGCAAGAGTGTCAAGAGTGTGAGTCTAGAGTGCAGAAGAGTATTAAAACAATGCTTAAGGCATCCAAAATATGCAATAATCTAATTTGAAAACTTGAGATGTGTCTACTACTTATGCTCTGTAAAGTCTTCATAACGGCTCTAATTTAAGGTGCTGTTTGTTGAGGCTGGTAAATCTAAATGAATGTCTCTTCCCGCTGTTCAGGATGCTGCTACACAACATACACGTATGTGGACAACATACACTTCCCTTCACTGGAACAAAAAGGCACAAACATGATTAAGCATGAAAGTTTTCATGTGTACAAAATGAAATCCATGGGGGTTGGGTAGGAAAGACTGGTTGGGTCGGAAAGAAAGGTAGGTCTGAGCTCAAACGCTTACTTTACACCAAGCATTAACGATAATGCTCTTGTAGCTGAACAAACAAATTCCCATAGCCGTGCTGCAAAATCAAAGGGAAAGCCTTCCCAAAAGAGTGGAACTTGTTGTATCTGAAATAGGATGTTATCTCAGTGTGAGGTGGGCGTAGCAAAAGGTTTCAAGACTAATTTTGTAACATGCAAACAGATGACACCACAAGGCTGCAACGTACAGTCACAGGACGCACCGACCTTCATAAGTCAGTGTGCCAAAAGACATCATCCTGTGTACATCAGGAGCTGTGCAACTGCTGCTATTCTAACCACGTCATTTAATCATGGACGGCAAATTTTAGAATGTCTGAGAAAGAAAAAAACCCAGAGCTTTTAAACAGAACTAATCTTGAAACCTTTTCATACCACCTTGTATGTGTGATGGTTATGTCCTAACAATTGTGTATCTATCTAGTGTATGTTAACAAAAATGTATTTCCCAGTCTGAAAGAAAACATTAGTCTGGTGAAATTAATTACTGTATAAGATTGCTTTTATTAAGATAAGAGGGTATGGGGGAACAGGAACGCAATACTGAGTAGTGGGGGAAAAGTGTGCATTGCTAGTAGTAGCTGTGTAGTCAAAGTAATCCAGGACACTGATATGAGTATTAACACAATGCAGAAGTGAGATGCCTGCATCCATCGCAATGGTAAACCGAAAACTCTGACTTTAGTTGAGAATTAAGTTAAACCTGTTTTTTTGTTTTGGTGACACGGTGGCTTAGTGCGCACAGATGTCCGGGTTTGATTCCCACCTCGGGGTTTGTGTGCATGGAGTTCTCCTTGTGCACTCCGGTTTCCTCCCACAGTCCAAAGACATGCAGATTGGGCTAACTGATGAAATTTCCCAAATTTCCCATAGTGTGTGAATGTTGACTGGAGGTCCTACCATGGAATAAATACAATGGTCTCCATTGGGTTCCTAGATAGGTGGGTGGAAGGATCTTTTTTTTTTTTTTTTTGAGAAATATACCTGATGTGGCAGCTGCAGTTCTCCTGGCTGCATGGCTGGTAGTTGTTTGTGGCCTCAGCAATCTGAGTGAGATATTTCTGCCATCTTGTTCCTGGTGTAAATTACATGAAATTGTTGTTGTTCAACATCTACCCCTTTTTAACAGGACAGACTTTAAAACCTAGAAAGTTCAACAACACTTGCTGCAACAGTGTTTTTTTAATAGTTTTTACTATATCTAATAGGCATGTTTAAATTATTCACACTCAAATTAAAACTAACATAAAAACAGAGCAGGGCAAATCAGGACAGTTCACACGACAAAAAAGTATTACTAACAGGCTAATCTTCGAAGTAAAAGAATCCAGATCACGAATCCCAAACAGCGTCCTATTCCCTACAGAGTGCACTACATGTCGCGTACAAGCCCTTATTTTACGCTGTATGTAGGTCAGTGATACAGGAGGTTTAAGGACGTTTGGATGTCAGCCCGCAGTTTGCCGCTAATCAATGGATACTGAGCTACAAAAAGCGGCTCGGTCTGAAATTTCCGCTCTGCTTAATATATTTAAAGTTAGTATATTGCGATAAAAAAAAAAATCTTTACCTTTATCAGCAAGGCTAAACTCGGGTTCTCTTAGGAGTAAAAGAATGAGCGGAATGAACCAACAGAGAAGCTCCATGTTTTTGTATAGATTAGTCGTGACTGAGAAACTTTATCACGCACTCGGTGATCTGCTAGTCTGGTCTGACTGCCTTAAAAGTCTCAAAACGTTGAGTTTAAAGTTACACGACTGCATTGAACAGAACACACTGCTGTACTACTAATCTAACAGTTTTACTCTAAAATCACACACTACTGCATTGCAGATCACTAAATAGCATACACTACTGGACTAAACATCACACACAACTGTATTAAACATCACACTACTGTACTACTAATTCAACTGTTCTATACTAAACATCACACATTAATGCACTAAGCAGCGCACAAAAACATTACACACTATTGTACTAAACACACACACTACTGCACAACATATCACAAACTACTGTATTAAACATCACACACTATTGTACTAAACACACACACTACTGCACAACATATCACAAACTACTGTATTAAACATCACACACTATTGTACTAAACATCCCACACTACTGTATTACATCACAAAATACTGTATTACTAATACTAATAACTGTTGAGTATGAGTAGCCAAAACCTCAATACCTTAATTTTCTTCTTTCTGTATTCTTCAGCTAATTCAGATGCTGATGCTTCCTGTTGAACACGTGATTTGTTGAAAATTGCAAATAGTTTAGATGAGTGAATGGCCATTGTTGCCTCACACCTACCTGTTTGGGGGTTTGAATCGCATCTCCGCTCTGTGTGCACATGTTCTCCTCATGCTTGATGGATTATCTCTGGAACTCCATTTTCCTCCACCAGACATGCAGTGTAAGGCTGACTGGCATTTTCAAATAGTGCATTTTGGGGTGCATAAATGTGTTATGCACGATGTTCACTCACTGTGCCCTGAGTTCACTGAGATAGGCTCAGGCTCCCCGTGCAACCAGACACTGGATCTGCAGAATAGATAACGGATGGGTTTTATAACCTGTAACCGAAAGTGATGTTTTAAGCATTACATTTTAAATGCAATCAATGCAATTTATTTCCAAATTAATCTAATCTCTAATCTAAATTATGATTCATATATAATTCAGTTCTAAAGAACTGGGAAAGGCAAACATTTAGTTTTGTAAATGTTTGATTAATGTTGTAAACTATGCCGACCACGACACCTTTACCCATATTTAAAATACATTTTATATACATATTTAAAAATGTGTGACACAAATGGCCCTGCAATTGCGCAATGACACATGACATAAATAGCTCAAATTTTGCATATCAGAAAATACATGAGGGGGAAAAAAGCCTTTAAGACATTAAAAAGTGTCTAAATATGTTCAATATCTAGTACCTGTGAGTTCAGCATGTATGATTCTATTTATCATGAACTTTGCTGGTTGAATATGAACTTTTTCATTGTATCAGTTCAATGTATCACTTTAGATTACACCATTAAAAATTACAAATAATTATACATTAATCATATACACCAATTAGCCATAATATTAAAATCATTAACATTGAAATCACTTCCCAGAAGGGCAGCTCTGGCCCCTCAGAGCATGGCTTTGCAGAGCCTCCGGGGGTGTTTTGTGATGTCTGGCACTGGGATGCTGGCAGCAGACCCTTGGGTGCTGTGGGTTGTGGCCTACAGTACATGAATCAGACTTGTTTGTCTGGTGCAGCCCATGGGTGCTCAGTGGGATGTGTGCAATATAGGGAGTTTAGAGACCGGGTCGATGTCCTCAAGCTCTTTGTTTTCTGTGATTCCTGTGTGACGGGCTGTGGTGCACTGAGTATTCCGGTGAGTGTTCCAGCATTTACTTTTTTCTGCGATTTGTGCTGCATTGGTTTTTCTTGGACAGAATGGGCTGGCCTTTGGTCTCCGCTTGCATGGGTGAGCCTTTGGTGCCCATGATGGTGTTGATGTTATGAAACAATAATATCGAAAGCAGGCCACGGAGCATTAGTTACAATGTGTAGTATTATTAAAGCAAAACTGATCGTTAATTTTTTTTATAAATCTTACAGCTGGTGCATAACACAATCTAAGTAACTGCCTTGCGTGTACAGTAAGTAAAAAGCCTAAACTAACTGTGAAGGAGCTGGAAACTTCGAGAAGCTCTTTATTGGACTACCATTTCCTGACTTCTCCACAAAGCCATATGAAATTGCATTACATTGTTATTGTGTTCAAAAAAATATATGAGAAAAGCTTTTCTGGTTTGATGAGAGCAAGCACAAATATCCCACCACCACTGCCATCATCACCACTAACTGAAGTGTGGTGGTACTGTAGCATCATATTGAGGATTGCTCCTCAGCTTCTTGCTTGCTTCCTTACCTGGTCCTTGGGTTTTGTTAAAATTCCAAGTTGATTTAATGAAAAAAAAGAAAAGATTTCTCTCTATTTACAGTGCATTTGAATATCGGAGTTGAAGTTGACGTCTATACTATCCAGTCTGTTAAAGTTAATGAACACCACCTGACTAAAACTCTCTTTAATTTCTTAAAGGTTTAATTTCTTCTCATGTCTGAGGTGTCAGTGATTCCCAGCGGTGCTCCCAACTGTCCTCATTTTCATCAGCACATCATCTATATTTATCTTTGAAACAAGGGGCCACCTAAAATGGCTTTCACTCCCAGGAGAATGGACATAATTGTGTAGAATCTGTCTAGTTATCTGATATAGAAGATATATTCCCAGATTCTTATCTCACTCTAGGCGAAAGTAAGCGTTTAGTCCAGACTCGATGCTTATGCTTCACTGAAAATTTTTGTAACAGATTTTTTTTCTCACACTTTTCCCCCCCTGATTAGGTCAAGGACTCGACCTCTCTCAGCCTTATTGTCCCTCTTGGATTTGCACACTTATTCCATTTCCTTTTCTTCTCCTCTCACTTGGATCCTCCGTTCTTCGATCCATGATGTCTCTCTGGCTAGTCTTTTTCTCCTGCTTGTCTCTGCTTTCCAGAAGTTCTACAGAGGAAGGTTTGGAATTCCCGAGCTTCGATGGCAAGGACCGAGTGCTGAACATTAACGAGAGGAACTACAAGAAGGCGCTGAAGAAGTATGACATGCTGTGTCTGCTTTACCATGAACCATTGCCCTCTGACCGGGAGCTCCAGCAGCAGTTCCACATGAGGGAGATGGTCCTGGAGGTAAGATGTGGTGGATATGGATTTTATGACAAGTTATTGATTATTAACTGAAGACAAATGAAGTGTATTTAGAAATATGTTAAGAATGACAGATTTATGTCAGATTAATCATTTTCTGCTGTACCATAATTTGCTGTTTTCGGTTTTTTGCTGGCTTGTATTTTCTCCTCATGCTTTGTGGGTTTCCTCTGGGTTCTCCGGTTTCCTCCCGCAGTCCAAAGACATGTAGTTTAGGCTAATTGGCGGTCCCAAATTTCCCATAGTGTGTGAATGTGCTTGTGAATGTTGACTGGAGGTCCTACCATGGTTGTAAAAATGGGAATAAATACTTTGAGGTACTGACCTAATTCTGAGACTGTAAAAAGACCCAAAGCCTCTCTAGGGGTCTGATTTTGGTCTCCTCTCATATCATATCTAAGCCACATAATTCAGTAAAGTCGTCCCTGATCCTGTAAGTGATTCCACTTTGAGTCAATCTGGCAATATGACACCGGACTCGCATTCTACTAATAACGAGGCTTATAAATAACCTTCTGTTTAGCTATAACATATGGCATGTGATTCCAGAGTGTCTACTTCCATGTTACATGTGTACATGTTTTCTTTCTGCCATCTCTCTTGTTGTCTCTCTCTTTCTGGAATTTATAGCTGACTGCCCAAATCTTGGAAGACAGAGACATCGGGTTCGGATTGGTGGATTCTTATAAGGATGCCAAGGTGGCCAAGAAGCTTGGTAAGGTTGAATCTTTGTGACTCACACAGAATCTGATGTCTAAAAGGTAAAACTGAGAAGTATTTGCCTTTTGAACTTTTTTAATAGGGTTGGAAGAAGAGGGCAGCATTTATGTCTTTAAGGATGAACGTGTGATTGAGTTTGATGGCGAGCTCTCTGCAGATACACTGGTTGAGTTCCTGCTTGATGTGAGTAGAACATTATTTTGCGGATTCACCATTAGGGGGTGGAAGTGGACGTAATTTCATCAGATTGTATCCCACCGATGCACTGGTCGTTATATTCCATTATGCCTACACTGCACCTTTCAACTGTGCTTGTGTTGTGTTTATGTTATAAATAAATATCAATCAATATGAGAACATACTTTACTTTTATTAGCACAGATGTGAGGTGAGTGAGTGTTGTGTGAACTGTCCAAGGAATTCGTCCTGGTGTTGTCCATGTTCAGGGCTCGAGTGGTCTGTGGTTAGAGGTTCCTTGACATTTTGTGTTAACCTTCTGGAAGAAGAAGTGCCTCCCTGACTGCAACAGAGAGAAGAGTCATTGTTCAGATGACTGAGGTCGTTCATTATCTTCCTGGCTTTGGTCCAGCAGCATTCTATAGATAGATCACAGGTCAGGAAGCTTAGTGCGGATGGTAAGCTTAACTGATCGCAGAACCATCCGGAAAGCCTGCCTGTCATGCTTGGTGCTGTTAGTCAATCAAGCTGTAATGTTTCTCATAAGGATACTTTCAATTGTGCAGGTATAAATGTTTCTTAGCACATTGGAGGACAGTTTAAAGACCTTCAGACATCTTTGGTGGTAAAGACATTTACATGACCATGACAGGTTCTGCATGATGTGAGCACCAAAGTAAAGGGTTGATCATAATGAGGTGGGTAGCTCTTCTTCTAGTCCTTTTCCTTCCTGGTGTTCTGGAGGAGGTTGTTTCTCCAGGCCTTGTCTTCCAGGTAGACTTTTTCATGATTTTCAGTGATCAGGATCACCACAACAGCTAACTTGGTGATGAAAGTAGAGTTAGAAATGACCACATTTAATACAGCATGGGGCTCAGGATACAACCCTGTGGGACTCAAGCGCTCAGGGAGAGGGTGGGTGTGACATATCTGGCCACCTGTACTGCTTGAGGTCTGTCAGTCAGAAAGCTGGACGTCCACTGACGCACAAAAGGCCTAAGTCCTGTAGGTGGTGAGTAGGGAGGAAAATATTTTTTTTCCTGCTAAATGTTGAACTGTAATCAACAAACAGATTTTTGACAAAATTTCCATTCCTGATGTCCAGATGGCTCAGGGCTATGTGTAGGTGGTGTGTGATGGCATCGTTGTATGAGAGAATTCCAGTGTGTTAGCTAGTGAAGAGGTATTGAAGCTGAGAGGTGGTGAAAAGAATAAAGAATAAGACAAAGTCTGCCAATACTAGCGTTAGAGATACAGTCCTATAGTATCACCATGCCACATCACCAGTAACTCCATCACTGCATCTTTTATGTCTTATTGATTGCTTACATTCAAATGACAATCAGGCTCACAAGTCATCATTTAATTGCTCTCAGAAATTCCAAAAATTGTGTAAAACGTAATCTAAAATGCAAATACTTTGTAGAAAGTCTGTTTTCTGTTAGTCCGCTAATGTTTAAGCTGCTCACAGATGTTTTCCCCATATCTTGCTTGTAGGTTTTTTTTTTTCTTCTTCCTACTAGACACCTTTAAGTGTGCTTAAGTTTAACCCCCTCAGTGTAAACAATTTCTCAAATAAATCCCAACTACAGGTAGATTACTGAATCTGTTATTGTGCATGCAGGAAAGACTTACAATATAAGGTATTATTATTATTATTATTGTTATTATTATTATTATTATTAGCACATCACATGGCGGCACGATGGCTTAGTGGCAGGTCCTGCGTTCGTCTCGTGTCTGCGTGCATGGAGTTTGCAGTCCAAAGACATGCCGATTAGGCTGATTCTCAAATAGGCCATAGTGTGTGAATGAGCATGAGGGTGTGTAAGTGTGTGTGTCCTGCGATGGATTGGTACCCCGCCTTGTGCCATAAGTCTCCTGGAATAGGCTCCAGACCCCCCACGACCCTGTACACAATACAAAGCGGTATAGGCGATAAGTGAGAGTGAGAGCACATCACACACGTCACAATAAAGGTTCAAGATTGTATTGAAGGTATATTATAATAACTGTGTTCAAATATGGGAACAATTTACTCTTTAGCCCATATTCTTTCACCATATAATTGTTAATTTGTCTTTGACCTATAGGTGATCTAAATCCCAAATAGTGAACATGAGATTGTTCTATCAACAAGATTAAAAGGCAAACTCTCTCTCTCTCTCTCTCTCTCTCTCTCTCTCTCCCTCCTTATGTGTTCAAACTGTAGCTTCTGGAGGATGCAGTGGAGCTCATCAGTACCCCTATGGAGCTGCGTGCTTTTGAGAGGATGGACGAAGACATCCGTCTCATTGGCTTCTTCAAGGGCAAAGATTCAGAACGTGAGCCTTATAAATCCTACTCACTATCACAGCCAGTGTATTAAAGTTAACTCTACAAATAACTACCGAATCTGCCTAAGCTGCATGTCTATCATCTATCTAGTGGATTAAAAAAGGCTACATGTGACTATTAAAATTGCTGATCTTGGATCTTAGATAGATAGACAGACAAATAGACAGAATTAGTAAATTAGTGTTAAAGTAGTGTTAATCAGGTTCAAATTATTGATACCAGGTGTATGATAATTACTATTGAACATAAGCTTGAATGTGATTGGGTAACTCTGAGCACATGCCTCATTGTAAAAGAATGCACACTTATGCAACCAGGTTATTTAAAAAAAAAAGTTTTTCATGCATGGAGTTCTCCCTGTACCTGGTGGATTTCCTCTGGGTGCTCCCACAATCCAAAGACATGCAGATTGGGCTAATTGGTGTTCCCAAATTGCTCGTAGTGTGTGGGTGTGTCCTGCATTGGATTGATTGCACCCTGCTATATCAACATTGACATTGTCATTATGTAACAAAGATATAATATTATCAAAGTTGATAGATAGATAGATAGATAGATAGACTTTTATCTCCATACTATCGGTCTGTCTGCTTGTCTCTCTGTCTTTGTTGCTTGCACTTCACCATAGTTCAGGAGCAATTACAGGGCTTTCTTGCTGTAAAGCGTGAGGAGAAAAGTAATCTTCTTGTATATGACTGCTCCACGGCTTTTATTAAAAATCCCATTTCAAAGAGACGAGATTGAAGAGGCCTCTGCTGTGACCTTCAGCTGTATTGTTATGGCACTGTTAAACATCTGGGCTGCATGTGGCAGCATTTAACGGCTCACAGTTTTCCACATTATCGCTTTCTGATGGATTGGAAAATGAGGGTGGCCTCTCTTGTTCTCTTACCTTTCTCATCCAAAGCTTCCTTTTTCTTTTCTTTTTTTTTTTTTTAGACTACAAGGCTTTTCAGGGGGCTGCAGAACGATTTCAGCCCTACGTGAAGTTTTTCGCCACGTTCGACAAAGGGGTGAGTGCCATCTGCTTCTCAAACGCTAATGAAACAGATGGATATTCATTTTCTACAAGGTAAGATCTCAAATAGAGAGTCTTTTCATGTGTCCAAAAACCCCCTCACACAACCTATTGAGGTGAGCTCATCTCCAGAATTGAATTGAACTGTCTGCATTTGAGGAGAATTGACTCGGCGCTCGCTGAGAGCTCTTCATTAAGGATAAAGGCTGCAACGAGTGGGGCAGTGCTGAGTGATAGTGCTCTGCTACAGGTGGCCAAGCAGCTGACTCTTAAGATCAATGAAGTGGATTTCTACGAGCCATTCATGGACGAGCCAGTCACGATCCCAGACAAACCGAATTCGGAGAGCGAGATTGTGGATTTCGTCAATCGACACAGGAGGTGAGGCTCCTTCCCACCATTTTAAATTGATGAATATTAAGTTGCTATAGGAATTGATTTTTGGTCTTTTTTTTTTTCGTGATTTCGTCTCAGACCAACTTTAAGAAAGCTACGTGCGGAGGACATGTTTGAGACCTGGGTGAGTAGAATGTTAATACATTGTCACTCATTTCAAAAATTCATATTATCATTAAACTTACTTTAGTTTAATGGGACTTTGTAATGGTTCACATTCTGCGTGACTGTTTTACAGGAGGATGACATGGATGGGATCCACATTGTGGCTTTTGCCGAGGAAGAGGACCCAGGTTTGCCTTCATTAGTTACATTTTTGTCTAGGTAGACAAATCAGACAACATACTACAATTAAACACTACCAGTATAGGATTTTTAGAACCCTATGCTGCAGCATTTGTTAGGGGTAGTACTAGGGTTAGGGTTAGGTACTTGAAAAAGTACGGAGGACAAAAGGTGTAGACAACCTAAACATTTATATTTTGAAAATAATTGTCATCTACAGTACCTGGCTGACAAATTTAATCAAAATGTTACAATTTTAGAAACTTTGAGTTACAATAACATTGAGTTTGTGATTGTTTGAATTGAGTTTTAAACATAATTTATGGACATTCCTACTGCAATAAATAAATAAGTACAAACTCTTATTACAGCAGACACTTGCAACATGTTAGGATTGTAATGTCTGAAAATTTATTGGCAGCACGGTAGCTTTAGTGGTTAGCACTATCGCCTTGCACCTTCAGGTCCTGATTTTGATTCCCACATCGGCCCCTACAGTCCCTTGTTGGACTCCAGAGGTTTCTAGATGGATAGATGGATGGATGTTGTTGGAAAAATACATACTGAAATCCATTAGATGAACTCACTCACTCATTCGCTCATCGTCTATACCGCTTAATCCTGTATTCAGGGTCACGGGGAGCCTGGAGCCTATCACAGGAGACTTGGGGCATGAGGCGGGGTACACCCTGGACAGGGTGCCAATCCATCGCAGGGCACACACAAACACACTACGGGCAATTTGGTAACGCCAATTAACCAAACCTACATGTCCGGAGGAAACCCACCAAGCACGGGGAGAACATATAAACTCCATGCACACAGAGATGGGTATCGAGTCTGGCCGGGAATCGAAGAAATAAAAGGTCGAGATCTTCATCACTTCATTATTATATGACGTATTTTGGTTTTAGAACAAATACATGTGCATCTGTATTTAATAGATCATTGCCAATAGGATGAACATTTAATAATAAAAGGAAGAAATAAAAAAAAATGGGTTTTTCCTTATTTACTTTTTGTTTTGTAGCATATTTGGTGCTTAAACTGTAATAAAACACAAAACAGGTCCCATATTTCACTATTTCCTAAGCAAGTTTAACACAGGTCTCAAAGCTCCAGCAACGGGTGTCTGTTAATACCCCTGCTGAAATACCCCTCAGATAATACCTCAAACTCTCGCTATTTCACTCCTCATTCAAATGTGCCATTTTAGTGTCTATGTAAATGAGCTACTACTGAGCCACGCCTCAGAGCTTAGTGACACATTTTCTTATATGAGATCACAACAGAGGGAAAATCTAATTGCCTTGTTTAAGCCCAGGTCAATACAAAAATGGAAAGAAAAAAAAAGAGAGAATTTCTCATGTTCTTTGTACAGTATACACACATTAGAGACTAAAATGTGAATTGTGTTTAATAGGTACCATTTAGTGTAATCAATCACAAAAAAAAAACTCAGCAATAAATGTTGTAAGCAGTTCAACTTAATATTCCTTTTAGTAGTTTAACATTCCTTTATTCCAGATGGGTATGAGTTCTTGGAGATTTTGAAAGAGGTTGCCAGAGACAACACCAAGAACCCAGATCTGAGTATCGTGTGGATTGACCCTGATGACTTCCCCTTGGTGAGATGTCTAAAAGAGTTGGTGTTTATCAGATCCTGCATGATTATTATTGTGCTAGAGATTTACTCATTCCCTTCTTCTCCCAGCTGACCGCCTACTGGGAAAAGACCTTTAAAGTGGACTTGTTCAGACCTCAGATCGGTGTGGTCAACGTGACAGATGTGAGTTGGCTTTGAAGGACAAACAAAGAGCAAACACTTAAAATAAACTTGTAAATGGTGAAGAATTAGAGGCAGAACACAACCATGCTACACACATACATCTGACTTTCCCATACGTTCCAATGCCTACAGCAGTTTACCCAAAGATCTAATCAGTTTGACTTGCAGACATCTCTGGAGACACCACGGGTTGGATTCTGTTTCTTAGCAACCTTTCGTTCTTCTGAGATCGTTAAAATGTTGTATAAAGCTAAGCCGTTATTTCCAGTCAGTACTGATTCTCTCCATAAGCCATATTTATTTCGGTTCAACAAATAAACGCTACTTCAAACTGACCTTAATGGTATCCACCAACATTTTCCACATAAGAACTAATCAATTTATCTGTAGCTTATGAGAGATTACCACAGAGAATTTTAGCCTTGTATCTATGCACTTGCCTGGTTTCCTAAAATCTCATTTGTAATGAAAGTCTGTAGAGAAGTAAATTATGTCAATAATTCATAAATACTGTATATGTTTTTCCATTACAAGATTAAAAAAAAAAAAAACTAAGAGATCATGTTCTGTTATCCAGCTTTCCAATGCAGAAGCAACATGATAAATAACAATTTTGCACTGTATATGTACTGTATTTATATTATCTATACTTATTATACAGTATGTATACTATCTATCAAACATATTTGACTGCTATGTTATTAATACAGTACACAGACACAAATACCCATTACAAACAGACTTCAATACATTTTATTATTAATCTCAACAACGTCCCAGTAATCCATGATATCATTTCAGATTTTTCTTTTCTTTCATATTACCGGATGTACATACAGTATATGTGTGTGCGTGTGTGACCTTCAACAGGCGGACAGCGTGTGGCTGACGATAACTAATGACGAGGCTCTACCCACGGCTGAGGAGCTGGAGGACTGGATTGAAGATGTCCTCTCAGGGAAGGTCAACACAGAAGACGATGACCTTGACGAAGATGATTTGGATGACGATGATGATGAAGAACGTAATGGTGATGACGATGATGATGATGACGATGACGATGGCGATGATGATGATGATTGATTGGCAGAAATGTCACTAATGATTAGTGTCACTTTTGCAGTGTTTGTAGAATCTAATTAGAAGAAAATCACAGAAGGTTGCAATAAAAACAACTATAATAATAATAATAATAATAATACAGTTCCACTGGTGCTGATAGGAAACGATTTATAAAGTGTAAAATCAGTGCATGTGTAGACTGGGTTATAGGATTCCAAAGTTCATAAACATGTTATGTAGAATACAGTATGTTGTATGTTTCAGTAGAACTAAAACTAATATATTTCTGTATGAAACTGTTCATTTAGACCCTGATCAGGGAGATGCATCACACCCGAAATGCTTCATGTAATCAAGTATTAAACTCAACTACTGTATGTGGTGTAGATTCATTTTTTAAATCTGTTTTTTGGATCCGATGGCACGTAAGCGTAGTGGTTCACACTGTGGTCTCGCACATCCAGGATTCAGGGTTCGATTCCCACTTTGCATCTGTGTGAGTTTATACAGTATGTTCTCCTCTTGATGGGTTTCCTTCAGGTACTCTGGTTTCCTCTCACAGTCCAAAACATGCAGATTGGGTCAACTGGCATTTCAGAATTGCCCGTAGTGTGTGTGTGTGTGTGTGTGTGTGTGTGTGTGTGTGTGTGTGTGTGTGTGCCCTGCAATGGATTGTCTAGGGTATACCCTGACTCATGGCTTAAGTCTCCTGGGAAGTATACGGGATAAAGTGATAAAGGAAGTGAATGAATGAATGAATGTTTTTTGAATCCTTGTGAAGACCTTTTATAATTAATAATACAGATAAATAATGCTATGCCTACACATAAACCTAAACTTAAACTCAGTCACCAAACAGAAACCACAACGTCTAGACATAGTTGTAATTTTTTTTCTTTAAAAGTGACAGGTCTAGGTGAAATCTGTCAGATATTTCAATTCTTGTGAGAACATTTTGTCCAAACCAAGATATAAAACCATGCTTCCTCTACACAGGCTTACATACACTTCCAGAAAGTATCTCTTTGCTAATAGAAAAGCTCTGATGAGTCAATAAGCAGCATAGTCTATTATAATGTGTTTAGTGCTCGTGTGTATGTGTGTGTAAGACAGGCTTGGCTTTCAGCATTTCGACAGGGCTTTCAAGCATAATTAGGTATCTGCTAGTGATTAGATGCTCCACGCACTCTTTCCTCTAAAAAGCTTCGTGTTAACATAATATTAAAGCTGTTAGCTGAAAGCGGATCTTTGTAGTGGGAAGCACATCCTCACTACAATCGTTACTTCTGCGCAAACCTTAAACTGGGCCTAAGTAAAGGGGATAAACATGATTCATTGACATTTGCTCTGGATTACTCATTATTACCTCCTCATGAAAATCCTCCCATCCCTAATTTAAGGCATGGGGGTTGAAAGCCAGGCATGTGACTAATCAGCTAAGGACTTTGGGAATCGCAGATCCCGTGCTAAGCCTAAAGCATTAATGTTATTAGTGTTGTGGGTTAGAATCTAAAAAATGGTTGTATGTAGTATCTACAGTAGTACTGTTACGGTTGCTGTTCGTGGGCGTAAGGAGAGGCATATATGCAGAGGTGAATGGCGGGTGAGAGTCTTTTAATGAAACAGGAAACAAATGGGAACAGGGAATGAACAACAATAAACATAGAACTTAGACAGGGGATAGACCAAACATGACAGACTAGACATTACACACAGACTAGGAGATAACACAGGCTAGGAGAACACATGGAGCTAGGATACAACATACAGAGCTAGAAGACACATGGAGCTAGGAGAACACATGGAGCTAGGAGACAACATACAGAGCTAGAAGACACATGGAGCTAGGAGAACACATGGAGCTAGGAGACAACATACAGAGCTAGCCGACACATGGATCTAGGAAACAAAGGAACATAACAACAAACCAAATCAAACAGATGCAAGAGCAGACCTAACTGAACTCAGGGACATTTATAACAAAACTAATGAGCTACCTCGGCTCAGCTGAGCGCCAACGTCACCTGACCGAGGTGCATTCTGGGGAATACAGTTAAACATAAAAAGCTACAAAAGGAAACAAAATGGAGTCTCTGAACGGTGGTATTCCCTGACAAGTACTCTCTTTAGCTTACGTTCAGGCAATGTTTTGCAGGAAGATTAAAAGAATAAAACATGACATGACCACTAACTGACATGATACCAAATGAAAATGAGAAAATCTTCAAAATAATAAGAAACTTTACTATGATATAAACTAAAGTACATACGATAATATACAGGTAGTCCGAAACTTACGAACGAGTTCCGTTCCAGGAGCATGTTCATAGGTTGGATTTTTTTCTTAAGTCTGACAAAGTGAGTCTTATTCACATTTGACAGAAATATACAATTTAAAGCATACAATCCACTTTACTAAACCCCACACTGCCATAATGTGGCCAAAAACCACAACCGTGCTTAATGAAATTAATCTCACGCGCCTACAATGTAACAGTGTTGTCTTTACACGTTAAAATCGCAAGAGGAATCCCATATGTCATTTTGTCTCAGGTCCATTTTCCACTGTATTCACCATCAGGACAGCTTTACAGGACAGACATTTTCTATCATCATGCTCCCGGACTAATTCATTGAAACCGGTGACTCATTTCTTCTTTCATTCACTTACACAATATATAAAATTATTGGCGCCTGGTCCACTGCAGTGTCTACTGTACAATAGGTATACTTATGGTACTTCAGACATTCTCATGGTAGGCACCATAGGACTTTGCAGAGTACCAGGATTGGTACGGAACTTAAAAGAGTACCGTGGTAGTACTATGGTAGGTAACACCAAACCTTGGTGATTACCATGATGCCAATTAGGCACCACAGTGGCTATCAAAGTTCAGCAGGTAAGTACTGTACCAGATTAGATGTCTTAGTACATACTATTGGTATGGTATAGTACAGGCTGTACCATAATATTGTATGTAATATTAAGAGCTTCAACATACACTCTGGTATTTATATAATGTTACATAGATATGAAAAGTACATGTAAATAATTAAGATTTTTGTCCTGGTAGATGATTCAAAGTAGTAGAACTATGTACCGCAGTATAGTACAAAAGTTTCAAAGTAAGTACCATTGTAGCACCATGTACAATAATGTGTGCATGTATTATACAAGCAAATAAAGACGATGGTTCTGTCAAAATGGTACAGGTACCTGTATATACTATGGTAAAATTTCTTATCGTTTCCCGTCTCAATCTTAATCATCCAAACCACACAGAGTAATAATGCACATATCCGTAATCACGCATGACACATTCGTCCAAAGATTTCACAGCTCTGACTGAAAACTAATATTACAAGATTGAACACAGAATGTACTGAGAGTGGGAACAAAAATTATATCCAAAGCCGCAATCTTCATACAAATCTTTATTTCATACAAATATCTCTTGTGAGCTTTGAAACATTTATTACAACATAGCATCAGGTATATAAACGTTGGCTTTTTTTCAGAGCTTTTCAGAGTGTCAGCTGTAACTGAAGTGTTTTAGAGTAGGAATGACTCCATTTTGCACATATACAGTATAAATACAAGCACACTGTGTAAAAACAGAGGCACGGTCACATTGTGAGAGAGGTTCATAACAAAGTACACCAGTGATCGTCAATATCATAATCATTATTAAAAGACAAGCGTCTCTTTCCGTGAGGAGGATCTTGTGCTGCAGTACAAAAATCACGTTTGCACGTTTCTTTTAGTGGCAGATAAAAAAAAAAGTACAAAATTAAAGGTGGAACAAGAGAAAAATCAATATCATATTAAAATATTGAATTAATAATTAAGCAGGCTGGCTGGAGATTGATGTGTTTAGTGATCTATCCTAGAAAGTGGTGTCTTTTTGTTATAATTTGAAGGTAGATTATAGAAGAAATTAAGCTTTGAGACTCCATGGGGTGAAAGTCCATGCATATTAATGTTGTTCCAAAATGGCTTTCATATATTTTTTGTGCCATTACTTGAGAGCTGTGGACTTTTCTTCCTCTAATATCGGCACACGTTTTACACAACGTGTGCCGATATACGCATCTGAACACCTGAACAATCAAATTTTCTGTTAGCTATTATAATAAGTTTTCCACTAGATTTTGGAGTGGGGATTAGTTTGGATTTGCCATTCCAAACTCGGCAGAGCATGTCTCTTTGCTTTGTGCGCCGGGACGTTGTCATGTTGGAACAAGTTTGAGTCTTAAAGCAAATATACAGCTTAGTATACAAAAACAAACATTCTACACAACCAAAGTGTCCATCTGTCCAGGCCATATAGTGTATTCTTTTGAACAAGTGTATTATGGTCATGATTAGAATTTATGGGGTTTATTTCAATCGCAATCGAGAACTTCAGATATACATCATAATGCTGGAGAATTCGGAAAGTGTTGATTAATTTTCAATAAAATCAGCTCTGGCAAGGGTTTTGGCCAACGACCAATGCAAACAGAATATTAACATTATTTCTATTAATGTTAATATTGATAATGTTTATGTTTATAATATTAATGCACTCACATCAACATAATTTAAGAAGAAAAGGTTTTTTGGTATTAACTTTAAGAGAGAAAAGAGAAAGCAAAGTTGCTAAGCGAACAACTGTTTACAGCTGTTATCACGTTTCCTGTTGTTACATATATGTTGTTTCTTTGCCGTTTCACATCATTACAGGTAACTGGATAAATGTTAACTGTCGTAATTTACTTTATTATTTAAGAATGTGTTCAAGTTCCTGCTGAAATACAACTCAGATCCTGGTTTCTGGCATGCTTGATTTTCTTGCTGTTACACTCCTTTTTCAAACTCGCTGTTTCAGTGTCTGCAGCATTAAACTAACTGGCCCTGAGCGCCCATAGCATGCATTTTCCTACCTTTTCCTAATTGTTTTCACGTACATTTCTGACCAACAAAATAAGTGGGAAAATATATGCAAGACGAAGAAGTTAAATCACAGTGACATCCTCAGTTAAAACAATCTGAATGATTAAAATAAAAAAGTAAATTTTGCATAATGTCTTCTTCAATAAATAATATGCATAGTCATGTCTGTCGATTCAATGTCATCCCCTTTCTCGCAACAGTTTGACTGAATACTAGGAACTTAATTTAATCTTTTTGCATAAATCTAAAAAAAATAAGCCACGTAATATAATGGGAAAGTGGTGACCGTCATGTTATTGTAAGAGCGTCCAAGCCTCTTTTTTATAGCTTTAGTCATCCTTTTTTCTTTAAACGAGCAGGGGTGTAACAGTATCTAGAGAAAATAGTCAATTAAAGAGAAAAATACCTTACTTATACAGGAGTATAAGAAAAAAATGTCCTCACAATCAGATAAAGTAGCCGCCAGAATAATCTTATCATCATGTGAGTAACAATAAGGTTCCTTAACAAAAGCCCAGTAGCTATAACAAAAATGTTAATGTTCATGCGAATATTAAAAGCAGCAATAAAATTTAAGCCCTTTTATGCATTTAGAAAATAAACCAAATGAAATGCAGACCCGCTAAAAGATATTACTTCGATATTTTTTATATTATATTGGGAATTAGACTACTAATTAGACTACTGTCTGTTGTGTAAATGTAAGTGTTTGTTTATTTATTTATTTATTTAAAATTTATGTTAAATTTTTTAGGCTGCATTATAAAGGCTGTTCCTGTTCACTGAATTAGTTTTTCTACTGTATCTGTTCATTTTACAAATGAGGTTTACCAGCCCAGGAAAATTCATGTCACGGATTGGTTAGAGGGTGAAACAACAAACTAACCAGGGAACGAACTAACCACGACTGGCGACTGGCCGACAGTGTAATTAACAGCCGTGAAAGTGGTTTTAAATTCTTACCAGTACTATGTAGCTAAAAAGGGCGGAGAATAAACCATGGAGGTGGTGGACAGTCCTGAGAAATATATGCGTATTATACTAAAACTTTATACTCCCACTTATTCCCAGGCGTGGAAGGTACAGTAACTAAGTAAATTTACTTTGTTATTGTACTTAAGTAAATACTGTATTTCATGTATCTGTACTTTACTTGACAGTTTATTGGCTTTATTAGAAGATACTTTTACTCCACTACATCTTAAAGCAAATATATGTACTTTTACTTCACTACACTTTTTCACGTCATTGTTTTATACAACCACAGTGGTATATTTAATACTTAAGTATATTTTTCAACTGGGTACTTTTATACATTTACTTAAGTAGAAATGTAAATGGAGAACTTTAACTTGGGTAATATTTGACCTATCTCTACTTTTATTCAAGTACACGACTTATTTCACTAACAGCTGATTTAATTTTTGGGTTTCTTGGGTTGAATCCCAAATAGTGTTAAATGGAAAGCTAGTGCACTAGGCTCTATATTATAAGATTTTCAAAAACATGTGTAAATGCAACAATGGCATTTCGTCTTTTATCCAGAGATCGCAAATTCAAATCCTGGTGTCTGAGTTTTAGGGGGCAAAAATGGCTTACTTGCATTCTTAAAATCTATTAGAGCAGCACTAGACAATCTCGGTCATCTGCGAGTGCACGCAGTTGGATGGGAGTTAATAGAACTTTTCTCATAGTTTGAGCAAAAGATTGGTGAAAAGATACAATCGGGTGCCGTTATATGTCATGAAGTACTGTAGGCGTTGTTACAGGAGAGACCTCAAAAAATTGTGCATCAAAACCGTCATGTTGTTGTTTTTTTTTAAAGTAATTTTTTAATAATTTAGCCTCTTTTGAATGAGTCTCTGGTGTCAGCACTTTGTAACATTCAGTGGTGAAGCTGTAACTAACTTTTAGTGATTTTCAGCACAGAAGGCTTTCTCATGGCAAGCTGTATTTTTTAGTTTATATAATTCAAACAAAAAAAATTATATTTATGGGACAACTATGTAAAGCTGCAATAATGTAAGTTGTAACAGACATTCAATTACAATGAATATTGCTATAAAATGATTAAAAAATTTTTTAGGTCTACTGTAAAACATTTTTTTTAATTATTTGGCAAATCAATGTGATATAAGAGGAATAGAACACAGTAGTTCAGAATGTTCTGTAACTACAAAATAATGACCTCTAGAACAGCAGGGTTCCTCTCTTAAGGTTTATTTAATGACATGTTTGTTTATTAGACACATGATTCACTTAAAATAGTTTCTATATCCGTTTCAAATATTCTTTAACATAATGTAGCAACTGGGATACTAAGGAACCTTGTTGTCAGAAACTTTATATTAAAACTTTAAAATCAGAAACTATTTTATGATCATAAGTTTTGCATACTGTTCCACTCCTGAAACAGAAGCGGCTGCATCAGACAAAAATAAAACGTTATATCCATTTTGTTTGAATGGCATTCTTGACCTTTACCCCCCCCCCCCCCCCTTTTATCAATGACAAAGCTTTAGTCATCTTTCTGACTTGAGATCACATGGTGATTAGTGTTTAGTCATAATCTCTACAATAAATTTAAGTGCTTTCTACTGTAAATAACCATATAATAAGCTTTATTAGCAATAATATAAAGAATCAGTTAATGTCCTCATCTTTGGCCAAATGTTTCATGTAGGCAGGTAGTGGAAAGAGAGCAGGATACAGTAAAATCTCTGCTGCTTAAATGTCCCTGACGTCAAATAATGGATGATCAAATATTTTGAGCATTTCCGCCGATTAACATCCGATCGCACCATGTTCCACTACAACCCTGGTGCCTTATTTATTTAATAGGGTTTAGAATTCCAAAAACAGAGATTGGGACGTAGACAACAGCTTCCCCGCTGTTGTGTGTGCTTCTCACCTCAAATTCAAATTCTAATTTTACTTGTTACATACACGACTATACACAGTATGATATGCAGTGAAATGCTTGCCTTACATATTTATCTTTTTCATTTTCAGAAATATTACCCTGAGGTGAATCATGCTTGCTCATAAATTACTCTACTGTAATATGGAGTTTTCCCAGCGTCCAAACTGCATTTCTGAGTTTATTTAAAGGGTTTATTTACCCTTTTTGGCTGCTTTAAAATTTGATATCCCGGTAAATTGTTGTTAGCCGGTTATTTTCGTGCTGCGCATTTCTTAACACCAGTTCCCTAGTGGTCCATTGTTAAGTACACAGTGCTCTTGTTGCACCGACTGCAGTTTGAGTCCCGCTCAGGCCGTCGGTCTGATATACACACTGTAAACCCGAATAAGTTG
This sequence comes from Clarias fuscus, assembly GCA_030347435.1. Taxonomy (NCBI): domain Eukaryota; kingdom Metazoa; phylum Chordata; class Actinopteri; order Siluriformes; family Clariidae; genus Clarias; species Clarias fuscus. The sequence goes on from CM059227.1 coordinate 11,548,337, forward strand.
GTAAAATTAATAAAATTTAAGGTAATCAGTTACATAAAATTTTTTATGTAATGATGTTTCCAATTTTAAGTAAACAGAACTATCAGTTTTTGAGTTTGTTGTACTCATTCATATTAATTGTTCTTTACGTGCATTATTGAGTAGCCTAACTCATACTATTTAATAGCAATTATTATTTTTGCAAATCAAATAAATTGTTTCGGCTGCTCCCGGCAATGGGTCGCCACAGCAGACAATCCGGTCCGCACACAAGCTTGGCACAGGTTTTACACCAGATGTAAACCCTTCCTGACGCAACCCTCCCATTTTATCTGGGCTCGGGACAGGCACTTCATCCAGTTGTTGGGAATCAAACCCAAATTTGTTCAGCTAACTTGAAAGGTGTCCTTTCTACAAACTCATAAATATCAAAAAGTTTGGAATACTCAAGGTCTATTAATTTGAACTAATTGTGATTATTTAAATTAATAGTACTCAAGCATTAGGGTTTACAGTGCATGCTGTTTTGAATTAGTTTTTGTAACATTGTGTAATCGTTCAACGTTATCCCGTCGTCATGTAGTTGATGTCGTTCCGGCGTCATTTCATCAAATTGATCCTAAATTTAAAAAATGTCCAGCGCTGTGCCATTGTTCATAACTTTGCTAAGTTAACGCCACCATCAAAAATTCCTGCTGGGATCGTATCTGAACTTTTTACCCATGCTGACAGACAACAATATATCATTACATGCTGGTCAGTGCTCTGATAAGTAGTCTGCCAGCTCTTTTGTAGTGATTCCTGGATTCAGATTTTATTTTGAATATTTTTTTAAAGAACTGACCGTTTTAGCACACCTTGCGGTTGGGAATTTGCAGCACTGGATCTTTTCCGGGCTTGTTTTTTAATGTTAACAGAATAAAACCAGTGCTTTCATAAGATGACCTATAATCATATTTTGTGACAATTTGAGGACAGAACTCACCCGAATACATTCCAATAGATACACACCAACATGTCACATCTGTACACGGTGTGGAAAAGAAAAGATTGATTGCGTATCATCAGCTGAAATACAAACCAAATGTGTTTTAAAGAGCACCAAGAGTCAGACTGCACTTTCAGTAGAAAAGAGAAGGTTGCCATTTGAACCTCCAAATTCTGCAGGAGAAAGAGAAGCATTCTGGGAGTTTTCTGATGCTATCACAGGAGTTTGCTCTGATTTACAGTGTTGTGTCTGTCAGAGCTGTGGAGTAACAGCAGAAACCATGTGTCTTGTGTTGTAATTGGTCCGTGTGAGTGTATTTCTTCTTCTTCTTTTCTCTGGATTGTCTCTTTTTTCATAAAAGAACGTTGAGTCTTGTGTCATGTTATCCCTTATTGGATTTGTGTCTGTGTGCACAACCTCACATCAACGTGTCCATTCAGTTTAACCAAACTCCAACCAACAAAGCAAAAAAACAAACAAACAAAAAAAAAAGTAAAGGAAATATATTCAAATATGTGGTATACAGATTTATATGTATATATTATATATAAAAAAGACAACATAATAAAACTGCAGAACCCCCCCATATAACTGGAAAAACAAAAAAAATCTGTTTGTGAATGACTGTAAGTAGAGACAATACCACAAGCTGTCCTACACTGAGGTCTCCGACTGTAACCGAAGGACGAACTTGTGTGATTTGGGATCGATGAATTCCTCAGACAGCCTGATGTAGGGGATCTTTTTGGCGGTGACCACCAGACTAAAGTCTACACACTTGAGCAGGAAGACGGTGCCGTCCTTCAGGCCGCTGTTCACGGACGCCTCGCTGATGAGTGTCCACTGGCGGCTGAACCAGCGCTCGCGCCCGTACTGCAGCGTCGGCCCGGGGGTCAGGTAGCTCTCCAAGAACGCCTGCGTAGAATTTGAAACAGACGAGTGAATTAACTAATAATAAAAATATGAGATAAGAATCACCAGGGACTGTCTGATACGATATTATCACGATACCTGATTCGATTTTTACTGCGATTATATAAGAATCACAATTTTATACTAATACTTTTAAAATTTTGTTACAATTCTAAACAAATTCTAAGCAAATATTTTGCAATCACAAAACAGGATGCTCTGCTGCCTGCCAGTGCCAATGTGAACAGTTTAGACCACCTGTAGGACTATAGACGAACTGCAACATTTTACCACCTAAAATGCAAACTTATATATACTGGAGGGGATATCCTGGAGACTTAGGGCATAAGGCATGTACACCCTGGTCAGGGTGCCAATCCATTGCTGGGCACACACACTACGGGCAACTTGGGAACGCCAATTAGTCTAATCTGCGTGTCTGTATGTTTGGACTGTGCTAGGAAACCGAATTACCCGGAAGGAACCCACCAAGAACATGAAAACTCCATGCACACAGACCTGGGAATCAAACCCTGACCCTAAAGGTGCGAGGACACATTGCTGACCACTACACCACCATGCCGTCATTCATTGTCAAAACGTATTACAGTCACTGAAAGACATGATCCGCCTTATAATCTCCTTTTCCCCGTCCCAATCCTAATATTTGAATAGTTGGATTATGTTCATGGATGTTGACTAAGGGGATTCGTACAGTATATACAGTTTGAGTGTGTGTGTGTGTGGGTGTGTTTTTAAACAGATAAAGCTCTCCCTCCAGGAATAAGAGGCTTCAACAGCACTGACTGATAGGAAATTCCTTGTTATTTAAAGCTTTGTGAACTGATAACCTTTGCGTCAAGGGTGAATTGTCTTTAATTTATTATTTTTACTGTAGAAGAGAATGTATTGCAGTGTCGTCTGTGCTGTAGGATTATTTTAATGTCAGTTTTAGCAATAAACCCATCAAATGTTCTTACTTTACTCTCCTTGTGAACACAACTCTTCATATTCCTCTACCAACCGTTACTGTACAGTATATTTCATGTACACACGTGTGTGTGGTTCTCTTTACCTTTGGTGTCATGTTGTGTGTGATACAGAAGGCCAGGTGCTGCTGGATGCTCTCCATGCTGTGGCAGTGCTGCTGCCGTGTTGTGCGCAGGTATTTCTGCAGCGCCCGTGCCATCGACGGGAAGATGGCCTGTGCCGCCTCGCGCGGGTCCATCACGTCTCCCGGAGTCTTCTTCTGTTCCTCCTCCTGCACGCGCCGGATGTGTGTGAACGCTTCTTCCACAGCGACCACCAGTCTGGAGGAGGAAAAAACAAGGCAGCATGTGTGTACATATGTGTGTGAAAGTCTTGTTTAAGTCAACTGTAGTACGATAATAATTCATTAATAATAAAAATTAAAAGCAGATAATATTTGCATCAATGCAGCCTTGAACACATCAGCCTTGAATCACATCTGTAAATGATTATCTTCCTGTTGCAGCACTCCATGGTTTGTTTTACCCTTTCATGCTCGCATGTCGAACATGATAACAAACAATGTCCAATTACTGTCACATATTATATGGCTGAAGGGTTGTGCAGCCAAAAAACTGGCTATGTGATGAAGCTATTCAGCGTGTAAACCCATTGCCTGGGTCATCTCCAGATCTAAACCCAATAGAAAACTGTTGGACAATGATGAAAAAGACAGCAGCAGTCAAGAAACCATCTTCTGGACATGATCCTCAGGAAGCAATCAAGCACTAATGGATTGAGCGAGTGACACCAGGGTAGACACTGCAGACGTCTTTTCGTCTCTATGCCCAGCCAGATTCTACAGCAGGCTTTGATGAATAAAGCACTTCATAATAAATATAGATTGTTTTCACTGCATGAAATAACAATCTTTATCAAGATTCAATTACAGTTCCGTACATACAGTACAAACATTCATGTTACAAACATTTTCAAGTTATGAACATGCGTTTACGCATGTTCAATCGCTGGTTTTAAAGTTAAGTCACATGTCCGGCGTACATCCCAGGATGTTCGGAAGCAAGCGTAAAAGCAGCACAATGAAGCTGATAAAGACAAAAGTGAAAACTTACTTACTTATCTTACTACCTTGATTGCCATTATTTAAAAAAATTTGAGAATGCCTTCAAGACACATTATTTCACTTTTGTCTTGATACCTTTCTGCAACTACTGTATCGTATAATAATCGGAGACCTTGGATTTGGATCTCTTACCTGGACTTGCGTTTACGGACACGCCTCTCGTGCTCGGCCTCCTCGTAGTACAGCTCGTTGTGGCTGGAGTCTCGTCTCCGGGCGGCGGCAGCGATCATAGCGCGAGACTGGGACTGAGAGATTCCTGTCGCCGCGGCATTATTCCCTCCTGGACCTAAACACAGCAGCAAAGCTATAAGTCTCTTACAGTGTTAGTAATAAGCCGCAGTGACAAGAGCCAGTGGCCTGGGCTGAGACTGAGTGCTTTTGTATTCGGTTGGGGCTGTAAAGATTTGATTTACTAGAATAAATGAAAAATTTTTTTTGAATATCTTTGGATATTGGAACAAAGCCTTAAAGCATAAAAGAATAAAAAGAATCGTTTCACTTGTTCGAGGTAGTAAATTCGGCTCTGTATAAAGAGAAGATAAACGGTGATGTTGTGAACAGAATGTTCAGCTCAACAGTGTACTGAAAGTGTGTTTTTGACACATGCATCTGTCATCTTGTCCCTCTTGTGCATAAAAACAAACCAGCAGAACCATAACCACTGGAAAAAAAAAGACTTGGACATTCCAGCTGTACAACAACTTTTGTACGCCTGTGCTCACATTCCATAAATTCACGATGAAACAGCCACCTAATCTAAAAGTCTAATCTACATTCCCCAAATTCTGTTTCTGCACCACAGGATTCATTACTATTCAGCTATTCTGCTTTGCCCTGGTTCTCGGTCTCTCTGGGTGGTACCAAGTGTCCGTCTTCATAAACTTCTTCCCTGACATCAAAGGTATTGTTCTGTGCATGATAATTAAAGCACTGGTACAGCAGCAGGGGCTGTGGATTCCTGGAGATAGATGTTAATGTAGGTTAAAAGAGGGCTGGGGCGTCATGAATAAGTGATGTCGGGGGCGGCTCGGGATGCGTTTAATTACCCGACTGCAGGAGACATGGCTTTGGTTTTGGGAAAAGAAAAAAAACATAATATGCAAATGCTGACTAATGAGTTATGTGGAGTTGATGTTGCCGCTTTCCAACATGGACGCCTATAGTAACGTGTCTCTTCTTAATGTAACATAAGTGATTTAAACCTCTCAGCTAATATCTTCAGGGTTTCATTTTCAGGGGAAAATCAGGGGAATAAAAAAGAGTAAAAGGTTTCCAGAATGGAACTGAAAACCAGTTCATTATGACCAAAAGATACTTTTGGCTTTGTGAGATATTGATCTATTGCTCCGAGATGTCATTTCAATATACAATAAATCCAAAGTTTCTGCAGAAAGTAGTACCTTGGCATGCAAATTTATTCCGTTCCAGAGGCAAGAAAATCTTATTGCGAAACAAAATTTCTCTTAAGAAATAATGTAAATGCAGATAATCCGTTCCAGCCACCCAAAAACATTACCAACATTACCAATTTCCAACACCATAATTATATTATTTGCATATAAAAACAATCAAAGCAAACAAAAAACAACATACAGGTACAGTAAATGGTAAAATTAATAGACATTAAACCTATTTATCTTGGTACCGGCTGCTTTAAAAACAAAACAGAAAGTGGCTCCGTTCTGTTTTTGTTGCCATGCTTGCCAACATTCTTTGGACCCATGGTATTATTCCTTTACTAAATAGATGCAAACAAAAAAAACAACAAAAATATGTAATCTCGCTATGCTTGGCTTTCCACTGATGCAAACTTTGTTTCTCTGAGTGGCTGATGCTGTAACCTCTTACAGCCGGAGATCTAGAGAGAGCTGATTAGCCGAGCTCTCTCAGAGGGGAGGGATGAGAGGTACTTAATGCTCCCACACTAATCATGGCTCTACAGCCAATCAGGGGTGCCTGTGAGCTCGCGCAAGCGGAAGGAGCGGATAGCGCTGTCCTCCGAGTTTGTTACGTCCCCAACGGTGTGTGAGCGAGCAGTTTGAAAAGATGTGGTAGGCTGGCGTCACGTGGTTCAAGGGTTCGGAGGAAAATAAATATGCCTTAATGTGGAGACCCCTAGTGGCAAGGAGGAATTGGACACGACTAAATTAGGGAGAAAATGGGGGGGGATACTTTGTTTGTTGAAGCAAACAAAATTTGGAAAAATTTCAATTCGAAAATGCGTGAAAAATTCAAGTGGCCCAGATCCACACAGGTAACACTGCAAAACAAATGACACAAAAAACAAGCAAAAAAACCTGCCTGTATAGAAGTCCTGCTGGTGTGTCGATGGGGGCGACTTCAGACATCAAACTGTGCGTTAGGGTTTTCTGATATATCAGGTAGAACCAGAGTATCATTACCTCCCTCTCCCAGAATATGGGAATGACGTCGACCCATTTAAAATTTTTTTGCTCAGTTCGGTTTGTATATAAAGTACATGTCACTCCATATTGCACAATCCTGACCCCTATACTGTATATCAACAGTTGTTACCTATGCCCTGTTTTAAAACTAGAACTGAATTATGGCAGCAGTGTGTAGTATTATGTTCCCTCTAAAGATGTCAGTAGTCACACCATCGTTGTGTCCGTCAGAAGAGAGGCATATATATTTCATACTGAAGTGTGTGTTCTTGTAGGTATTTTTGTGCAGCTCTGTATTTATTAAAACGTAATAACGCAACAACAAAAAAAATCCCTTGAATGTATAGATTTAGTTAAAGGTTTGCTTTTGATTCTCAGCCTTCAAGATTTACATGTGGTGCTAGCTGGTGTAGCGAGTGCTTAAGAAAAAGAGAAAAAAAAGAGAGGGAGAGGTTGCGAGAGTAAGAACATGACACACTTCCTCAGGCAAGAGTGAGTAGTTCAGGGATTTCTGCTTCCCCAGGGTCAACTCTGGAGCTGAAGCATATGAGAACTATTGATTCAACACAACTGCTGTCTTGCTTAGACAGGCAGAGAGAATGGCAAAGACGGGGAGAAAGAGAGATTCAGAAAGATAAAGAAATGAAAGGAAAGACAGATAAAAGCCATCAGGTGGAGCATCAAAGAACTTGTGAAAACCAAAGCTGGTGTTCAAGGTTGGCATTCTGCTGCAGTTCCAAAAGCTGTCAGGATTCACTAATATTTAATTTCTTCCTTAGTGTGCCATTTTATCAGATGAAAATGCAATGCATAAGGTCAATGACTTGTTTACACATAAAAGCAGCACAAATTAAAGGGTTTCAAAATGTTTTTAGAGATAGAATTCCTCCGGGGAGGCGTTTAACAGCATGAGGAGCGGTATGATCTTCACAGATCACAGCATGAGGCACTGAAACCCGTGTAGTACGTGAATGCTAAATTATGGAGTGCAAATATTTGATTGCCTGACACAGCCCCAACTCTCACATATCTTCAGACTGTGGATATTATTCAGCAGGGTTCCTACATGATTTCACTTTTCGTTTATTTAAAGATCAGTAAATGTAATTAGGTTCAAACATTCATTTATTACAGCGCTGTTATACAGTCATAAATAAAGTAAGAACAGCAAAACGGAAATGTAAGAAAAAATAATACACAAACAACATAGCTTATAATTACATATTTAAAAGGGCTTGGGCTGAAAGGACCAGCACGATGTAAGTAGGCAGACGGATAGACAGACAGACAGACAAACAGATACACTGGAACCTTGGATTGCGAGTAACTTGGTCCGTGAGTGTTTTGCAAGATGAGCAAAATTTTTAATAAATGATATCTTAATAAACAAGCGAGGGCTTGATATACTAAAGTAGTATGCATGCGCTTTGTCTACCAAGCAGTGCGTGTATGCGTGTGTGAAAGTTCCCCTTACAAAGTAGCCCCTCTGCTTCTGCTTCTTCTATCATCTAACACCAGTCATGTTTCTTTTAAGGTATAGTGCAGATTTTTATTTTTATTTTATTTTATTTTTTATATTTCGTGTTATTTATTTTTATATGAATATTTTTGGGTTGTGGAACAAAACATCTGAGTCATTATTTCTTATGGGGGAAATTCGCTTTGATATATGAGTGATTTAATATACATTACAAGCACGCTTCTGGAATTAATTATGCTCGCAATCCAAGGTTTAACTGTACTTCACTGAGTATATACTGAATGCTGTCCTTAGACACAAAGAAGCTAAAGACAAGAGATAAGTACATGCCTATCTAATGAGGCTTCGCTTTCCAACAAATTCAATTTGTGATTCATGCAAGATGTGGAAATATCAAGACAGTGAACATCCTGCTCAAAGGCACACTCTTCTATAGTACTCACAACAGTCAGATTTCCCAAAAATAATCATTAGTGTATGTTTATCTCAAATGTACTCGAAGCGATAAGAGTAAACTGAAGGTGCTTTTCTTACTAGGTATGAATGCCTTATATAATGCCTGGGTGCAATTTCCTCTCCTTTCAAATTAGTGATATTGTTCCGTACCTGAGTACACTTGCATATTTCATTTTCAGTATACTACAATACCTAGCATTTGATTCAAATTGTAATTTTATAAGTATCACCATTTTATGAATACCCTGATTCGATATTACATTACAAGTTCAACGATTAATTAAATGTGGCATACTCATTATAACATTAGTTTTCTCACTCAAACACCAAGGGCAGCACTTCATCTCTTATTTTTTAACTTATTTTGTTATTTTTATTTTTGTTTATCATTTATTTGAGCAACATGTATCCTTATCCTCCACCATAATTATTATTTCTAAACAAACTTAGCAAATAAAATCACTATTACCAGATGGGATGAGAATGTGTAAATAGATGTCTCCAAAGTTTCAAAACTCAAAAAACGTGAGAGTGTGTGCGCGGGTTGAGTGGCTACAAGCATTGGGTTTTGGCTAATTCGCAATCGCTGTGGTGTTTTGAGACTTGTGTGGGCGTGTGTAATGAGTGGGTTTGAGACTAATTCACTCACAGATAAAAAGGCAAATTTTTTGATGTAACGCCATAAAAAAAGCGTTTCTGTTCGCCACAATGAATCTTCTACGCTTGGTACAAAAACGGTTATACTGTATGTGTGGCTGATCGACTGATCACGACCAATCAAAGTGAAAACGGCACTGATGACGTTGTGTTCTAAACAGCTCTTCTGTTCTAAACGTGTTCAGATATGGCTGGCTTTCATATTTGATTCGGACCATGCACGTTTTCAAGTGGACTCAGTGGAGCATGGTACGCTGATCGGTGTCCAAGAACGATAAGGAGTGTTCACATTATGCAAAGGTACCTGGCTTTGGGGTTATGCATACTCGGATCAGTGCCTGAGCCCTTAGTGCAAAAGCACCCTCAGTTTCTTATCTATAGTTGAGCATACTGTATACTGTTTGCCTAACAACAGATTTTGAGAAATCAAGCCACCATGTGCACAGCATGCCTTAGCAAAAAAAATGTAAGGAAGTGTAAGCATTTTTGAAACATTCATGCACCTGTGCTGTGCCGTGTAGTGGACTCAACGACGAACAATGTATTTAGTGGTCATAAATGTGTTAACGTCAAAGTTTGCAAAGTTTCACTTACTATCCAAAAGGTAAGCTTTCAACTTAGCTTTAAAGGTCTCTTTTGAGGCAGGGGTACAATGAACCAGAAAATAGTATGTAAGCAGTGTGAATAACAATACTGACTGACTATACTGAAAATAACACTATGTGTAGATCATGTTCTCCAACATCTGGTTCCAATCTTAAAGCTAAAACATTGTGATATGAAAGAGGCCGGGTTGCCAAGTACCTGCCAAATGCAATTTAGAAAAGGTAAGTAAGATCAATTAAACCATGTTATGCTCTATTCTGTTCTTATTTATGATGAACAGATTGTATATATAGTACAGATCTACATTTACATTGCAGTACTGTACATCACAGAGGCCTCCAGCAGTCAGCTTAAATAAACACACTGAACTGATTATATAATAACAGAACATAAATATATAAGAGCTAATGGTCACATAATTCATACTGACATTAAGGAGATCATTTTAAACCAGAATGTACATAAACAATAATGATGTATCTGCTCAGAGAAGAGAACGTAGGGTTAAATTTGAAAAGCTGTTAACTCACCGTCCACATTGTAGACCTTGAGGCCAGCCAGGTGTTTGGCAGCACGTGATTTGGAGGCTGTGAGCAGTGATGGGTTATGCACAGAGAAATCTCTGTAATAGTTCTCCAAGATTGCCACAGCTGCTCTCTGGATGCTGGAACAGGAAAATAACAATAAATAAGGATTAGATAATAAGTAAAATTAAAAAAGTAGATCACCCAAACAAAGCTGGGCATACACAAGCAGGATTCAGTTTGGATAATGCTAACTGTGCCTTGTAGCAATGCCAGCTAATCGAGGTTGAGCTTGTGTTGTCGTGTATAGGAATCAGACGCAGCGGTACAGTAAAAATCATTTGATTTTAAAGTAAAGCCAAGAGCAAGTAGAAAAGATCTACAACTGATAGACAATACTGCATGCAGTGATTTTTGCCAAGATAGTAACTTATTAATAATTATTCAGCATTTCCTGATTAAGCCTGGAATATTGTGCGTGAAAGAAAACCATAGAATGATGTAAAGACTAATTGAAAGTTTGGTTAGATAAAGTCATTGGTCGCTCCTGTCTCAGTGCCAGCCATGAGCCATGCTCTTTACACAATGTACTTACTGGAACTGGGTCTCAACTATCAGACTTGAGCCATGCTTCTATCCCACTGTGAGGCATGTGTCTCACACCTGTGTAATGTGAGGCTAGAGCTATTTTAGTGCTGTGCTTGGGCCATGCTTCTGCATCGATCTCAGTTTGGGACACCATGCTGCATCACTCTTGGGCTTGAGCCATGTTCCTGCCCTACTGTCAAACTTGAGCCATAATTCTGTCTCAGTGTGAGGCATGAGTCGTAGTTCTGCCCGAGGCTCAGGCTTGAGCAATGCTCTCATCACAGCATCAGGATTCTTTTCCAAGTACTAGCCATGAACCATTAGTGTCAGACTCATGTCATTCTTCTGCTCTTGTGACAGTGCTGACCCACACACTTACCTCTCTCTCACCCTTGAGCTTAGGACAACATTGTCTGATCCTTAACATGATGAGCAACATACTGTAGTATATTCGCAATGTAAGCAAGGCGATCCTCCTGTCCATTATCTATCCAATGTCTGACGTGAGTGTTCCTATTCCAATGTCATATTTACGCAATGCTCCGACTTCAATCTCATCCTTAAGGCATGTTCATGCCCCACTGTCAACCTAGAGATATGCCCCTGTGCCAGTGTCAGCCTGAAGGTGTACTCCTGTTCCTGCCACACCTCTGTCTCTGATCCTGTCTCTGATAGTTCTTTTTGCTGTCTCTAGTACAGCCATGGTTTTGGCAATGCTCTGGATTCCAACTTATTCACTGATCCTAATTCTTGTACAGTTACGGACTAAGCCCTGGTAATCCCTGAGATGAAAGATCAACCCTCCACTTCCTGTTTGTTTCCTGTTTTGCACACATCCGCAGATAAAGAGAACCTCAAGGAATAGGCGGAATGTTTCCGGTTTGTTAAGGACACCGGGGCGACTGTCCAGTATAACGTGTGTGCAGAGAGGAGCTACTTCAGGAAAAAGATTTCGTGCATACACGGAGCTGTTTCTGTCTTACCGTATGTGTGTTACTGCTTACTTTCAAACTTGTTCTGCCAGAATATCCTGTGGCAACAACTACTTATTAGGTAACAGCTATAACAGCTTAAAAGGATATGTGCTGAAAATAATTATGTAATCCTAAACATCTAATCTGAATTGGATACTGTTTAGCTATTGTAACGTTTCCAGTATAAAGAAACCTAAAGGGCTTTTTTCTTAATGCTTGGCCTTGCAACAGTCAAGTGGATTTACACTGTCTAGTCCTCACTTATGCATATGTAGTGTTCAGATAATCAGACTCGAACCACAGTGTGTTCCCCAATTAATTTGGATTTTTTTTGGGCTCATTTAATTATGTACAGTGTGAACGCCAACCAAATACCAATAGCAAACAAACTTAAAAGCTTTGACTGTACATTCAGTAAATAGCTATGAAACCATCCAAACTGCCCGCTTCTCCTGTATTTATGACTGCATGGCTATGTGGTTGTAAATTTATGTGCTCTGGAAAGCGGCTTCAATGTTGAGCCACACACCCCACCGGGCAGCGTGTGTCATGCTTTAAGAGACACTCATTTACTTCTTACAAACACAGCATGTGCCTGAAGCATGTGCTTGCTATTTTTACGAAACTTACTGTACACATGCCCCGGGAGGGGTACAGAAACACGATCTAAAGTGTCCAAGACACTCCGCTGTCTCCAACAGTGCTTTTTAGGAATCGTTAACAGGAAAACGAATACTAATCTACCATCTTATTTCGTTAGTAATCTATAAATATAATTTGTTACGAGCGACAGTTCGATCCGCAGAACCTCCGATCAATTATGCATGTTGCTAAGAGGAGTGAAACAAGCAAACAAAGCCTAATTACTATTGAGCTGTGGTGCTGTCTGCTGCCCTTCCTCTTGTCTATTGTTCCTCTGTACTGTACGGTACGTACACCTCTGTCTCACCTCTGTGTCATGAATCTGCAATTTTTGCTATAATTAATTATTCCTCACTAATTTGAATAATAACTAAGAGCGACAAATGCTTGATTAGTAGTTTTGGTGCACCTGTTGCTTTAAGGATAACAGATACAGGCATTCTTTGGGTCAACGCAAAACCGGATGTGAAAGAGACATCAGGGTGAAGGCTGGAGGGCATGATGAGAGGTATAATGATAATGCAAGAGAAAAACACTGTCATGCTAATGATGACAGAGTGCGGTTTGTGCTTTTCTCCGGGAGAATTCTCTGTGTGCATATAAATTTGTCAATTAATGAATCCTAAACCTCTCATGCATGAAGGTCTTGACCATCTGTGTCGGATGGTTAACACTGAATTAACAAGAGAAGCAAGAGAGAAAGGCGGAAAGAAACCACTATTCATTTAAGAAAGGAAAAAAATAACACTGGTTTTAGCTCCTGTCTTGAAGTCAAACAGGCAGGGACATGTTCATATATGATTCATATACATTGCATAAAAACTTACTTCTTTTTATTGTGTAAAGCTGCTTTGCGACAATGTCAATTGTTAAAAGCGCTATATAAATAAAATTGACTTGACTTGACTTGACATGTTCTTATAACCTTGCACCCTGTGCAATGACTGAAAATGCAAAACATTCATCACCTTTCACTCCTGATTAACTCGTGGATTCTGTCTTATATACAGTAGACGTTCTGCTTGTTAATATGGAAGGTATGGTATTAATTGAAACAAGCACATGCAGAGCCTTTCAGCCTACAAAGAAATATACTTGAGCTGTCAACATTTATTTAAGCTACTGCTACTTTTTTTAAATCAGTGTTTTTACGTACGTAATTATATATATATTGCGATTTTATAAATACACTGGAACCTTTGATTACGAACATAATTAGTTCCAGAAGTGGGCTTGTGTTCCAAAACACTCGTAAACCAAATCATCATTTCCCATAAGAAATAATGAAAACTCAAATTATTCGTTCCACAGCCCCAAAAAATAAATACATAAAAATAATTAATACAATCTATAAAATGAAAATAAAACAAATTAATCTGCACTTTACCTTAAAAAAAAGTACAAATAAATCCTGACAGATAAGTGTTTCCGTTGGTGAGCGCAGGCGCCGTGTGTGTGTGTGTGTGTGTGTATAATTAGCCCCTTCCCTCGCCTCGTTTTACACAGTAACACTTCTCCTCCCTCTCCCCACATCGCTTTTTAAGTTTCACAACAAACGGACAGACACACAACGGAAACACCATTTTAACAGGAAAAAAAGAAATCTCTCTGACCTGGCGTCAGCGCATACTAAGGGAATCAATTTTTACAACAAACTTACACACACACAAACACAGCGGAAACACAGTTTTAACAGGAAAAAAGAAATCTCTCTGACCTGGCGTAAAGTAAAAAAAAACAAAACAAAAACAAAACAAATGAACCAGCACCTTACATTTGAAAAGAATCGCGACAGAGCAGAGTTTCTGTGTGTTTGTGAAGCCGGGGAGGGGGAGAAAAGGCGAGAGAGCGACTGCGCGCGTGTGTGTGTGTGTGAGACGAGCAGAGTTTCTGTGTATTTGCGAAGCTGTGGGTGGGTGGGGGTGCTGGGGGGGGGGGCTTGGTGTGAAAAGGTGAGAGTGTCAAAATAAGAGTCGCATGCGTGCTACATGATACTCCGCGCTCGTAAACTAATACTTGCTCGGTTTCCGATTAAAAATGTATTAAAAATCTTTGCTCGGTTTGCGGAACACTCGTAAACTACGTTACTCGCAATCCGAGGTTCCACTGTATCTTTTTTTTTTTTTTTTTTGATTTTTCCCCGATTTTCTCCCTAATTTAGTCGTGTCCAATTCCTCCCCGTCAATTCCTCCCCGGCTACTACTACCACTCAGCCGGGAGGTCTAGACTATCACGTGTTTCCTCCGAACCACGTGACGCCAGCCGACCGCATCTTTTCGAACTGCTCACTCGCGCACCGTTGGGGGCGGCGTAACACACTCGGAGGACAGCGCTATCCGCTCTCTCCGTTGCGCGAGCTCACAGACGCCCCTGATTGGCTGTAGAGCCGTGATTAATGTGGGAGCACTAAGTACCTCTCATCCCTCCCCTCTGAGAGAGCTCGGCCAATCAGCTCTCTCTAGACCTCCGGCTGCGAGAGGTTACAGCACCACCCGGGATTCGAACTGGCGATCTCCGGATGATAGGGCGAGCGCTTTAACCACTGCGCCACTCGGAGGCCGGTTCCACTGTATCTTGATTTGATATTGTAATTTTTTTTCTGGTTTTGCAACAATATACTGCAAATACACACACAAATACTTTTCCGACAATTGCTATGCTGTGTGAATAGTTTAGTCACCTCTAGGATTATATTGTAAATAAAAAAAAATATATAAAAAAATCGACTTTGAAGTCAATGTCAAACTTGATGCATTGACTTCGACTTTGAAGTGAAACACCACTGAGGGTACGAACCTGACTCTCTCTCTTAGCGAACACTTTCATATTTATTGTTTACATTTTCACCTTCACAATCTCCTTAGATCACTGTTGATCCTGCACACATGCGACACTCACCTGAGCTGTCCTAGGTTGTAATGTCGCGTCTCTCCGTCTGTGGAGCGCGTAACACAGAGCGAAAAGCAGGACTGCAGGTGCCTGAGCTCCAATAGCACTATAGCCAAATAGTGGATGAACAGCAGTGCGTCCACCAGGGACACGGCATACTGCACAATTCCCTGATAATCCTCATCCTGGAACAACATCAAGAGGTTGTTAGACAACAAATATAAAACTTCTGTACTGCAGATAAACACTTGTCACTTATGGTAATGATGTTATTATTGGCCCACAGTAATACACTAACGAAACGGGTTCTGTGTGGGGAAGAAATGTAGCGGAACACTTAAGTTGTGCCAGATACACTTGCTCGCGATAGCAGGTCACTCTTTAAAACTATTTGTAAAGTAATATTGGAGCAAAAACTATCTGATATATGGAGTGACCTATATATAGAGCCATAAACCTCCAAGCATGGACACACATCCAAATCAGTTTTGGAACACACGCATGTAATGTACTGACTGGAATTAAATGCTTATTTTATATTGTTAAAACATCCGCGGAAAATTCACTTGTTATTTGCAAATTGCAAATTGTACAGAACACTGGAAAATACTGCTATTAACACTTATACTAATATATTATAACCCATTTCTGGGGTATATATATAACCTGATAAACACTTCCACAGAGCATAAGAAGAAACAACAAGGGAAACATCTTAGGGAATCACGTAGAGTCTGTCTCCATGGAAACACCTCCACATCCTGACCTTTTTCTGTGTTAAAAAATGTCTCCAAATTGGCATTTAAGCTGTTTTTGACTTGTTACCTGGGTGTCCAAGATGCGCACTCCATAGAACAGCCAGTAGGAGAGCACGAGCAGGAACGCCAGCATGGCCAGCAGGGATCTGAAAATGAAGATGCGTGGCATAGTGGCCTTGGATGGCCGGAAAAACAGTGCCCACATGGCTAGCAACAAAATAAGCAGCTTGAATGCTACGGAGATGAAGAGGCCCTCACACGCCGTGCCACATGGACGCAGCTTCTCGGGCCAGAGCAGTCGTGGCAGGATGAGGAACGCGAGTGGCGTCAGGAGCATCAGCAGACTCAAGATGATGGAGAATGAGACGACTAGATAGCGTTTACAGTCCAGACCCACGCTGTCGTCCAGGTCTTTGCTAATGCGTGCAATGTCCTCCTGCGAGATCGAGTGCTCTGAAGTGCCTGTGATTGCAGTGGTAGTTTCACCCCAGTTGTCATCCTGCAAACAAAAGCAGCAGTTTAGTTATTTCATTTGTATCCAATCCATGGAAAAATTAATTCCTCAACCTTTCGCCTAAACTTAAGTCATTCTTATCAACAGATATTTCATTTTTTTTTTTAGGTGGTGGATCATCCCTATGTTCCTAGTTTCGAGTACACATAATGGGAGCATGACAAAGGCTCCTATGTTCCAAGATCCATATGTTCCCTACAGTAGTTCTAGGTTCCTATGTCCCCAGGGTCCGGTGTTCCCCTGGTCTATAAAAGCACATAATGATAACCAGAAAAAAATGTTCCTCAGCTCTTTATTTGTTTGATGAAATTCTTTCTAGAGACCTCAAAAACCACATACAGTGATAAGCATTACTTTTGTTTTGAGAGGCGTGTTCCAATAAAATACACTGGACAATATTAGCAAAACATTTTATCTTGAAATTAGTCCTTTTTTAAGGTTAAAAGCCCCATGTGACATATTGTATATGTAACAGCAATATTTCTTCATTTGTTTTATATTTTGTATTTATTTACAAAATGCAGCCAAAACGGTTTAAAAAAAAAAGATGTTATTAAATCATAATATTGTTGAATTAGATTAAACGTCTTTTTAAAAATTAGCTAGTTCTGTCACAAGTGCTACCTATATTACATCCAAATGGCATGCCTAGTGGGACATGAGTGTGTTTTTAAATAGTATAAGCTGCAACTCTCAATTCACAAGGCAAACTTTATCTGTGTCTTTAAAGTAGTACACAAAAATATATACAGTATATAGTAGTGGCTTAAAGTTATAGGAGAAACTTTATTACAAGATTACTTTATACACTAGTAGGAAAGGAAGCCAGTCGAGAAAAAAAAAAACAGAAATCAAAAGAAATCGAAATACAAACATATGTAATTAAGTGGCTGTGATGTTTGTTTAGTTTTCCTTTCCACTGAGTGCAAGATAAACAAAATCTGAGGTCACACCGACATAGCAAGACTTGAAAAAGGCGGGAAAATGGCAAAGAGTTAGTGCTTTAGGCTAACACTCTAGTTCTGAGATAAATAACTCATTAGCTTGTTTACAGAGGGAACGATTTCACATGGAATGCCATAAATAATGTAGTGTGTGTATTCCGGCATGTTTTTATATCTTAGTGGGGACCAAATGCCAAAAGCATAAAAGATAAAATTCCCTGACCATTTTGACATTTGTTCTTTTCTTATGAATAAAAACTAATGCTTTTTATGTGTGTGTATGTGTGTGTGTGTACGTATATGTATATGTGTGTTTTTAAACTATTAAATTACAAAAATTCAAATGCTTCAGAAACTTCTTTAATGCCTTTAAGTCATTTCAAGTAGCAGTAAAAGTATAAGCTGCACAAATCTCACAATATCATGAGGTTTTGGTAACATCAGCTTCAAAATTATTATCACTCTTGGTAAAAATGGTCAAAAATGTACAGTTGAACCTCGGATTGCGAGTAACATGGTTTAGGAGTGTTCCACAAACCGAGCAAAGATTTTTTAAAAATGTTCAATCGGAAACCGAGCAAGTATTAGTTTACGAGCGCCGAGTATCGTGTATCACGCATGCGACTCTTATTTTGACACCGAGCGGCAAGTGATCACAACTGAGCCAATGATTTTTCGCTCTCTTGAGCTGCGGGAATTATGGGTAAGCGTCTCCCCTGCTGCGTCTTAGTGCTCGTCTCTTACTGGTATAATCAACATCTCCCTCTCTCTTCTGTGTGTGCGTGCGCGTAATTTGACACCGAGACACACACACACACTCTCTCCCCAGCTGCACACACACGCTTTATTTACACAGAAAACTCAGCTCTGTCGCGATTCTTTTCAAAGAAGGTGCTGATTCATTTTGGATTTTTTACTTTACAGCAGTGATTCCGTTAGTATGCGCGCATGCGAGTATCATTAGACAGATTTCTTCTTCCCACCCCCCCCCCCCCCACCCCCCCGTTAAAACAGTGCTTGCATTGTGTATGTTAGTTGTGAAACTTAGAAAGCGAGGTGTGGGGAGGGAGGAGGTTTTTACTGTTTAAGATGAGGCGAGGGGCTAATTCCACACACATACAAATACACGGCGCCTGCTCGCACAAATGGAAACACTTATCTGTCTGGATTTATTTGGACTTTTTTTTAAATGTTAAGTGCATGTTAATTTGTTTTATTTTTACTTTATATATTGTATTAATTATTTTAATGTATTTATTGTTTTGGGCTGTAGAACGAATAATTTGAGTTTTCATTATTTCTTATAGGAAAATTCTATTTGGTTTACGAGTGATTTTGGAATATGAGCCCGCTTCCGGAACGGATTATGCTCGTAATCCAAGGTTCCACTGTACTTCAAATACATTTTGTTCATAATTTATAGAACGTTCAATATTTGTGACATTTATGGTTAAACCTAAAAAAAAAATATTTTTTGAAACCTTTCTTGAAACTTTAACTAAATTTCGATTTTGCTCATATTTTCAGAGTTCGATAAGTCACAATTGAACTGCATCTCCCCTTAATCATATCAAAGTCACAAGTCAAAAATAACCATTCCATTTTTTAAGCTTGATATATTTTATACTACTCAAAAATAATGCTAGTTTACACCACTCAGTCACAGCCAGATGAACCGAATAACACTGATTTTTAAATATATATCAGTAAACTGGTGACCATGTTCACCCAAGGCTCATTTATGCATATGAGGAGCAAAGGCCAGCACAGTCAGTCTAATCCCATGAAAAAGCCAGCGCAAATCAGCGGAAAAAGTTAATGCTGGCTATGATAGAAAGGTATTAAAACATGCAGTGCATCACAACAGCAAGCAAATACAATTTAATTGCATTTTATTTACTATATATAGTGCTTTGACCACTGGTCACTAAAGAAAATCAGCTTTACAGAATTAATAACTATGGAAATTACTTTAAAAAGTGTTAGGAAATATGCATAAATTATAACTATAACTTTGTCCCTAATGAACAAGCCGAGAGCGACATTGTTTAATTTAATATAAATTCCAGTTTGTTCAGGTACAAAACTTTGACAGAATTTCAGTTGTGTATTACTGGAGTCACAAGCCATTAGAGAAAAACTGCCTGCATCAGCAGAGTCCAAGACCATCTTCATGGTCAAGTGGAATCATCCCAAGTCACCACATGCATCCCATGCAGATCACATCCTCAGAATTCCAATTAGAAGCAGAGCACCAGGATGTGTCAGAAAGGTCTGGTGGGCAGAGAGAGTCTGGATCACTGAAAACTCAGCAATGCCATGTGTAGCTGGATACAGAATTTAAGGTTGTTGATCCAGCCTCCAACTTCTCTGGACCACAATCAGAGTGAGCATCCATGGGATGTGCTGGACAAACAAGTCTGATCCATGGAGGCCCTACTTTGCAACATACAGCACTTGAAGGATCTGCTGCTAAGCTTCTGGTGTTAAACCCCACATCCCACCCACCAGAGGTCTTGTGGAGTCATGCCCCGAGGGGACAGAGCTGTTTTGATGGCATAAGGGGACCCTACACAATATTGGGCTTAATGCTTGTGATTTTAATTTAATGTTACGAAATGTACAGTAATTAGTCTCATATTCGCCCGTCATATCCAAATACAGCTTTGATCCCGGACTCTCATCAACTCCATGTATTTTTGCAAGGTTCTGACATTTTTACCTATGCATTTCTGAACATGTTTACTCTCTTTACTCTCACCTTTTATTCTGTTTGTCTAAGGATTTGGATGATAAAATAAAGCTTACACTTACACCCAACTCCTTGTGCTTAATCACAGTGTTAACGGATATCAAATAGAAGGATGGTCTTTTTTCATATGGCATGACACAGATGTAATGTAAGATGGATATAATGCATTACTACTGTATAATCAAGAGAAGTACTGTCACAGGTGTTATGCAACAGGGAAGTATTCAATATCAGTAGTAGGGCTGCAACAATTAATCGATAAACTCGATAATTATCGATAATGAAATTCGTTGTCAACGAATGCCGTTATCGATCAGTTGGACTGCTCACGTTACTGAGGAGCGCGACCACAAGATGCACAAATACACAAAGATACACAGCCGCTCGCGCAATGGAGGTTACAGAAGCAGGAAAAAGCGCGCGCATATGACGTTATATTTCTGCCTTCGACTTCTCGATTCTGTGCGCGCTCGAATCTGCCTTCACGCGCAAGCAGCATTTATTTTCTGTGCACGCTCAACTGTGTCCAGTGTTACAAAACTGCCACAAAACCAGCCAATCACAGATTTCCACACACTACTTCTGATTGGCTGTTCCTTTTCTATCAACATCTGCATTTATTGTTAAAATGCTGTATTTTGCATACTCATATGCTGTTAAGACAAGTCAGCATAAGTGAGTTCATTCAAAAAAGAAATCCCCCATGCACTCCACAACAAGCAGCCACTATAACAGATGCCATCCAATATAATAAGAGTACATCAATTGTTTTGCTTTTTTATTTATTTATTTATATTTTGGATATTTAGAGGAGTTTTACTGTTCAAAAACAAACTTGGTCCTTAATTTAAGGTTTAAAATGTCAAAATTAAAGATCATTAAAATCTATATGTGGCTTTTGCATTTTTTAAAGTTTAGTTTTAAACACAACTAATACCCTGATTTATGGTTTTATATAGTTATAAGCAAAACATCAAATTAAAGAAGCGTTGCAGTTTTTATCCGATTAATAGAAAAAATAATCGCCAAACTAATCGATTATCAAAATAATCGTTAGTTGCAGCCCTAATCAGTAGCATCATCCATAGCCTAAATCCTGTGTACATTGATCTGCCAACATTGCACGTAAAACAAAGAATATTTAATAGTAGTTTGTAATGAAAAGCTCCGTCAAAGGTAATTCACTACAAAACGCAATCATGGATGTTATATACAGCTATGATCGGGCCAAAAAAGCCTAAATGTGAGACTTGAATGACCCGACATAAAGCACTGGCCCAGGTGTAATTTTTACAGAAATAGCTGCAGAATATTGTATAACTGCAGCCAAATTGCAAAGCAGAAAAAAAAAGTTTAAATTAAACTGATATTAAATATAAAAGCTAAAAACGAACATTGAATATATTGTATTTAATTACATGGCTTGGTATTGGCTATTGGATTATTATAAATGTAAATCTATATTATCATTTTCACCTTTTATGTTCATTATTTAAACAGTTATTATTTAAAATCTGGAATCAAATGATGCTAAAGCTTAAGAGCTTGAAATTGAACCCAGGCCTATTTGACAATATACTGTATGCTCAGCAGTTCTGTAAAAAAGAATGAATGCTAGAATAATGCCTCTGAAATAATGTAGCACTCCTCACAGTATGCTCACACTGGCCTGACTGCACTTCCTGTCCTCGATAAGTGTGTGGTCCTACAACAACACTCACAAATGAGTGAGAATGGTGTGTGTGTGTGTGTGTGTGTGTGCGTGAGTGTATCTCAGATGCTGTAAATAGAGAGAAAGCGAGCCGGTCGAGCGCTTTAGTAAGCCGGAGGGCAGCCGGCTGACAATAGAGGGAAAGAAAACTGTGAGACGGAGAGAGAATTAAAAGAATACAGGGTGGAACAGGAAAGAATGGAAGGACTGAGTTGTTGTTTTTTTTGTTGTGACAGGTGAGAACCTTCTCGTTACCTCATCTCATCTAACACCTACAGAGTCCAGCACACATGTACAAAAATCTAACAGGTAACAAGATAACATGCCATCTAAAACATTAAAATAAAATATAAAAAGTGGTCAATGAATATAAAACCTGTGCTTTCAATGTGCTAATGTGGTGTGAATATACTCAATAGGTTACAATATAAACACATACAATGACATACAGTACAATAGATACTAGGAGACGCAAATCATCTCCTGGTCTTTCAAACATTCCCAGAAACTCCAGCGGAGTGCTGGAACAGAAAGGTCAAACCACACTCAACTACACTGAGAGACTCTAAACACACTCCTGTCTAGAACAGATAGTGATCATTTGCAACATGTTTACGGCATTTATAGCCACCGGCCTGGGAGGATGACAGCTAACGTGCTTCCTACAAGACACAAAGCTTTTCTCGTTTTTTTTTTTTTTGGTCTTGGTAATTTGCAAGGGGCAGACGGAGTAATAACAAGTTGCCTAAATTCGTGCTTGCGCCATTCTGGAATAACTGGATCCACAAACTTAACAATCACTTTCTTGCTCTAAACTTAGTGTTTGTGGATATGAATGACTGAACGTCTCTGACATAAAAGCTCCCTTGTATTATGCAATAAATAAAACACAAAGGTTTGTGTTGTTATGGAAAAAAATCCACTTATCAAACAAGAAGTTCCTCTTATACCTTATAATATTTTCTATTGAAAGCAACCACCGTCCAGTCAGCACTCCGGCCATTTTATACGAGGGTGAGTGAAAATAATCTGCACTCCAGCTATATTAAAACTTCTGTTGGCCGCACTGTCTTATCAGCACTTTCCGTTCAAGGCTTCTGTCCCCCCAGTCACTGCTGTGCAGGTGTAAATATGTTACATCAGTTATAAGTGGGGCAGAAATAGATGCCCCACTTGTGATTTGCATTACAGAAGAGCAGCATGCAGAGATTCTTTTTTTTTTTTTCATGGACTAAGGGTGCACCCGGTGCTGAAGCAACTCATGGAAGGGCATAAACAGAAGAGTTTGGATATCTGCAAACAAAATTGGGATCAATACTTCAAGGAAGGTGGAAGTTTCTTAAGGAGAATCGGTACTAGAGACGAGATAAGGATTCATTACTACAAGCTTGAGAGTAAACTGCGAAGTAAAGAACAGATCTCACTCACTCATCATCTACTGTATACCGCTTAATCCTCTATTCAGGGTCACAGGGGACCTGGAGCCTATCCCAGGAGACTTAGGGCACAAGTTGGGGGGTACACCCTGGACAGGGTGCCGATCCATCGCAGGGCACACACACACACACACTACGGCCAATTTGGGAACGCCAATTAACCTAACATACATGCCTTTGGACTATGGGGGGAAACCGGAATACCCGGAGGAAACCCACCAAGCACGAGGAGAACATGCACACAGAGACAGGAATCGAACCCGGACCCTGAAGGTGCAAGATGATGACACCACCGTGCCACCAGGAACAGAAACATCCTTAAAAAGTCAAAAGTAACCATCAGCTGGAAAAAAATTATGCTTACAGTTTCTGGGATTTCCAAAGGCAGGAAAATCAGGAAAAAGGTTCAACAATCAACAGTGCTTGTTAAAGTGAGATGATTATTGTAGATCTGAAGCCTAAACTTCAGATTGAACGCAGAGGAATGCCATCCAAGTTGTGATCTTGCATGATAATGAATGTCCACACACTTCTGACTGCTCTGCAAAAATTCTTTTGTAGTGTTAAAGTATCCCCCTTATAGTCCTTATCTTGCTCTTTTAGACTTTCACCAGTTTGCTCCCCTCAAAGCAGCCCTACAAGGATAAAGATTCACTTCTGATGAAGAAACGAAGACAGCTGTGCATTCGTGGCTCACAGCTCAGCATAAATCTTTTTTTTTTTTAGGGAAAAAATATGTAGATATATGTATAATATATGAGGAAATATTAAAGCTTGTGGAAAGATGGACAAAGTGTATTGAAAAGCAAGAATATTATGTTGAAAAATTATGTATTTGTCTTTTCTACAAATTTATTTAAATACATTTTACGGCCAGAGTGGGGAGAATTTTTTACTCACCTGTGGAAGGAGAACCCGGACACGTTTCTTCAATAAGACATGAATTCTGAGGAAAGTGCTATCTGCCATGTTTGACATAGATGAGCTCACACATGCTCAGCACTGGGTATTGCTTTTGCCAAAGTATTCCACCCTGCAAAGTATTCCACCTAGAGAACCAGATTTGCTCTCTCTGATTTCCTGCAATGAATGACCATGGCACCATGGGAGACTGAAACTTGCCTCTGGATTATAGGGAGCAACAGACACTTTTGCATGATGCAGGGGCTCCTATACTACAACAAGCCTTTTTATTACATTTCTTACATGAAAGAACCATCCAAAAGTTACAACTCTATCTCCATTATAAAGAAAGCACTGACAACAAAGACTCCTCACGTGTCTCCTAATGGAAAACGTCCTGTTAGCTCTAATTGCAGAAACAATAATGGACTAGAATCAGCTCAGTAAAAGAAACCTGTGGTTTGCCTTGCAGATGCAACCATTGTCAGAGGCATGCTACTATAGAAAATTCGTTTTACAATTTTACAAAGCAAAGTCACTATTTCTAACTCTTTGATAAATTATGAGGAGATTTGATTGTGTAGAATAAAAGAAAAACAGTTTCACCAGCGTTTCACTATGGCTTGGATACCATCAAGGTAGAACATTTTCTCAGTCTGCCAGAGTCATGATCGAACTGCCTGCTTCATGTCTGCAATGCTGGCCTCCCAGGAACTCCTTTAATTCACCAGAAATGTGGGATATTGCTTAGGGCGTGGTCAGGACTGTATGGACTGTACTATACGTAGCTCAGCTGTTAAGGTGTAGGACAACTAATCGGAGGTTCAAACCCCAGAACCACCAAGGTGCATACTGCCGTGTGCATACTGCCACTGTTGGACCCCTGAGCAAGGCCCTTCAACTGATCAGATGTGTCAAAAGTTGCTCTAAATAAGGGTGTCTGCCACACGCCGTAAATGCAAATAGAATGCGAATGGCAATAACTCCCAGCTGAGTTCCATGAGTTTTCATGAATGATTGTGAACTGTACTGTTCCCACAGACAAAGATGCGTCTGAAGTTCCTCCAACTTCAAAAAGTTCTCATTATCAGTACCTTGGACATTCCTATTTTCTTAAATCTACACACAAAAAGTCTACTAAATGTTACGTACAACTGTTCTTGCTCGAACGTATAAAAGAGGCACTCAACAAGCTCATGGGAGTAAACAAGAGGGGAAAAAGAAAGACAGAAAGAGGACCTCTCAGGTGCTCTCAGACAGAGAAAATATATATATAGAACAAAGAATGGAGAGTGGAGTGGCTGCTTTTATGTCTGCTGGAAAACAACAATTTACGTCACAAAAAGAATCTCCACTGAGGTCGAAAAAAAGAAGGCTTGAAAGTGAAATAGTTCTTTTCGAACTTGATCAACAGTCATGGTATATGAGCCAGTGTAATTAAAATAAGATCACTTGTGGCAAAAATAAATAAATAAATAACACCCAGCGCTTTATCCTCCTAGATAACTGAGAACAAACATAATAAACACATTTCCAAAAGGCATCTGAAGAATCCTAAAAAAAAAAAAAAATCCCCATGCATAGTTTTACAACATGAAGATCTGGTTATTCGGATGTGTTCAGCTGACATAGTAACAAACCTAATTACCCCATACAACACTGCTGTAACTCTGATCAACACACACATTACTGCAGTCTGTCCGTCTGGCTCTGAGCAGCCACAGGAAATCACTTCCATATCATAAAAAACGACCGTAGTGTTCTTGTATGAGGTCAGACTTCTCCTGGAGCCAATGTGCCTCAGAGAGATCCGGCATCTGAGATACCATCAGCACCGGTGCATACTGCCGTGTGTGCATGTGTGTGCATGTGTGTGTGGATCCTACCTCCTGAGGCTCAGATGGTGGTGAGCTCAGCTCCTGCGTTGCAGGTTCGCTTTCTAACACCAGCACTTCCATCTCTGTCTGGAGCCCGGAGTGTCTTCGTGTGTGTTTCGGCGCTGCGAGAAGTGGCCATTCTACCATGTGACGAGCGAACGAGCTCGTTTTCTGGAGCCAGTGCTGACTTTACTGTTACCGTTTTTAGAGCAAGAATAAAAAAAAAAAAATCTCCCATCGTATTATGCCGCCAGGAGTGCAGTGCAGCGAGTTACAGCGAGGGCTTTCAGTGGACGGGTCACATGGGACGCACTGAGTGGAAAAGAAAGCGAGTGAGAGTGTGTATCCATCCTACAGTACAAATCACCCTTTCCCCTTAGAGAGATGCATAACATCATCATCAACCAATTACCTGTCATGTGGATGCCTGTGATATATTATATTATACTATTTTATATCATATTATATGATATTTTATTATCACTCACTCATCATCTATACCACTTAATCCTGTATTCAGGGTCACGGGGGGCCTGGAGCCTATCCCAGGAGACTTAGGGCACAAGGCAGGGTACATCCTGGACAGGGTGCCAATGCACACACACAACGGCCAATTTGGGAATGCCAATTAACCTAACCTACATGTCTTTGGTGTGAGGGAGGAAACCGGAGTACCCGGAGGAAACCCACCAAGCACGGGGAGAACATGCAAAGTCCATGCATACAGAGACGGGAATTGAACCTGACTGGGAATCGAACCCAGACCCTGGAGGTGCAAGGCGACAGTGCTAACCACTACACCACCATGCCGCCTATATTATATTATATTATATTATATTATATTACACCTTTATGTGAATCTAGAGGTGAGAGGGACACATCGGTCATAAACTATTCAGTAACTACTTCCACCCGATACTATATTATCATGATACATAAGTGCCAAGATTTGTATTGCAATTCTATAAGTATCATGATTTTATTGATTTTCTTTCAATTCCAAACCCATTCAGGAAATAATTTGCTCCTACCACACAGGACGCTGTGCAGCCTGACAGTGTTTGAATAGTTTAGAGTGCACCACCTATAGGATTATACAGGAATGGTAACATTTTTACCACCTCAAATGCAAACATATATAAATGTAACATTTACATTGATTTTGGAGTCAGAATGATGATACCTGAATTGCAGCACAAAAGAACAAATAAGTAAATGAATCGATTTTTTCCCAATCAAGTTTTCATAGACATTTATTACTTTATATTTTTATATACGGCACTGCTCTTGTGCTGGTACGTTCACAGTTAAAGTACCAAATGATACAATGTTTTGGAGAGTTCTTAATCAACTTCCTTTGCCTTATGAAATGCTATCTTTTTTTCAGGTGTGCAGATCTATAGATCAGCTGCACCATTAATACTTGGTTCACTATGTTTAAATAACCCGTGCATTATACTGTAGGTCGGCAGTTTCTTTGACGCTTTGGTGCTTGGACCACTGTTAAGAATGAGTTTTTTTCATACAAATTAAATACTTGGACCTTTAAACTGAAATAGAGAGCCTGATTGATCACTTATACTAAAAAGTGCCAAAAGTATTCGCTCACCTGCTTTCACATGCATATGAATTTGAGCAACATCCAATTCTTAATCCATAGTTTTTAATATGATGTTGACCCACCTTTTGCAGGTATAACTGCTTCAACTCTTCTGGGAAGGCCTTTCACAAGGTTAAGGAGGGTGTTTATGGGAATTTCAAGCATTTGTGAGGTCAGGCACTGATGCTGAAGGCCTGGCTCACAGTCTCTCCAAAGATGTTACACTCATTTTTTTCAGTGTGTGCCGTATTCATCCCGTAACTCTTCCTATAAAGGCATGTCATAACAGTGCTTTTAAATCAGCATTCGCATGCTGGCTATGATCATTTGATTACACTTTTTTGTAACATTTGAACGGGGATTTCATCTCGGTTGGAGAAAAAAAAAAATCCCTTACAATTAGGCTTAGCAACATTAAGTACAAACGGACAACCTCGTTACAGCCTACACTTTCCTCCTGTCTGACATGTTGAGGTTATGATGTGGGATGCAGCTATCACTGCTGCCCGAAACTTGACCTTATATGAAACGTGCATTAGCTGTCTTCACTAAGTACAGTACAGAAAGGTACAAAAATGGATATTCACAACTGACTGGATGTATTTCATCATTTATCATGAATTGATAAGAAATTCTGCTTAATCGATAGTATACTATAGTAGAAGATTTCAAGCTGGCACAATGCGTTTTCACAACTTGAACATGGTCTTACATTTTTAGGTTTCCATACAACTATACTGTATATCATATTTATGGGATATACTGTATATTGGGATTGTGCAAAGGTTCGGAACAACCAGATGGTTAAAAATTAGAAAGACAGCTCTTGACCTTAATCCTTAGCTTACTGTTGCTGGTTGATGGGAGGAGAGCCCGATGTGTGTTCGCCCACCGTGAGGATGCTGAGATGCTTTTATGCTCACCATGATTGCACATAGTGTTTATTAAATAGAGTCACTGTAGCCTTTGGGTCAGCTAGTACCAGTCTGATAATTCTTCTTCTATATCTGTCTCATCAATAAGGAGGAGAACTGGAGTCGCTACTGTAGATAGTCCTTCTTTTTCGCATCAACTCTAGAAACTCTAGTTGTGCATTGAAATTGCAGATGTTTCTGAAATACTCAAAAACTCATACTCTTCCCCACTTTATTGACTGATTTGAACTAAATGAATGACACTGCTGCCACGTGATTGTCCGAGTAGACGATTGCATACATGATTAACATACAGGTGTGACCAGTGAGTGTATACGTCGTACATCTAATTTTAAATGATAAGAGATGAGATGACCTACTCTTATGAACTAATTTGCCAGGATATTTTCCATGGCAGCACAAACAGCTGCTGCTCACAGAAGATCATCCTAGAATGACTCATGTCTGCAGACATCCTTATTAAGTCAACAACACAAGTCTGGTGACCTACTGGCTGACTGGATCACTGATGTGTACACACACACACACACACACACACACACACACACACACACACACACACACACAACCTATTCTTCTTAAATCAAGGATTGCAACGAGGGGTCTTTAAGTCAGTCCAGGACTTTTGATTGTACAGAATAACAGGACACAATTATGAGAGTAAAAACTCCCTTTATTTACTACACTAATGCACTCTTCCCTGTTTTTCACTAGTGCTTGGATACCATCAAGGTAGAAAGTTTTCTCAGTACGCCAGAGCCATGTTCAGATTCTCTGCTTCAAGTCGGAAACACTGGCCTCCCAGGAACTCCTTTAATGAACCAGACATGTGGAAATGGCTTGGAGTGAGGTCAACACTGGATGATGGAGGATGTGGCAAAAATAACTCCCAGCTGAGATCCTGTAACGTGCGAATGGTGTTTTTGAAAGGTTGTGTGCTGACCTGCAAGTTATCCATCCATTTTCAAGAATCAGGATGAATGCTTTACGCGAACGGCCGCAGTAGTCTATGAGTCACCACGTCTGGGATCATCGCTCAAAAATACAACCTCCTTTAAAAAGGTTGCACCGTTCAAATGTTTTACTCCAGCTAAGAGTCTCATCACTGAACTGTGGACCGTTTTATGTCTTCATTCACAGGAAATTTCCTGGTTTGACTTGAATGCCCCTCATATATAGCATGGTTCATTTTTATAGATACTGTATGTATAGTAGGTTGAATTTTCAAGAACGAGGATGGATAAAAATGTTGTCTTTAAACATTAAACCTCTCATCTATCTGATTTTACAATCTAGAGAAAATATGCAATCTTGTATTTGCAATCTAATATTGCGATCACATTATCACAACCTCACCAATATTTACTATATTTACTACACCAGAAAATCAGCTTAATTGTCTTGGAAAAAGCTTTCCAGTTATAAGGCTGAAAAATTGTACTCTGGAAAAAGCTGTATAATTCTATTGTAAATATATACTGATATGTCAAGTGTCACTTATTTCTTATGAGACAAAGATTTTGTGTTGAGATTTGGAGCAAGTCCCAGGCTGAAGCGTGTGCAACTGTCCCCTTCTCTGCCTCTCTCTGACACACACATCACAGTTCACATTTCTGACCAATCATTTTCTTATTATTTACAGTAACAAGCAGCGAAATGGATGTTAAAAACACATGTACTGTACAAATAAATAAATACATAATACAGTATAGAAGTAAATAAAAAATCAATCAAAGCGTCAACTCCATCACTTCTCGTCTTTTACGGTGAGCTTCAGTGAGCTGATGCAAATCGCACTCTTCTCTCTGTGACACACATCAATGTTATTCCTCATGTCTACTCACTACTTTACACACTCACGCAGAGTCCATGATGGCAAAGTAGGTCAGAGAGAAGAGAAAGACATAGAGACGGAGAGAGGATAAGAGAATGGAAGGGAGATACAGATAAAGACGAAGATATACAGACAGAGATAGAGAGACGGCGGGGGGCGAGATCACAGACAGGGACATATTGGAGAGACATACTGTATACTGAGAAATGCAGGGAGAAAGACAGAGTGATAAGATATAAAGATATGAAAAGAGAGAGAGGGATACAGAGAGGAAGGATGGACAGGACGAGAGACGGATCAAAGATGAAGACATACTGTAGGGTGAGAAAGATAACTAGAAAGAGTGTTTGTGTGTGAGTAAGCGAGAGAAAGAGAGAGAGACAGAGAGAGAGAGAGAGAGAGAGAGAGACAGAAAATGTTGAGGGTTAATAACATGACGTCTGAAGGCTCTGTTCCTGTCATGGTTCTAATTATATTTAAATAAGCAGTGCTAATTATATGAGCAGTTTGAGGTTGAAAAAAGGAAAGGAACTCCACTTGGCTCTCCTCTGTAGATCTTCACAGCTCTCTAACTGCAGGCCAGATACCCCACTTCCTTCATGCCATTCCTGAATTTGACTCAGTCCGTCGTCATGCACCAAAAAGTTCAAAAAGCAACAACAGTTTTATATCTGACCAGAGCTGTGAATCTTATCGAGGCTGTTGGGTTTCTATCCGATTGAATTGCACTATTGTTTATTGTTTGATTTGTCTCAAGCCACTACAATTTTTACAGGTTTTTAAATATGAAAAAATACTACACGCAACTAATATCTGTAACTTGTGTTGATGCCTGTTTAAATGTCATGGCTC
Organism: Clarias fuscus; assembly: GCA_030347435.1. Classification (NCBI taxonomy): domain Eukaryota; kingdom Metazoa; phylum Chordata; class Actinopteri; order Siluriformes; family Clariidae; genus Clarias; species Clarias fuscus. The sequence continues at coordinate 11,579,666 of CM059227.1, forward strand.
ATCTTCTTCACCATACTCCAGTCCAGCAGGTGGCGGTAAGTCACCAAACGACCATAAGAAGATCTTGCAATTGATTTATTCCCCACAGTTCTAATGGATTTGTGCATTTGGCGTCCACAACACTGTTTTTGTCCTTTTTTGTCCTTCTGTCCTTATTCTATCTATGAATTTTATTTTTGATAACAGACAGGTTGCAGACATGTCCAGCATTTTCCCCACAGAACTCTTAAAGGTTCTACCCCTTTAGGAGGGTGCATTGCGATTTTCTCCCTAATTTCTCAAATCTTTTCAAACACACTCAGAGGACAGCGCTATCTGCTTCTTCCACTTGCGTGAGCTCACAGACACCCACAGATTGGCTGATTGATGTGAGAGCTCTAAGTGCCTCTAAGAGATCTCGGCCAATCGGCTCTCTCTGGGTCCCCGGCTGTGGGAGGCTACAGCATCACCTGGGATTCGAACTCGCGACTCCGGATGACAGGGTGAGCGCTTTACCCCGCTGCGGCACTCAGGGCGGCTGCAATTTTTTTAACCATCCAAACAACTCTTGAAAAATATATTCTGTATCTGTGCAAGTCAAAGAAACATCTATTTTCTTTAGTTCTGTGCTGGTCCGAGCTCAGTGAAATGCTGTACATCTCACCTGCGTTTCGTCTCCGCGCATGGACTGGTCTCCTAACAGGGGCTCTGCAGGGGGAGCGTTGATGGTAACAGACTTCTCCGAACGACTGCTGTCTTTACTGCGGGACTTGTGTCGATCTCTGCTCCGCTCTCTGAAAGAGAACAAAAGGACGATGATGTGAATGTGTGACACAAATAGAGATAGGGAAAAATCGATTCCGTTATGTATTGTGATTCTTTTGTGTGGCAATTAACGTGTCACATATCACCACATTGTCTCCTATATATGTATGCATTTAAGGTGGTTAAATGTTGCAGTTCCACTATAATCCTACAGGTGGCAGGCAGTACAGCATCCTGTGTGGTAGGAGCAAATTATTTGCTAAGTTTGTTTAGAATTGTAATAAAGTCAAAAAATAGTCGGCACGGTGGTGTAGTGGTTAGCGCTGTCGCCTTGCACCTCCAGGGTCCGGTTTCGATTCCCGGCCAGGTTCGATTCCCGTCTCTTTTTTTTTTTTTTTGGATTTTTCCCCGATTTTCTCCCTAATTTAGTCGTGTCCAATTCCTCCCTGTCACTAGGGGGCTCCCACATTAAGGCTACTACTACCACTCAGCCGGGAGGGCCGAAGACTACGTGACGCCAGCCGACTGCATCTTTTCGAACTGCTCGCGCACCCTTGAGGGCGGAGTAACACACTCGGAGGACAGCGCTATCCGCTCCCTCCGTTGCGCGAGCTCACAGACGCCCCTGACTGGCTGTAGAGCCGTGATTAATGTGGGAGCACTAAGTACCTCTCATCCCTCCCCTCTGAGAGAGCTCGGCCAATCAGCTCTCTCTAGACCTCCGGCTGCGAGAGGTTACAGCACCACCCGGGATTCGAACTAGCGATCTCCGGATGATAGGGCGAGCGCTTTAACCACTGCGCCACTCGGAGGCCGTTCGATTCCCGTCTCTGTGTGCATGGAGTTTGCATGTTCTCCCTGTGCTTGGTGGGTTTCCTCCGGGTACTCCGGTTTCCTCCCACAGTCCAAAGACATGTAATTGGCATTCCCAAATTGGCCGTAGTGTGTGAATGAGTGTGTGAGTGTGTGTATGTGTTTGTGCCCTGCGATAGATTGCCACCCTGTCCAGGGTGTATCCCGCCTTGTGCCCTAAATCTCCTGGTATAGGCTCCAGGACCCCGCGACCCTGAATACAGAATTAAGCGGTATAGACGATGAGTGAGTGAGTAAAGTCTTAAAAAAATATCGTGATACTAAAAGAATCGCAATAAAAAATCAAATCTGCACCTGGGTATCGTGATAATATCGTATCAACTCGTCTGTGGTGATTCGCAACGCTAGACATTCTGTAAATGTGCCTAAATCTGTTCAGTTGCTAAAAATACTTATTTATTAGAATTCAAATCAATCCAATTTTATTTATATATCGCTTTTAACAATTGCGATTGTCTCAAAGCAGCTACACAAAGTGAAAAGAAAGTTATGGAAGTGTGTATATATTACTGTACATATTATAAGATGTATAGTTGTAAATCTTTATACAATCTATTCAATGACTTCTTAGCTTTTATTTGATTCATGCTGATGTTGCGCATTATTGAATCCGCAAATGAATTTTTGTTTCGTTCTGATGTATCCACAACACTGTGATTCAGTCACACTGAATACAATTACATACGATTACATAATGCCAATCTGTAGCTAAAAAAAACAAACATTTGTTGTAAGGAATGTTGACATCTTTAAAGCAATTATTTAGTGTAGTGGAAGGAAATCACGCCGTTGTGAAAGGCAACTGTAACAGTGTCTGGTTAAAGGGCTGAGGCAGCATTTTTAGCCGTCTGGTTTTCATTGGGTTCTTTGTCATTGCTTTTTCTGTGCAAGACCGTTTTCCATTCATACACACACACACACACACACACACACACACACACACACACATGTCTTGGTTTAGCAATGATTAACTAGAATGCAAACTATGCAGCAGCCAAAGCAGCTGTAATCCTTTTGTACTTGATTTATTTATTGAATTATTCATTTATTCGCTGCATCAGTGCGAAAACAGACACGGATACATAGAAAGAACGCAGCTGTTTATACTTGATAATGGGAAACGCAAAAGAAACGACAAACCCCTGCTTCATCACGAAGGTATGCTAACCTGACATGCTAACCTTTTCTTAGCATTTCAGCTAATTTCCTAGTGTCCAGTTCTCAATAAAAACTCAATAAAGTAGCCTCTCACCTAGAGTCAACAGAACCACAAGTAATGTCTTTTACAACATCTGCTGATTGGATTTGTCCCACAGATGCACTGGAACCTAGCTGGGAACCTTGGGGTACATGAGCTACAAGAGTACAAAATCCGAATATGTTTTAGAGAAAAGCCTCAATTCGAAAAACGAACAGTTGAAGACCATTTTGTATTTCAAGAAAATTCAAGCTCAATTTCACATAATCTAGTAGGACATCTGAATAGCACTGGCTTTGCTAGGACGTTACGTCTCTTGTTACACAACGTGGTGACGCATAACCATGCTAAATGAAAACATTCTCTGGTTAGAGAGTCTGGTCTGAGTGATTAGGGATACCCAGCGGTAAATATGGAAATCCTCATGGTGCGGAAACGCTCGGAGCCTGCTTTATATAAACCCTAAAAATAAACATGGTATAAAGCGGATATCCTGAAGCTTAGACAGATACACTGCTTTGCCGATAGAAACGTTGTGATTTCCATCACCTGCTTCCCTTTCCCTAGCCCAGGACTTCAAATTAATCAACTTACGGAAGATGAATAAACCTGTACATGTACTGTATTTGAAAAATGGCTATTCGGTGTACATTGATAATAATATAAAGCAGCAAGGGGTCTGCATTAACCATGACATCATGTCTATAATTTTAAACCATTCGTGCAGTCATTGTAATCTATTTCCTGTTATATCATATAAATTCACAATTATGGATCCATCCAAACCCAGCAGGGAGTAAACGCAAGAGAGTATGTCTTTACATTAAGGAAACAGAGCACCTGATTGAGGCTGATTTACGCTTCTGCGTCAAGTCGATGCTACACAATTCACCATGGCGATGTGAGCGTTTATAGTTACTGGCGTGTTTGTTTCATGCTGCAGTTACACCGCCAAACCACTAGTTGGGGGTGGGGTTTTCATCTCTTCTACCGCCCCTGGTGAGCTTGTCTGGTATACTACAAACCATGGTGAATGAAACTGAACGAATCTTGTTGGAGTTGGAGCTAATAAATGTTATATTGTAATGTATAAAACAACATTTTTGTTTTTTTATTGCTGCAACAGAGAAAATATTTACAGAGATCTTCGATTAGTCTCTCCTTGATGTGGTCCATTCACATTTCCATTTGATTAAAAAATGGAAGAGTAATGGAAAAAGCCATAAGTGTATAGAAGAAAAAGCTGGAAGCCTGTTCCTTGCATGTAGACTAATCACAATGGCTGTGGTTTGCACTGCTCAGACATGTAGCATGTCTGGGGAAGAGCATGTTATGCTACGCCATATGGTACAGCGTAGAGCATGCAGCTACATGACACCTACAGAGTAGTCAGTGATGAGAAATTGCAATGTACACAACAAATGGGTTTAACACCTTCGAGTGGCACAGCGGTGAAGTGCTCGCCTTATCATCTGGAGATCGTAAATTCGAATCCTGGGGGCCTGGAGACAGCTGATTGGCTGAGCTCTCTCAGAGGGGAGGGATAGGAGGCACTTCACATCAATCATAGCTCTACAGCCAGTCACGAGCATCTGCGAGCTCTCGCAAGCAGGAGCGAATAGCACTGTCCCCCCGAGTGTGCAACGCCCCCCACCCCCCCAAAAAATGCCTTAATTATCAATTTAATCAATATCTTCAACCAGCAACCAGGTAGAAGTTTGGCTAAAGAATTATTATAAGGATGGCACATGGATATAGAAAGTGTCATTGGGAGACGTGCTCATATGAGAACATTTGGGTCTCAGGAGGTTAAGTCAGCTCTCGTGATGGCTTTGGCTTGGGTTTCTTTTCTTGATGTACAATCCATGTTTTCTTGTGAGCGCTAGAGTTTTCTCCTGCAGACTGTTGAGGAGATTATGAAAGCGCTTATGATTACGATTAGTCTGCCTTTCTTGCTTTGATTCCTACCTGTCATAACTAGAACTGGCAGAAACGCCCTAATAAACATACATGTACCACACCCCTACAAGAGCTAAACCAGAAATGATTTTCGCTCCAGCCTTTGCAAATAATTAAACCATAAATTATATGGAGAGCGAGGGGGGCAGTGTGGGGGGAGCAAGTTCTGGCATCCTGAGGAACTGCAGCACCTGGCTGTGTTTAGGAAGTTCCCCACCTGGCTTTTTGTTCTAAAATGCATCGTTTAGTATGAATTTTCTAATACCACAAAGAACTGAGAGCTAAAACTTTTACAACATAAGCCAGTTGGATATGAGGATGCTATAAATAATATACACTGTTCTACTTGGACATAACCACATTAAAGCACTCCTAGTGACTCACTTCAACCTAAAAACAGATTATACACAGTGACTAATACTGTACATGACAAGAATCTAATTCAACACGTTAATATCATCAGTGAACTCAGAGTATTACACAGGTGGCCCTTAGGTCCACAACACGGTAATAAAAAAAACAGACTTGTACAAAATCCTGGTGTTTCAGCTTGTGATCTGAAAACAGGTTCAGATGATAAATCTTCGCATATTTTTGACACGAGTTGTATTAGGCTGTTAACTAGAGAGTCATACCTCTCACAAAGGGGCCCAGTGACACCAACCACAACAAACCTCAACCTTACCATCATCAAGGTTTAAGATTAGACGAATTATTAATTTCTTATAGCTATTAGCATATTTGACTGGAAGCACGCAATGAAATCGGTATCAATTCATCCAAACCTCAAAAGTTCTCAAAAGAGATTAGACTTTCAGGAATAGATTGGTCTGCTGCTCCTATGAACAAACAAAAGACTTAATTTTTTTGCCATATTTAAATAATGGCCTAAACATAAATCTGTTTGGAGAGGCTCTCTGGATGTTTACTATTTTAAACCCGTTCCTGGCAGCCCACCGTACCAACCCATCACAGGGCACAAGTACATACATGGACACTCACACGCACCCAATCATATACTAAGCCAGTTTCGAATATCAATCAACCTACACGGTCAGACTTTAGATTGTGGAAGGAAACCGGAGTATCTGGAGGAAACCCACCAAGCACAGGGAGGCAGTTGATCAAATACTTGAACACTTAAACCCCTAATCCTACGATATTTTGTGTCTTATTTTGAAGGATGAGTTTTTACAACTTCTGCTTCTTCTTCTTATTGGTTAAAAAAAAAGAGAAAGAAAATCAGAGCATGGACAGTTCTATGCAAAATTCAGCATATTTTTAATGTAATCTCTTCAGGTAAAAACAAAGCAAATCCTTAAAATTCATATAATCACTACATCCTGAAAATATACAGTATTTTATCAGCATTATAAAAGTTTTTAAGGTGAACTGGAGTTATGAATGTGACATTTTCACATTATGGAGTTGATGTGTCTGAATCAGTCCTCTACAAATATTAAAAACATGCTTAAATAGTACATTTTAATGTGAAATGGGTTATAATATTAATTATTTAAAAAAACTAACAATGACGTTGTCATGCGCACACAACGCGACCGGCACTAGGACCCGGAAGTAGTATGGTCGCGATTCAGGAAGTATAAAAGGAAACAAGATGGCGCCGCACATCACTCAGTCATTGAGTTTTCCAATGCCGTCTCCGACGCTATCTCTCCAATTTCGTGAGTACTCACCATTTTGTGCCATTTTCCTGATTGAGTGTGTGTTGTTAGAACGTGGGTTTAATTGTGTAAACTCTTGCTCTATGTGTGAGAGAGTTCTAAGAATAAATCGCGTGGTTATCCTGCCTGCTCGCGCTGCTTCCGCGTTTGGGTTTATCCTCCACGCTACACGGGCAAACTGCTAGTCTTCTGATTCGCCTCCGGTTGTCCTGTGACAGACGTCATTAAATCAGTAAATATTTCTTACATTTTTTTTTCTTATACTTTCTTCGCTCTTTCTTTTTGTGTCCTTTTCTTTATAGTTTTCATAATTACATTTTTTTGTAATCTCACTCACTCACTCACCGTCTATACCGCTTTATACTGTATACGAGGACGTGGGGGCGTCTGGAGCCTATCCCAGGAGATTTAGGCCACGAGGCATGCTACACCCTAGCACACACTCATTCACACACTACGGCAATTTGGGGTCAATTTACGTCAATTAGCCTAATCTGCATGTCTTTGGACTGTGGGAGGAAACCAGAATATCCGGAGGAAACCCACCAAACAAGCAAACTTCCTGCATACAGAGGCAGGAATCGAACCTGGCCGGGGGTTAAACCTGAACCCTGGAGGTGCAAGGCGACAGCGCTATATTAAATATTATATATATCAATATTAAATTTAATATATCAATATTAAATTATTAATCGTTCCATTATTTATTCGTAATACATCAAGTTTGTGCCTCTGTGATTTATGACGCTCAGCATTGGACTTGTTTGATTTAAAAGTAAATTAAAAATATATATATTTTAAGTGCATTAGTATGACTTGGTTGGAACCCTATTAATTTTGCCTCCTTCCACCCCGCCCCCCCCCATTGAAGAGGTCACCTTTGTATAGAATTGCCCGCTACAAGTTTTTCAGCTTCTGCATTGAAATCGGCTGAACTGCTTAACCCTTCAAAGACTCGACTACTAACTTTAATTGAAATGGTTGAAATGATCTTAAACAATATCCTTCTGAAGGGCACTGGGATGCATACAATTAAAAAACTTCACAAACGTCGTGTTAGAACAGTACTTGGCTAATCTACATTGATTTTTTTTTTCTCCTACTGAGGGCAAAACCAACCATCACTTAATAGCAACAGGGTCGGATAAATTAGCACTTAAAAGGAGCGGGTTCATTTTGAATTCAGTAGGAGACGCTGCAAGGCTTGATTAATGGTATCTGACTTCCAGTGCTTCCAAATACAGGTATTAGAGCGAAGTAGAGTGCTTCCAGTGGGGGTTTGGGGTTCTGCCAGCTTTTCCCACATTTGAGCCAACATTCTGAAAGAAACTGATTTAACATCTACAGTAGTAGTCAAACCAAACAGAAACACTCATAAATCTTCTCGTTCGTTTTCATGCCAGCTCGAACCTCTGAGCAAGAAATCTACTCATTTATATAGAGAGATTAGCCTGTTAGCTAAAGGCCAGCAACTCCTGAGGCTTTTCTGTAAGCAAGCTAACGCTCAGAAATGAAAGAGCAGGCGGCTCTGATTTCACAGAGTCTCAGTGTTAAACTAAATTACTTTGCTACTGCAGAGTTAAGTGCTTCTTATTGCCTCTTTGCCTACCTGCACACACTCAACTGGGAAACGAATTACAGTTATATACTACACGTGCTGCATTAAAATTCTCACTGCAACTGTCTATCTGTGTTCTATTGTATTTCATTATCATTTTCAAGCGATGGAAAAAATATAATCAAACAGTGCAGTCCTCATGAATTAACGATACATTTTTCATTTTAAAGCCTATAAATAACTGATTTGCTTCCTAATCAAGCGCTGTCTGATGAAGCATCTCTCCTGAAAATCTCCTTCAATGTGATAATAAGCGTTTAATAAAAGCTTACGATGCAGATGAAGGACTGCCTTGGCAATTTTATAACATGTCAGACAATTACGGCAATTATAGATAGAGGAGAAGGCATGTGGAAACATACTGTAAGGGTTGCACAGCATTGCTCGGGAAACTATTTCCCATTACAACGGAGCCATCCTTCGCAGAAGAGCCTGGAGGACGTGCTGCCTAATCCGGCGAGACGGGTTTTTGTAGCTTTCAAGCTCCCCTTTGCCCCTGAAGGATTAGTGCCTTTGACACGGGGATATTTAATTCATTCTGGGAAGCATATCATTAAGATTAGGCAAATCAGAAAGCTAAATTTTTCACATAAGCTAACTAGTGGTTACATGGAACTCTTGACCCTAATTTGTATAGGGCAGAAGACGTACGTAGGGAAGTGCTCAATCACTACGTCATTGCACGTCTATAGTCTCCTAAAGATCTTTAATGATGTTATTAAACACCTTTCATTTTCTATTTATTTATTTATTTATTTACTCTTAGATTACACCGAGAAAACAACATGTACTGCTTTATGACAAACCATGCATATCTTCCCGACCAATCAGATTCAAGCAGGTAAGTTAGTTATAGTTTCAAACATTTCCACATCCTCTCAAAAGATAAAAAGGCTTTGTTAGAAAGCTGTGTCACAAGATACCAATGCATTATCCGCCTCAATCCCCGCCCCCGTCCCCCCCACCCACCCACGTGTTTATGACTAGGGTCAGGCAGTAAATTATTAGTCACCGGAATGCTCTGGGTTGTTCATGATCGCCTTGCAGAAACCAGGATAACCGGTTTTTATGTTTTAAACATGCACTGATTTATTACCTGCTCAGATATTAACAGTACCTCATAATTTCCACACTGAAAAGTGCAATAAAATGTGATTGTGTGTTTGTCCTTTTAAGGAGCAATCACTGTAGCGAGTCCCACAGGAACTTTTTATTCACACACATGGCTTGGTAATAAAAGTAAAATTTAAAGTTCTTTTAATTCATTTGCTCTGGTATGTTACTTACTACATGCATGAATCCCAAGACAAGATATTTCCCACCTGCTTATTTTTTATATTTCTTACTTGTAATTACATTCCATAAGAGACTGTAATAATGTGATGTACTGTATAATGTAATGATGGAATTATGTAACAATCTTTTAACAACAGACCTGCAACCAGCGAACATTACTATGTCTATCTATGTCTGACTATCTGTCTGTCTGTCTATCACAGAGATCTCTGCTTGTAAAAAAAATATGGTTTAAAGGCCTTATATTTGACTATTATATCTCAGAGCTGCACCAAGGATTCTCTTAATATTGTAAAAGCTAAAATAACCCTCACAAAATACTTTTTTTTTCAAAACCCCTTTATTTCACTCCTGCTTTAAATGTGCCTCTTCAGTGTCTATGTAAATGAGATGCTGTTGAGCCACGCCCCTCCAGAGAACAGCAGAGCTGAGCAACAAGCAGAGCTGGGGAGGGGCTGGCTGTTCCTATATGACATCACATGGGGGGAGGGTCTACAAAAAAATAAGCAGATAGTTTTTTCTTACATTTTGTTTTGTTTGTAAATACACACTAGAGTCCAATGAATATCAAAAAATGACTAAAAAAGTAAACATGTTTGCATACTAGGGGCCGTTTAAATAAAGTCTCAAAGTGAGGTAATATTGAGATATTATCCTATGGTGATTTTTCTTTTACATTATGCCACTGGCAATTGTTTTTTTGTAGGACTCATCCAATGCATAAGAGGGTCCAACAACTTAAAAAAGAAACAGAAAGAAAAAGTTTTTTTTAGGGTTCTAGGTATATTTGTACTTGGCATTGATGTGAGGCACCTTGAGCAAAATGTTGGGCAGTGACTTCGCGATCACAATGTGTTACGTTAATATCATAACAATAAACATATTCATTTCCTTTACTCTGCATTAATGGACCTAACCAACCCAGCAACCCATGAAACTGGAGTTTTTACCTGCCTGGTGGCCTCGCTAATAATTTCATGACTGGTGCATCACTGAAGAAAACAAAAGGTCTCTTTGGAATGGGAAAAGTGAGCCAGGAAGCAAAAATTGAAAGGGGAACATATCCGTTTTCCGGAGCCTCTAAACCCTTAGAACCAATTCCGCTGCTGGTGCAAGAAAAATGAAAGAAAAGACACAGAGATAGAGGTGTACCGACCCCAGAGACAGAGAAAAAAAGCACACAGAGAGTGGGGTGATAGCATTCATCACCTGTCTACTACTGACTTCCTGAACTTGTCAGTCAGAGCAATTTCACCACCGACAGATAAATAACCCAGAGAATGCTAAGCCACCAAACAGCGAGAGGACAGAAAGAGGGAGAAAAGAAGCGAGACATCCAAACGACAAACGATTTAAGGCTTTGTAACCATGGTATAAGACTTTTTAACCATGGGGGGAAATTATTTACTATCCTTGGAAAATGATTTATGGAAAATGCTAACGAAAAAGAAAGAAAAAAAGAGGTGAGGTATAAATTCCATTCACCCTGAGTTTTTATACTATATACCAATTTCAAATGATGGTAACACTTTAAAATTCTGACAGTGTGTTTTCCACTACTGGAGCAACACTGACCCAGTGTGTACTTCCTCTCCCCTTTCTGCTTGCGGCACTGCCCTGCTGAAAAATGCAGGAACGTTCCCCAGAAACAACAGCATCTGGATGTCAGCATAGAGTACTGTGCAAAAGTCTTGACCCATTCATGAGTCATTTCTTCATATTTTACCTCCAAAGAGCCAGACCTCATTGTATTTTAATGTAGTCGTGAGGAATAGTTCTCCGGGCTTCCTGAGGGACTTTTTTGACTCTCATTTAGTCACATTTTTTGGATCTAATTTTCAGTCCAGTTTCAGAGAATGATGACAAATGATCAGGCTGGTGATTAGTATACTGGTGATTAGGGATCTGATATGATGCTATTAAGATACCTAGGGACTAATTCGATTAAAATTGCAATTCTATAAGTAACACTATTTAATAAATATCCATATTCGATATTACATCATGAAAAATTAAGGGGTGGCTCAAGACTTTTGCACAATATGAGATTTTACAGTACACATAATGTAGAATGTGTACACATCATCCTGCATTACTAACACCTCCGACGATATGTTCCTCATGCCGAGGGCATCGACACACCCCTACACGAGGAAAGATGCTGGCTTTTGGACATGACACTGATAACAGATTGGATGGTTCTTGTACTGTTATGCATGAAAAACATGATGGCTGTTTCGTCCAATAAATATTTTAAATATTGTCTCACTAGACAACTGAATGCGATTTCATTCTGCTTCCGTCTATCTCTAATGAGACCGAGCCCAGAGAAGTCAGCGGCACTTCTGGAAAATGTTAAAGTATGGCTTCTGCTTCACCTAATAAAGCCTTCATTTGCATCTGTGGGTTCAGGAGAGAATTTGTTTGGACTGACCAAGATTTACCAAAATCCGTCCAATTTGTTTCTGGGGAAGCTTTTTTTTTTTTCAAATGCAGGAATATTCGCTGATGCACACTGGCAAATTGGTGAATCCTTATCCAATCTTGCTCGTGAGGAACTAGGGCAATCTATGAATGTAATTAACATTTTTGTTGCAGCCCAAATATTCATTTTAGCTTGTGTCGGTAAATGTGTATTTTTAATAATTAAAAATACACATTTAATTACACAAGCTCAACTATAAACACAACCTTATTCACAGACAAAAATAAAAAAAAACTTTCTTCGTATCTATTCATTATTGTCATACTGATTCTTACCCATGTCTGTGGGATCCTCTTGACCGTCCTGAGTGGTACGAGTACCCAGAGTAGGTGGACTCGGTGTCCATAGTAACGGGTTCCTGCCCCAGCGGTCGACTGAGGGCGTTTAGTATATTGTTCGGCTTGGCTTCGTGCAGGTGTAGCGGGAGCTTGTGGACGTTTTTATCTGCCGGGAAGTGGAACTCACTCAGGAGGTTGGTGTGGAACGTGTGCTGTCGAGTGTCAATCTTGGATACGAGCCTGGAGGCTCCCAGCCGTCAAACGTCAATCTGAAACGACAGTTTAAAAATTCAGCTCTGTAAAAAGTGGAAATATTTCATTGTGATTTTCGAACAGCAAAAGCAGCGATTTTAATTATCCGACATTGATTACGTCATCTTAAGCTCAGAGAAGGAGAAAATGAGTTTGGCCTTGAGATTGAAGTTTGGCCACCTACAGAACATTTATATAAATAAATGAAAAAGTTTTGTCTGTACTGTATATAGGTCAGAACTCGCTCTTTCACTGATATCTTTACATTTCATATACTGGAGGACCAGAAACCAGTCTCAGAACATGTTCTGTCTGTATGTCTGTTCACACAGATTTTGTCACAGCATCACACAAAACTGGCTAGAAATCAGTCCTTACAGTAGGTATTTGCCTGAAAGTACTAAAATCATAATGTTGAGCAGAAGTGATGTTATGAGCATTCATGTGGCTGATTGCGTTACAGCATCTAGAGCTTTTTTGCACAAATATAGAGGCTTTTCCGCGATGTTGTGAACAGTTATGTGGCGGATTTAATAATCTACTTTAAAACAAGCCACTAATAAGCTACTGTACAAAACAAACACCTGCAACTAATATATATTCATTTTATGAATTTTAACGCGTTGGAGTCGTTTTAAGACAACACGTAATCTTTATCCAATCCACTTTCAGTTCACACTCCGAGTACCAAACTAGGAGTGTATTTGGCTGACGACTAAAGAAGCACAACTTGTACAGGGCAAAAGACGGGTACTTGAGAGGGTCCATTAATAAACAGAGGACAGAGGATGAACTATGAAATAGTGACAGTTACAGCTTGCTCCTTTTACAGTTAACAGATGCCGAATACTTCATTTTGAGAATGAGATATTGAGAATGATGACTGTTAAAAGACAATTAATAATTTTTTTTTCATAATGATTTAGACATTGCTAATGTTCGGTCCATTTATTTATTTATAAATAAAGCTGTCAGTTTATTTCTCTAAAGTACAAGAGCCTTAAAATGAAGAAAAGAGAAAGAATGTCCCAGGGCAAAGTTCCCATAACTATATATTACATCACTGGGGATTCACTTTACTCTTCATTGAGAAAGCTTCCGACTCAGGCAGAAGTGGCCCATAGCAGAGCTGCCAGGTAGTGCAAAAGACATGAATAACTGGACTTTGGGGTATTTATGCTTTTTCGGGATTACTGAAATTGAACATCCTTAATTACATCCTTTACACTTTACAACTGAATGGGCAGTTGAGCATCCAAACATTTCACTTCGTGTCATTGTGTTTCCATCGTGTCAATGGTGATATCTCATGTTACACTAATGTGTATTAGTGCTTTAACTATCAGCATTCACTTATATGGATGAGTCACCAAACTGCAGTGGATAAGTGCTTCACTTTGCTTGACCACGCCCCTTCACCACAGACTTAATCTCAGTTTTCTTAACATTTCAACAAAAATTCCCTAATTACCATCCACCATCTTTAAGCTTTAATTATTAATTATTATACAATTATTATTGTTGCTATTTTGCTTTTCGATTTTGTTTCATCAGGAAAGTTGTAAATATTTTTAATGAAGTATTCATCTTAATTATTAGTTACTATATGCATGAAACAACCTTTAAAATGTAAAAGCCGAGCGATGTTGTGTGCAATTTGTAATCTGATTAATCGATGAACTTTTTCAATTCGATAGAATATCAAAGTAGTCCTTAGATGCAGCTCTATTATATACAGTACGGTAATATTTACACTTTAGGGTCGTACTGTGACTCAGTCCTCACAGTCGACTTATCAGAATGATTTCCAGACACCATGACACCATCGCCAGCCAGAGACGCACCACAGGCACAATAAGACTGACAGGTATGGAGTGACTTTCTGATGTCTGCCAACACACACAGAAACACACACAGAAACACACACACACACACACACACACACAGATTTCAGAGCATGAGATCAATCAGGGAAAGCTTGTATTTTAAAATAAGATGAAAGGACAGAGCTTTCTGTTCCACACACTTTATCACAGACACTTCACTCTGTGCAGTTATAAATGGCTTCCATGTTAAGATTAGGGCCGTCCTAATCAGACGGTATTCACAGGATGACTGTCACTCATCTGCTAATACCATTGTCAAACTTCTTCATAACTGTGCAACAATTTCATCATTTTTTTGCTTCATTTCTCAGTGATTTGCTAAACCAGGCTCGACCTGAATAGCACTAGTTATAATTGCTAGCTAGAGGTTTCATTATTTCTGATGAATTCTGACTCACAATCAGTGGCACAGGTGGCCGATTGTCTGTGTGTGTGCTTCTCTAAGGATGTAAGTGTCTAAGTATTAAGAGGATGGACAGTAAAAAAAAAAAAAAAACCTTTTCCGTGGTGCATTTTATGATCATTAAGATCATACTCTTTTCACAAGGAAACCCACAAAAGACCTAATTTAACGCTGCTTGGAGAGATTCAACATAGCCCAGGCCTTGTGGTGTTTTTAAAGATGCTCAGCTGTGATTTTAAAGGACTTCAATGAGTCTTTGTTTAAAAAAGAGACGAGAGGAATAGAGAGTGCTCGGTACATGCTACCAGCTATACTCAACTTCAGTGTGTAGATCTACAGCTGAATTTTAAGGGTTCGGGCAGGAACTGACAAGCTGAGCCTTGCCCGAAAACTGCAGTGTGAACGTGTGTGTTGTAAGATTTAGAGAGAGAGAAAGAGCTGTCTAGTAAACATATATACACACACACACACACACACACACACACACCAGTTCAGCTCCACACAGTCTGTCCACAGAGTCTGAAGTCAAAACTGAATCACACACTGAAAATAACTGCATTCCTGAAGAGCGGGAACACAAACTACAGATGAAATTCCACACAAAATCAGATTTCTAGCATTTTTACCTCCTTATTTTTAAGCATACCTTCATAATGATTGACGTTAAAACAACGTATTATGTGTCCAATGTTTCATTAACAGCATATTCAGAATCTCTTAAACAGAAATGTTTTGTAGGAACACAGTATAATACCCGGTCGTATCTCCAGGGACGGAATAAAGATTTTTTTATCCTGTATTCCGCAGGGGTCCTGGAGCCTATCAGGGACTTCCATCCATCGCAGGGACTTAATGCACAACCTCTCGCTAAACTTGTACAAAGGCAGGACTAGGAATTCACAGAGATATTTAGTACTTTAGTAACTTTAGCTTGGTTAAATCACCTGTCGTCCAACAAAGCTAACACAAAGCATATCTTGTCACTTCACTAGTGTACACGGAGAGTTGTTTAGAGGCGCCAAAATTGGAAAGGATTTATACTGTAAAGAACCCTTAAAAAGATAATCATGCATGCATAATGCAATGACCCTCTTTTTTGTCGTTGATAAATACAGATTTTCAGCACTGGATCTAATTACAGATTCACAGCACTGGATTTAATTACAGATTTTCAGCACTGGATTTATTTACAGATTTTCAGCACTGGATTTAATTATAGACTTTCAGCACTGGATTTAATTACAGATTTTCAGCACTGAACCTAATTACAGACTTTCAGCACTGGATTCAAGTACTGATCTTCAAGACTGGATTTAATTACAGATTTTCAGCACTGGGTTTAATTATAGACTTTCAGCACTGGATTTAATTACAGATTTTCAGCACTGGATTTAATTACAGATTTTCAGCACTGGATTTAATTATAGACTTTCAGCACTGGATTTAATTATAAATTTTCAGCACTGGATTTAATTACTGATTTTCAGCACTGGATTTAATTACTGATGTTCAGCACTGGATTTTAATTATATACTTTCAGCACTGGATTTAATTATAGATTTTCAATTCTGGATTTTAATTATAGATTTTCAATTCTGGATCTAATTACAGATTTTCAGCACTGGATCTAATTACAGATTTTCAGCACTGGATTTAATTACAGATTTTCAGCACTGGATTTAAGTACTGATCTTCAGTACTGGATTTAATTACAGATTTTCAATTCTGGATTTAATTATAGATTTTCAATTCTGGATTTAATTACAGATTTTCAGCACTGGATTTAATTATAGATTTTCAATTCTGGATTTAATTACAGATTTTCAATTCTGGATTTAATTACAGATTTTCAGCACTTGATTTTAATTATATATTTTCAGCACTGGATTTAAGTACTGATCTTCAGTACTGGATTTAATTACAGATTTTCAATTCTGGATTTAATTACAGATTTTCAGCACTGGATTTAATTATAGATTTTCAGTACTGGATTTAATTACAGATTTTCAGCACTGTATTGAATTATAGATTTTCAGAGCTGGATTTAATTACAGATTTTCAGCACTGGATTTAATTACAGATTTTCAGTACTGGATTTAATTACAGATTTTCAGCACTGTATTGAATTATAGATTTTCAGAGCTGGATTTAATTACAGATTTTCAGCACTGGATTTAATTACAGATTTTCAGCACTGGATTTAATTATAGATTTTCAGCACTGGATTTAATTATAGATTTTCAGTACTGGATTTAATTACAGATTTTCAGCACTGTATTGAATTATAGATTTTCAGAGCTGGATTTATTTATAGGCATGCAGTACTTTATTAATCTATAGATCGTTATTTACAGCACTGGCTGTGACTTGACAAGTGTAATTACTTCCCCTGCCCATGTTCGGTCCATAAGCATCTTTCCCTAAAGTACCTTCCACTGGCTGACTCATGGTTATCAAAATAGATTCCATCATAATTTCAATGCAGATTAACTTAAACAACAGCATCTTTTTTTCTGCAGGAGCATGAATTAGCCATCAACACACAGTTCTGAATGAAATCTCTGGTGTACACATTTTTAAAAAGGTCTCAAATGGTCCTGATTAAAATCACTTGCTACACTCTTTTATCCCAATAATGTAGCTCTGACACGGAGTTGGGGAAATAACAAAATTTCAGCTGTCACCATTTCTATTCTCTCTTCATGCTATAAATAACAGCTGCTTAATCTGATAACATCGTGCTCACAAAACGGAAAGTGTGTTACTACTCCGACTACAGTACAACTTGTCTCCTCGTATTTTCTTTTTTTAATTCTGTAGAGCTGCTTTGCGACAATGAACATTGTTAAAAAAAATTATATTGTACCAGCAGAATCTGACACCACTGTTAGGAAAATAGCAGTTGTGTCGGCCTTTGATAATTGTCAGTATAATTAAGTCTAAGCTCTATAAGTCTAGCTCTTGTTTCTTATTACCTTTGCTATGACGATTGTACAATTTTTTTTACTCCTTAGTCACAGAACAAAAATTTGGTAAGATGATACCAGTGATGCAGAGACAAAGGCCAGAATCAAGGGAGGTTTGGATTATTGCAACAGAAATGCCTTGTGAACTACCTTGTTTTTTTTTGACTGAGCGGGAAGAAAAAGAAAAAGAGAGAGCATAGGTAGGTAAAGTGAAAGAGAGGGAATGGGGTCATCCGGGTCATTATTAAACAGCATAAAGTGACGCTGACTGGAAAAGAACTGAAATCCTAATTACTATATAATTTCAAATCAGGATTACAATAATAACCACATCACTGACTTAATTCAGATTTTTACCCTAATGTGACAACCAACACCACTTGCACATTACGGGAACTCGGCTGGGAGCCACATTTCCACATGTTTGGCTCATTAAAGGACTTCCTGAAAGGCCAGTGTTAAAGACATGAAGCAGGCGATTATGGCTCCGAAGTACTGAGAACTTTCTACTTGATGGTATCCAAGCAGTAGTGAAACGCTGGGATAAGTGCATTAGTGTAGCAAGGGATTGTACAGAGAAATAAATAATGTTATTACTCTCATAATTGTGTTCTGTTGTTCTGCACGATCAAAAGTCCCGGTTTGACTTGAACATGCGTCCTTTTATATCACATAACACTTATAAAACACCAAACACCAGTTTCCCAAAATTATGAAACCAGGCTTGGAGCAAGCTATAGAAAATGTATAAACCTGTGTGATCAATGAGACACAGGTTACCGTGACAACCATTCTGTAAACAGAATTGGGGTGAGGTAATGTGGGAGCGATGTGATGTACTGTAACACGTTCTCATAACTATTTTCCCACTAAAAAAAACTAGAATTATTTTTAGATCTCGCCCGCCCTAACCTCCTCAGTGAGAAGTAAGTGAGAAGGCACTGGAGTCTGAAGCTGAGCATTAGGGAAAAAAAAAAATTCACTGACACCGTGCACAGTGGCTTGGATTAGCGTAATGGGAACTGATAGCATCTGTCAGATAGACTTGCTGAGGCAGAGTGGGTGGAGTTGCAGAAGTAAGCCACAGATCCCTCCTCGACACGTCATACACCGCAGTGTCAAATCCGACAAGTCGTGTTACGGGGAAAGCTTCTGCTGTTATACACACAGAAAACGTGATAAGCTTTCTTTGTATTGTCCGTGTTGATAGCATCTCTGTTTATATAATCTCTCAGATAGGCACTTCTTTACAGACGCGTTGAGTCATGAATGTAAATACGACACAGAGGAACTGGAGTGTATCGACAACTTGCCACAAAGCTGGGGGAAAAACTGTAGACGGTGAACGTGATACTGTCATATATTTTCTCTGTGTCCTGTTAAGAGAGGGCAAAATGTAAAATAAGGAATAATCCATTTCACATCCGGTTTGTAGTTTGGTTTGGACTACTGTGTCCTACGGCATTGTTAAAAAATGTAAAAAAATAAGTCACAAAGTTTCCGGAGATAAAATTTAAAACGATCCCTCAGGACAGGCTCAGAAGCCAATTCGAGGACTGAATCCCAGCTCCGTACATTCATCCCTCCATTCCAAAACGACAAGGGATTATGCAAATATGATGACTACTCACTAATAACAGCTAGCACTATGAAAGCTTCCAAAAAAAAAAAAGAGTCCTCAAAGTCCCAAAAGTCAAATCTAAAATCTGAAGTGGTGAAGTGATGAAGAGTTTGAGCTGGGAGGTGTGGAATACTGGATGGATCTGGAGCGCCGCAGGCAGCTGGAGCCGGTAGGTGACAGGGTTAATCCGGAGGTTTATGCGGTATGGTCCGAAGAATCTTGGTGACAACTTTCTTGATTCAGTCTGCAGGTGTAGGTTTTTTGTTGATAGCCATACCTTATCACCTACTTGGTACATTTGTCCCGGTGGGTGTCGACTGCGATGTTGTAGAGTGTAACGGCGGTTAGCCTGTTGAATGGCGTTGTTTGCTTGTCTCCATGGCCGTCGACACCGGCGAACCAACTGTTGGGCGACGGTACTTCCACCTCCGGTTCTTGATCGTCGAACATCGGAGGTTGGAAGCCGTAGCATACCTCAAATGGGCTTAGGTTGGTGGCAGAAGACGTGTGGAGGTTGTGAGACAGCTCAGCCCAAATGAGGTAGCGAGCCCAGGAGCACTGGCGATCAGCAATGAAGCATCTCAGGTAGCGCTCCAGTTGTTGGTTGGTTCGCTCCGTCTGACCGTTAGTCTGTGGATGGTAACCATGGGACAGACTGCAGGTGGAATTGATCAGACGGCAGAAGGCCTTCCAGAGACGATGTCATTTGGGAACCCATGCAGGCGGACTACGTGCTATAATATCAGCTCGGCTGTCCTTTTAGCTGACGGGAGACCGGAGAGGGCCACCAGGTGAACAGCTTTGGAGAACCGGTCGACGATGGTGAGGATGGTGTCTCTTCCTTCGGAAACCGGCAGGCCCGTGATGAAGTCAACGGCAATGTGTGTCCAGGGTCGGCGGGGAACCGGGAGTGGTTGAAGTTCCCCTGGCGATGGTCGGTTGCTGTCCTTGGACCTGGCACACACTGGGCACGCCTGGACGAACTCGTCTACGTCCTTCCTCATATTGGGCCACCAGAAGGTACATTGGACGAAAAGTAGGGTGCGCCGCTTTCCGGGGTGTCCAGAAAGTGCGGAGGAGTGTCCCCACTGGAGTACTTCGGCCCTGATGGTGTTGGGTACATAGAGTCGGCCAGGCGGCACACCTGGCGGTTCGGTCTCTGTAGCTTGTGCCTGGCGGACCCTCGTTTCCAGGTTCCAACTGTGCGGTGCGAGGATCTTGGTGGGTGGCAGGACAGGCGCATGGTCCGCCCGGGTGGCATCTTCCTCGTGAGAGGGCGTCGGCTTTGGTGTTCTTGGACCCCGGGTGGTATGACAGGTGGAAATTATAGTTCTCAAAAAACTGTGCCCACCGCGCCTGTCTGGGGTTGAGTTGTTTTAAGGTGCAGATAGTGATGAGGTTCTGATATTCGGTCCAGACGATGAAAGGCTCTCTGGTGCCCTGGAGTCAGTGTCGCCATTCCTCCAAGGCCCACTTTATGGCCAGCAGCTTGCGGTCCCCTACTCCGTATCGCTGCTGAGTGGCGTCAAATTTCTTGGAGAAAAAACTGCAGGGGTGCAGTTTTTGGTCTGGACCTCGCTGGGAGAGAACAGCCCCGGCACCCACATCCGAAGCGTCCACCTCCACAACGAATGGTTTGTCAGCATCCGGGTGAAGGAGGATGGGAGCAGTGGTGAAGCTGCGACAGAGCTCATGGAAGGCAGAGACGGCAGTTGAGGTGAGGTTGAAGGGGTCAGATGATGGGCGGGTCAGAGCGGTTAGTGGAGCTGCAACGGTACTGTAGTCCCGGATAAAGCGGCGATAGAAATTGGCAAACCCGAGAAATCGCTGGAGTTGTTTAAGAGTCTTGGGTAGGGGCCAATGACTCACAACTTCCAGTTTCTGCGGGTCCATGGCCACACCCTGGGGCAAGATGACAAAACCCAGGAAAGTGGTGGAGCGCTCGTGAAAAGCGCACTTCTCCAACTTACAGTACAGCTGGTGGGCGAGCAATCTCTTTAGAACCGCTCTGACGTGCTGGATATGTTCGTTGACGGTTCGGGAGTAGATGAGGATGTCGTCGAGGTAGACGAACACCCAGAGGCCTAACATGTCTCTGAGGACGTCATTGATGAATTGATGAAAAGCGGCAGGTGCGTTGCAGAGACCAAAGGGGATGACCAGACTCTCGTAGTGTCCTGTAGGGGTGATGAAGGCCGTCTTCCACTCATCGCCCTCTCTGATGCGCACCAAGGTGTAGGCGCTCAGGAGGTCCAACTTAGTGAAGATGGTGGTACCAGAGAGGGCGTCCAGGGCAGAGTTGGTAAGAGGCAGCGGGTGTCGTTTTTTTATGGTGATGTTATTGAGCCCCCGGTAATCGACACAGGGACGTAGACTACCAT
Organism: Clarias fuscus; assembly: GCA_030347435.1. Lineage (NCBI taxonomy): Eukaryota > Metazoa > Chordata > Actinopteri > Siluriformes > Clariidae > Clarias > Clarias fuscus. The sequence goes on from CM059227.1 coordinate 11,601,311, forward strand.
AGCCCTAATTGCATGGGTTCCCCGGCTCCTGTGTCAACCACGGCGGGAGGTGGAGTACCAACGGTTCTGGTGGGTGCTGCAGTGAATGAGGAGTGGACTTCTGGAACTGGAGCGTGGGAGACGAAGGGTGTGGTACGAGGTAGTGCTGTCGTGATGGGTGGCAGGGTACGGGGAGCTGGCTTGGGGCGAGCGAGCAGACGTTGGTCGATCCGGAGGGCGAGTTGGATTAAGCCCTCCAAGGTCGCTGGGAGCTCTCATCCGGCGAGCTCGTCTTTTATACGCGAAGCCAGTCCCTCGTAGTAGGCCGTCCGGAGGGCGGAGTCTCCCCAGTCGGTCTGCACGGTGAGAGTCCGAAACTCTGTGGTGTAGCGGCTCACAGACGACCCTCCCTGCCGTAGATGATATAGCTTAGAGTCGGTCTCCACCTCAGCAGCCAGATGCTCAAAGGTGAGTTTAAGCTGATGGGTGAATTCTGTGTAGGAGTAGGCGACGTCTGAATCTGAACGAAGAACCGCCGTGGCCCACTCAGCTGCCTGCACGGATAGCAACAAGACAAGAAGAGCAATGCGTAGTCGGTCTGTGGAGTATCTGGTGGAATTAAACTCAAACACAAGATCCAATGCAGTTAGAAAAACACTGCACTTCCCATCCGTGCCATCCCATTTGTCTGGTAAAGCTAGAAAAACATCAGAAGGTGGGGAGGGGGTTGGCGCTGCGATGGGCGTGGCAACAGCTGGCTGAGCGGCCACCCCACGGAGGGTCGCATTCTCCTGTCGCAGCTCCGCCACCTCGCAGCGCAAGACCGCGACGTCTTGGAGCTCCTTGCGGAGAGATGCGACTTCACCACGGAGCTGATCGATCAGCTTAGCATGCTGGTCAGCCACATCACAGAGGTGAGCAAACTCCGCTGAGTTTACTGCTGATGGCTCACAGTTATTCTGTCACGAACTAACCGGAGATGAATCAGAAGACTAGCAGTTAGCCCTGTAGCGTGGATGGTAAACCCAAACGCGGAAGTAGCACGGGCAGGCAGGATAACCATGCTGGTTATTATTAGAACTCTCCCGAAGCGAGAGCAAGAGTTTTCACAAATAAACCCGCGTTCTAAATCCACACACCCATTCGGAAGAGATAACCCAAGAAAGTGAGTACTCGCGTTTAGACGAGCGAGGCGTCGGTGAAAGCATGGGCAAAACTCAATGACTGAGCAATGTGAAGCGCCATCTTGTTTCCTTTTATGCTTCCTGAAACACGACCGTATTACTTCCGGGTCCTAGTGCCGGTCGTGTTACGAGTGTGCATGACAAGCAGGAGGTTTTACGATTTGCAGAGCAGGTTAAAAGATGCTGTGTTTCAAAAGCTTTCGCATTACCGGCTCGACGTTGTACTGCATTTACACTGCTGGCACGTACTTCTTGCATCCTTTTAGTTAAAGTGCTTTCCAGGAAAACCTGAAATCAAGAGCGAATGTTTATAGTTAAGGGCGGATTATGTGTAACACATCATTGCCTTGGTTCTTCAATGAGAATTGAACAATACCAACTGTAACAAAGCTCTTTATAACAGCACTGGAGATCCTGAATTCTTGTATTAGACTGCTTTTTGTTTTCTCTATTCGTCCATATTTTGTGAGCATGGCATGAGCACGGGAAGCTAAGATGCATTGGAGAAACATGTTTTGCTGCTTTGCTCTACCGTTAAAATTCACCAATAAAATACCCTATTAAAGTCTATACAGGAAAACAGGCTGGAAGGAAACATGTATTGTACCCTGGGACTGTAGGTGTCTTAAATCTACCACTTGATAGCCTTCGTAAAACAATCTTCAAGCCACAACCATGAAATCATTTCCTTCTCCCTGGGGTACGGTTAGCTCAGTAGTCAAGGCATTGGACTACTGCTGGGAAGGGTGCATGTTCAAACCCCACCACCACTGTTGGGCCCTTGAGCAAGGCCCTTAATCCTTAACTGCTCAGATGTATGATTTGATCAAAATGTACGTTGGGCAGAAAAAAGCATGTCTGCGAAATGCCTTTGATCTGTGATTGATTGTAGGCATGGTGGTGGTAGCATCATGCATTAGCGTTGTTTTCCATCAATGGATCTGATGCATTGCACAACGTGGATAATGTATAATAAAGACAGATGACTATAGAGCTATATCAAGCCTGTCAATCAAAACAAATAAAAACTGAGGTCTATATTACCAAGTACATTACCATAGTTGTTGGTCGTTATAAATGTTCATACGTTTGACACCTGGAGAATGTGAGTGCATTGTAAATAAGCAGAGCCAAATTCCACAACCCACATTCTGTGCAATAATGCATTCCAAAGTTCAGCTAAGGCTGTTGAGAATGTTGGCATCTTTCAAACTTGAGGTATATTTAGTACAAATTTACATATTTTCTTTGTCGGTTAAACATATAGCTATGGGGCTACAGCAGTTCCGTTTATCCATACACGCACAGTTTACGCAAATCTATAGTTTCTGAAGTATCAGCTTACACGGGGATTTCTACCGCAGACACTACAAATAAATAAGTTTTTGTTATAAGTGTGTAACTATCATTGTAACTAAGGAACTTTCTATGTAGCTGTGTTGCAGATGTGCAGGCTAGATATTGTAGATATTTTAAGTATTTTGAAACACAACCCAATTCATTACATGAAGCTGAAATGAGAAGTCTGTATCCGTTACACCACATAGCCCATTTAACGAAGGACAACAAACACACCGACTTTTACACTCCATCAGTCTTGGAGCAAAGCAAGCTAGTCAGAGTTGGCTGTTCGCCGTAGCGTGTGAGTTGACACAGCTGGATGATGCATCTCTGAGCCTCTCTTTCTCAGAACTAGCTCTACTGGAGAAGGCGTCATTAAAGATGTGAGCAATCTGTGTCCACCCTTATCACGTTCCACGCATTCTTATTTAACTACAAAGAGAGTGCTTTTTGTGATAATTAACAACGCGCAAATCAGAAATCATGATACTATTTTTCATCGCCTAGAAATGCTCGTTTGACTAGTTTGATCTAGTCTGATCAGTCCAATCCCAAGAAGACCCAAAATGTCATTCACCCTGGGCTGGAGACTGATTCAGATGGTCAGGAGCAACCTAGGAACTGAAACACTAGTGTCACTGTCTACAGTCAAGTGAGTTTATATCACCATTGGCTGCAAAGCTGCCGTCCAAAAATAAACACATTCAAGCTTGGCAACATTACTTGGACTGAGACAAATGGCTACTTTACTGGAAGAGTAAAGTATTCAACCTATAGCTGTGCTAAAGTATAAGCATCCACATAAGCATGGTGGTGGTAGCGTCATGCATTGGCCTTGTTTTGCTATTAATGGATCTGATGCATTGCACAACATGGATAATGGAGACAGATAACTACAGAGCTCATTATTTGCATAAAATTATGATCTATAATTATTAGCATAAAATGCGAAAGAAATTGTATTCGCAAATTGGAAATATTTAATCAGTAAAGGCTGTAATTTATTACAGATAATATATGCATATTATCACATGATATTCAATCAAGGTTTTCAATCATTTAAACTCTTGAGGTGCTAAATAACAAATAATAAGTATTAATTAACAGTTGGTTATGCTGTGAGACTAAATGAATACCAAATAAATACTAAAATGTGCATTTAATAGCTACATGTTGGGGTTTAAATTGCAATAGCAATGTTTCTAAATAATTGCAATGTTATTATTATTTGTAGTATTATTTTTTGAACAAATCATGAAACCCTAGAGGAATACCAAAGAATTCTTCAACGTGACCTTGTGCTTGTGGACTTTTTGTTTGATTTATGCTGTCGATCAAGTTATTAAATAAAAAAAATAAAAAAAACAATATTGCCAAGCAATATTCATGTTTCCTGATGAGCGTATACTGTATAAACATCTGACTACACTGTGACTCATAACCAGCCAGTATAGTATTTAATGTAACCAGCACTGAAAGTCACTGGAGCTGAAAAATTCTTGAGCAATTGAATACAACTGGAGCTGGAATACAAGCACGCATGCATTGAGCATGATGGTTAGGATGGAAGAAGAAAAAACAGCTGGATACTTGCTGAAGATGGTAGCATTTTAGTATGCTCTCACATTACAGGCTGAGGGACAGATATACTGTATACTGTATGAACACACTGTGCCCCTGCATGAATCAGCAGACCATGCTCAAGTTCGAGGAGGTCTTGAGCATGGTACGGTACAACTTAAATGAAATATTAATGCCAATGATAAGTGAACATGGTAGTGGACACTGCTTAGAATACACTGTCATCAAAGTCATGAGTAGCATCCAAAATCTATGTGTGTGAGCAGCATGCACCAATCTCACCCTCAGCCATAGCTGAGGAAGAAAGAAAGGCACGAGAAGGAGAGAGATTTATTTATTTATGTACTGTAAAAGCCAAGAATGGTCTTGTGCTTCAGACTAAATCATGAGACCCCCACGCTGCTTCAAAATGGCACTAGTGCTGCAGAATTAATCACATAAACACTGAAACAGCAATATGAAACTGCGCAATTAGTGAATCACAAAAGGCCGCAATTTATTACACTTAAAGTCAAGAGTTTATGCAATCAATAATTGAAGCTTTTTTTATGATATAAAAAAAAATTCTTATAATGAGATCATTCATCCAATTAATTGCTGTTAACCCGAATAAACACGTTTGAATACAAAAACGGCACAATCGAAACTTACATATCAAACTTGTCAAAATAATCACAGTGAAATTTTTTTAACAAATTCTGCAGCCCTACAAAAAGCCCTGTCTTATTTTTTCTTTTGCAGTGACCTCCGTACATGCCAAGATGAAGTGTGCGATGATGGAGTCGAGTGCCTCTCATACCGAAACAGCCAAACAGCCGTATCAAATCTCACCTCTGTGCTCAACCACACTCTATTAATCAGAGTGGAGTTTCATTTACACAGGTCTCGGCGGCCGAATACAAAACACATGTACTTACATGGCACACTCTTTGTTTTAAACTTTTATGGCTCGTTTATTTTCACAGATCTTTCCAGAAAGAGCATTCCGACTGATTAAACAGAAAAGAAAAAAAAAAACACAAAGAAAAAAGTCTTTTGGTGTAGGAAGTTCTTTTAACTTAGCATTGCCTTTTTGTACGACTGACCCTTCAGGAGAGATTTTGTCTCTGGCATTTTGATTAAAACATTATGCTTTTGCTTTGACCACTAGTTATACTCAGGACTGCAAGATGCAGCAAGGCTTGAAAGAGAATTGGTCTTTGTAAGGGATGTGACACTGTGAACGATCACGTGGACATCTTAAGGCAGTTATAGCCCATTTGTTTTGACGGATGGGAGCACGCAGAAGGTGTCGCGTTTAATTTTTTTGCCTTCAGGAGAACTTGGTGACTTGATATAGAAAAAGAAGTCCCAAAGCTTGAGATGTAATTTTCCGCCTTGTCCGATTTTTTCAGTGCAATGATTCAATGGACTAGACCATGAGGATCTACCAGAAAAATTCTCCAATAAAAGTTTGCAATGTAGTGTGTTTTTTATCTTCGTACAGTATCTTCTGTAAACACCATTTTTTGTTTATTGAACCAGTTATGTTGATCCTTCCACAACTGGTGGAACTAACTAACTACGAATGGCGGAGCTGGCATCCGACAGTTAGTGTAATGAACATGGGCATGTAGTGAGGAAGTAGTGAGGTGAGGCAAATAAATTATTGAAGTAGTGGACAGTCCTGAAATACACACAATCCCTTGTTCCACATACCAAATAGAATGCTTGATCAGGGGTTAAAGAAGGATTTGGGATTCAGACTTCTGTTAGAAGCTAGTTAGCTTTGTCGCTTGTTTTAGCCGTGAACAGAACAACATGGACAGTTCATAGGCGATTGCATAGGCGATTGGGAATGACTGAGAGGCAATTATTAAGGAGAACAAAGTGTTGTTTACGATGACATAAGGTCATCGGATGTGTTTTCTTGCTGAAAGTGCTTCCGTGACTGGTTTTGAATGTGGGTTTTGGCAGGCTGCTGCTCTCCCCTTAATACTACAAACTACACTGACCTACTTGCATCCATGCTGGTGACCGAGAGGTAGTGTAATTAATGACTGTTAATACACCTGTGATGCATAGTGATACATATAGTTAAACATCCCAGTGCTCAATACAGTACAGACCAAAAGTTTGGACACACCTTCTCAATCAAAGAGGTTGAATTTGCATTAAGGTCAGTCGGTCCGAAAAATTGGGAAAACTGTGTCCCCAAGTGCAGTCACAAAAACCATCAAGCGCTACAAAGAAACTGGCTCAGTCAATGCCACACAGAGTTCTAGCAGCAGACACATCTCTAGAACAACTGTTAAGAGGAGACTGTGTGAATCAGGCCTTCATGCTAGAATATCTGCTAGGAAACCACTGCTAAGGACAGGCAACAAGCAGAAGAGACTTGTTTGGGCTAAAGAACACAATAAAGAACACAATAAAGAAAACTCTTTGAATGAGAAGGTGTGTCCAAACTTTTGGTTTGTACTGTATATTTGTATCACAAACTGATATGACTTTTTTTGCTCTTGAATTTGTAAAAATATCTCTTAGAACATGAATTCTGTCCCAGCACAGACAGGGATCTGTGGTTTAAATATTATATCAGTCCTGTCTTCCCCATCGTACTATAACTGACAGCCAGTTAGCTGTCATTCATACCTAATAAATGTGCAATTACAGGCAGCCTCAGAGCCCACATGTGATTTAAAAACCACTAGTCGGTTAGAGGCAGGCCTCAGCAAACCACATTTCTATATGAAACCAAACCTCCGGCACTTAAAAACGTCACAGATGTCTCTGTGTATGAGCTAATTCTCTAATCCTCATCTAAGTGCCCGAGTCAGCTTTTACAAATTGTCGAGACAAACATCGGAAACCTGAAATGAACTGGACCGTCAACGTCACATCAACATCATCTAACCATCATACGTTGCCCTTAAGCTACACCTCTACTCATAAACCTGAACTGCTCGGGAGGGAGGGAAGGGGTCGAGGAGTACTAACTTTTCTTGTAAGGAATATGGAGCTGTCTGTTCAAGTGCCATCATCATCAGTCAAAAATAATCCTCTTAACACTGACAAATGGTGATGGAGCCTAGCTGAGAGTTATACGGTTAGACAGCCAGCGGAGGGGGCGTGAGGTTGTCTGTGGGTGACATATTGGGTTTTAAAGTTTCAAAGTAAACTCTGCTCATGTTACGGCTGAACAAGAAAAGATTAAGTTAAATGATTTTACTGAATCTTAAGAACTTTTTTGTTGGTGTTTGAATGTATTCAAATTATTCTAATTGTAGCTTTTTTTCCTTTTCAACTAAAACTAATTCATTTTTGTTGACATAAACATTGTCCTAATTTTTAAAGGGTAGCTGGTTTCTATAATTGACTTAAAGGTAAACTGTTGATTTGTATTGATTCAATTCAATCATGCTAATGTTTATTATCTTATTTTTGTCACAATTTTACGGATCCAGGCAAAATGTGTCGTCTGCCTACTCAACATGTTACTTAGCTAGTGCACATCTATGCTTCTTAATAAAGGCTCTGTGAAGGTTTCTTTCCCATGAATGGTTTAGATGAAGTTGAGGATAGAGGAAAAGTGTGATGCTGACAGACGACAATGACGCCGACGCGAGATGACAGATAGTGCTAATGCTTCACAGGCAGGTGAGCACAAGAAGGATTCCTGTACTTTCCTCTGTCCTTTTTTAAAACATCCATTCATATTACATTTTCGCATTACATATATAAAATGAATGAGGATTGTCAGGTCATTTTTGCTGTTTGATTGATTCATACCGAGGTAAGAAACTCTGAATGTCGAGTGAATATGGAACGTCATTCCAACTGTACTGTGGTGAGCCGATGCCTGTATGTATCATTGGCTCCAAAATAGCAAGTTGGTTTAGAGAGGCGAAAAATACGTCTGGATGGGGAATTCCACAATGTAGCTTTATTCCAACAATATTAAACATGGGACGGGACCAGAAACGAGGAACTGAAAGAAAGATGAGGGAGATCAAGCCCAAAAGGGCGCGGTAATGCAACAAAGTGAACGCCAACGGCCAGTAAACACCAAGAAGAAGAAGAAACTTCGCTGGCACTAGCCAGCTTTCTATGACATACATTTATTAGCTATACATGAACTGTAGAATAAAGCAATCATAACCTGCACTGCTCATTACTGAGGAGAATAAGTTCATCCAGGTAGATAATCAGAACAGCATCATAGCAGTACTTCTTCTCCCGAACACACCCCAACAAATAGGAAGTGCAACAATGTTCCATTATTTCTTATTACTAAGCTTCTCACTGTTACAGTATATTGGACAGTATTAAATAAAATAAAATTTCCAATTAGTCTATTTTCTATTTCCAATTAGCTTAAATTAGCCACAAATGTTACTCACATGTCAACCCATGTTCATTGTCAAGCTGAGTTTTGAGACTTGGAGTCATTTGAGGTGGTAAAACATCATTGCTTCTTTATAATCCTACAGGTGGTACGCTCTGAACTATTCACACATTGCCATCCTGTGTGGTAGAAGTGAATTATTTGCTTAGGTTTGTTTAGAAATCACATTTATGGTGAATGACAGAGATACGTGCTGCTCAGTAAAAATAAATCACTTTTCATTAAGTTAAATTTTCATTCCTGAATGTGATGTTGTTGTTTAGTATTGTTTAAATGCTGCCCATGGGTGTTAAAAGTGAGAAAACTAAAGTTATAGGAATTGACTTCATTTAATTACTCATGTATAAATCAGCTGTTCAGCTGTGTGACCAAAACAGAGGCCGATGCGAGATGACAGATAGTGAAAGATATTGTGTTTTTCAGGCAAAACCTACTAAAGGTATGCAATAAACATTGAAATGCTGTTTAACTTGCGTTATTTATTGTTTAAAGTGATCATCTTTCTTTTCCTGACATTTTTCCAGAAGGTTCTTCTACTTCTCCACCCTCCACTCCAGTAGGTGGCAGTGATGCAATCAACACTCATAAACTTAAGAGAAAAAGATGAACAAGACCAGGAAGAAGCAATATTCTTGCAAAACAAAAGACAGTATTTTGTGGGAAATGCAGGCGGTTTGCATTTTCTGTAAAAGCTGTACTATATTTTCAAGAGATTTGTCAATGTTAGACAAATTAACATTTGTATGTACATAAATAATTTTGAAAAAGTGTGACTTGATTCTAAATTAAAACCAACACATTTATTGGATTAATCCAATAATGGATTTAATTACACAGCTCCATTGGTTTCTATAGCTATATGACATGATGCATGTTGTGGATTGTAAAAATGTCTGTAATTAATGGCTATGCTTATGATTTTTGCTCATATGATTTGTCTGACCAATCCTACAGTGTTTGGGTGTGGTCTGTCATTTTTTCTTCTTGGTTCCCCACTTAGTCCTTTAGCACCTACCTGTAATTACCATTTATTTTTTGATGCATTAAGAAAATAACCGTTTTTTTTTTTTGTAATACACAGCAAAGTCATGCTCACAAGAGGGAAACTACAAGTGACACAAGTGACCTGACGCTTGCTTGTAAGGTGAAAGAACGCTGCAGAAAAAAGTCCTTGAAAAATATTCCATTTAAGTCAATGGTTCCTTCAGATGCAATCCATCACTATGATGTTGTTGGAAACCTGCCAGGCTTCACCAAATCCCACGTTTATTTTCTTATATCCGTTCTGCTACTTCCTTTTTCCCCCTGCATAAACATCCTCCCGTAATCACCTGCCACACCTTTTATGAAAACATTCCAAAACTCCAGAGGAACACCTTCGTCAGGAATCGAAAGCCTTGGCGATGTTTACTGGGGAGCCGAGCATACGAGCAAGATCTTATCTGATCCAAAACATTCAGCTTTCTCTGCGTTTAACCCCTGACCTGGGTGACATTTACTCAATATAGCTGCCAGGGGTAGTCATTTTACATTTACCTCCTGTCACTAAGCTGCTGGACTCGAGCGTGAGTAAGGCAGAAAAAAATGTGAGAAAAAAAACACAAGCGGACAAATCCGCCAACGGTAATGTAAGATGTGAAAATCGCCTGCGTCACGGTCATTAGTGACACCTCATCAGGCATATGCAAAGCATCTCCGTAAACAAGCAGACAAAACAAGCAGCCATTTCCCTGCCTGAAGCGGAACGTCTGGTAATAAAAGGACTACAAAAGGGACTAGTCGAGTGATAGGGAAGATAGAATGCACTAAGGCAGAGGAGGCAATCGATTCACCGTGCTCGCCATCAGGGGAAATTGTGCTGTGCTGAGGCTATGAGAATCAATTTACAGCTGGCTGCATTAAAACAGCTATTCTTGGGTTTAGTCTTCATATCAGCAAACAATGGGATGAAAATGAAAATTTAAAAAAGGCATCTATTAAAATCCTCTGTGTGATGGAAAGGTTAATGATATTCCTATATGTCTGGATTTCGCAGTGATGAGCACGAGGAAGTTTCATTGATTTTGGTGAGCGTTCTAGGTGCTGCTGGAATGCACGTGTGAAATCAAGACCTCAGCGGGAAGAGTGCGAGTGAAAGCGAAAAGAGAGGAGACAAATTACTATAGGACACAAAAGAAAAGGTGCTGGCTCGCCTCCAACCCCGACTTACGCCATCCTCGGCTCCAGCATGTCCATGAGACTAAACCCATAAACAAACAAAAAAGAGAAAGAGAGAGAGCGAGAGAGAGCAATAGGCAATAGCTAGAGAGAATAGGCTCCATTTTCTGAGACACCATTGTACACACTTTATATACCTAAGCTTTCCTGGAGACTACACTTTCCTGGAGTGAGTACTACACTCAATTCCTGGAACATACAGCAATACACAACGCAAATACAATCTATAATCTAAAGTGAATTAAAAACAGGAGAGTGCACGGGCGTACATGTTTGAGACACAAAAAACGAATGGAATACAAATGAATCACATAGGCCTCAGCGATGTAATGAAATGGCAATGGCGCCGCTGTAAGCGACAAGGGTGCTGCGCTCATAACAGGGAACATCCATTTGGAAACTAATCTGCATGTATTTTGATTGTTGGAGGAAACCATTGTACCTGGATGAAACCTAGCAAGCACAGGAAGAACATGCAAACTCTCTGCACACAGACCTGTGGTGGGAATCGAACCCTCAACCCTGAAGGTACGAGGCCACAATGGCTCAAATTTTTCAAAAGCTGTCTTGAGAAAATAAGTTTCATCAAAATGTCCAGAAGCAACTGCATTACAATTTTAAAAAGAATACAAAGAGTTCAGAGTCACGAGAGCTGAAGTGAGAACTCGCACTGTCACGGTACAACGGACTAACTTGCAACACTGTGCCAAGTATTACATCATAGCTTTTGGGGAAAACCTGGACAAACGTGGGAAAAGCTAGATCTACAAACGACCGACAATATAAAGCACAAAATTCCTCGGAGAACTTGTTATAGGTGAAAATGAGAATTAGTATTTTTGACGTCTTTAAAGAAAAGGGATTAGACCGGTTCAGCTCAAAGCAATGTAAGACGGGTGAGATCCATGCATAGGTTTCCTTGTGGGAGGGCGGGAAAGGGTGCTTTCAAATCCCGTGTGAACACGAGCTGTAATAATCGCATGCTTTCATTGCTGTCAGGTTCAAGGCTCAGAGAAAAAAAAAGGAAGAAAACCCTACATAATTGACGGTGTTGCATTATTCATTGAATAGCAGGAGAGAAAACCGTCTTCTACTGAAGAGAGAAGTGTTTTATCTCTCTCTTTCTCTCTCTCTCGTTTACGGTGCCAGGGTGTGTTTTACCACAAAAGCGCAAAAAAACGAATATCTGTGTTCGGTGTTCTCTCAACAGAACGGCTTCTTTTCATAGTGGCAGAAAGAGATGAGCTGTCTGCTACAATGAACAAGGTGGTCTTTAAAGAGAGAAGAGATAAATGCAAGATTGGCTGGGGGATAAATACCGTAAGTGTGAAGATTCATGTTTATTCATTCAAGCATGCCTGAGACTGAAACACCGCTGGCAGGCATCACAGTCTAAATGGCCTAAGAGACTCGATCGGTGCTTAGCTGTACACACATGTAGGGAGTACCATGGGAATCAGTCACATCCCAGTATACCATATGACTTGTTTCTTTTTGAACGAAGACAGCTGTGATTTATAGATAGTGAAATTGGTATTCTTGCTTGTGCATGTTAAGATAATAAATTAAAAGTTATTTTAAGACACGAGGATTGGACAACCAGATGTGTGTTGATAAAAATAGTCCACGATATCACAATATATAATGTAAACCATGTTTTAGGGAGGGGATAATATCGATAAAGTTAAAGAGAAGTTCTTTTTAGTCTTTTAGCTGCTCCCGTTCAGAAGTCGGCACAGCGGACCATTCAACCCGCACACAACCGCACACAGGTTTTACTCTAGATACTCTTCCTGACACAACCCTCCCATTTTATTCTAGCTCGGGACCGACATGGGATGCAGTGGCTGGGGCTTGAGCACTGGGGGGGGATTGAACTTGGGTCTTCCACTAAGCCACCAATGACCAATGGGAAAAAATAATCGATTTTGTGTCCAGGTAGTCAGTGGCAACACCTTTAGCCTATTTGTTCACATACTTGCCTGCCTACATGCTATATATGTTACCAGAGGATTCCAGTATAGGGAGAATTCAGACAGTTATTATTATTATACTTATTTTTCATTAGATATGGGCAAAAACCTGTTTCAGTTTTGTATCACAATACAAGCTTTTTTGAATGGTAATATGGTGCAGTTCCACTAAAATCCTATAGGTGGTACACTCTAAACTATTCCTTCATTGGCGAGCAGCACAGCGTACTGTGAGGTAGGAGAAAAATTATTTGCCAAGTTTGTTTAGAATATCTAACATCTCTAATATCTAAACTCTCTATCTCTAATTGCTATGTCGACATTTAAGGTGAAACTTATCTCCCGCCAGCTGTTTTGATATGCATATTTGTCTCAGTGCAGCGATAAAGGTATTTCATGCAGGTGCTGGTCTCACAACATTTCCTTTGAACTTCCCAACTTTTTTGACATGCTGGCTGACTACACTGCCCCTACCATTTACAGTACGTTCATATTGCATCTTGTGGGAACATATGGGCATGACACATTAATTTCTGCATGCACGTACACGTAGTTAAAAGCAAGGATATTTCCGCCCTAACGAGCAACAGGTGACTTTTTTTCTGCACAATGTTTTTTTAACAAGAACTAGCATTTAAATTAGGATGTTCTCAACTTTATGCAAATTTGATACAACATGCAAAAAGATTAATTAACATAACTGGTGATTTCTTGAATCAATCCCATGAGGCACATGAGCCCATGCCTCTTCAGTTCCCCACTCACGACTTCAGTTCCTACATGCAATTAGGAATTGTGTCATTGGAAGAATTGTTTATATGAAACAAGATGCTTAATCTTTTGATCTGAAGAAATCTGTACGTTTACTTTCATCTCTTTTCCTCAAATAAAGCGTGCCTTACAGAAACGTTTGAATGTTAAAAAAAAAATCCAACCACTTTCACTTTATGCCGCATTTGTTTCAGGGGGATCTGTCATGTGATACAAATTGTATTAACCAAATAAACATTTTAATCGTTGTTTAAACATTCAGCTGTTAATATGGTTATACATTAAATGTCAATCTTTAAGCAGTTCCTAATCTCCCACAAGAGACAAACTACTAGTGACTGGAGCAACTTGACGACTGCTTGTATGAATGCATTGTTAGAAAAAGGGTTACCCGGCCTCAGAAATCACTAATTTAGGATGGTTGAAGGTTCTCATAGATACACTACCCGTCAAAAGTTTGTACAAAACTTCTAATTCACTGATTTTTGCTTCTTTTTACATTATGATTTTTTTTACATAAAATATACAAAAATCTTCTTGGAACAGTTGATATTGAGATGTGTCTGCTGAATATGCTCTGTAAAGCCTCCATAACACCTCTAATCTGAGGAAATTAGTGATTTCTGAGGCTGGTACAGTAACTCTAAATGAACTTCCTCTCTGCAAAGAGGTAAGTTTTGGTCTTGCTTTCCTGGGATTGTCTTCATAAAAGCCATTTTCATCATGGTGCTTAATGGGTTTTTGCAAATGCACTTGACATTGCTGTTCTTGCAAGAACTGTTCCTGAACAGCTGACTTTCATGTCTTAAAATAACAACTGAATGTTATTATTTTTTGGTATTGTTTCTTAATTGCATAATTCCATATGTGTTATTTCATAGTGGCTAAATCCTCAGTATTGTTCGAGAATATAGAAGATAAAATCGTAACTTGTGTCCCAACTATTTACTGATACTATAAAGCCTAAAAGGAAAACAACAACAACAAAAAAACCAGAATGTTGCTACTTGGAACCTTTTGAAGTGTGTTGCATGGCCTTGATCAGCATGTGAGGTTAAGCTCCTTTCCACAGGTCTTCAGCTTCTTGTGAGTGATAAAGGAAATAAATAGTATTATGTTGCATCTAAATAGTTATCAACATGTCTCAGTTTAGCATTACTAAAATCAAACAGAGTGAACACTATTAAAGTGGAGCATGTTTTTTGTCACTTCACTAGACACTTTTATAGTATAAAAAAGTTTAACATCTCTCTTTTAAAATGTTATACAATAAATGAAGAATTTACAGATGACTAAACAAGTAAAAATAGAAATGTGTCCCATACATACATACATACATCCAGGAACCTCTGCAGTCCACGTAGGGACCATGAAGGCCAATGGTGGTTACTGCTGTATTTATTCCCATTTTATAACTGTGGTAGGACCTCCGGTCAACATTCACATGCTCATTCAAACACTACAAGCAATTTGGAAATGGCAGTTAGACTAATCTGCATGTCTTTAGACTGTCAGAGAAAACCTTGGTGGAAACCCACCAAGCACGGGAATCGAACCCAGATGGGCGGTGCAAGGCAACAATCCTAATCACTAAGCCACCAAGATCTCTTAAAATGTTAAAATGCAAAATAATGTAGAAATTACTTATAACTATAAAACTAAAGGTACAGAGGATTAATATCCATCCATCTAGAGGCCTCTTTAGTCCAACTAGGGACCATGGAGGCCAACAGTGATAACCACTGTAGTTATTCTCATTTTATAAACATTCACACACTATGGGCACGGCAGTTGGCATGTCTTTGGACTGTGGTTGAAAACATGCAAACATCACGCACTGGCGGGAATCGAACCCGCACCCTGGAGGGGCAAGCCGACAGTGCTAACCGCTAGGCCACTGCGTGACCATAAAACTGCCACCTCTCCTTATTGACTTTGGGATATTTTGACAGCTTTCTTTATGTTAAAATATTGTCATTTGACCATATATTCATACGCACATTCACAAACTACAGGCAATGTGGGGACACCAATTAGCCTAATCTGCTTGTCTTTGGACTGTGGGAGTAAACCGGGGTACATGACGAAAAAACTGGGGAGAACATGCGAACTCCACGCACCGGCGAGAATCAAACCCACACCCTGAAGGTGCTAACCACTACGCCACTGTGCTACCATAACCTATCCCTCTGTACCAATGCCACTAGACACACCAAAGTCACCTCAGAAGTAGTGCACAATCCTTTTTGACTTAACTTGGCATTTTGACAGCTTTCTTTTCCTTAAAATATTGTCGTTAAATGCGACGTTTTGTTTTTTGTATTGTTATACTTGAAGGGTAGCACTACAGAAGGGTGTTATGCCAACTCCCGGTTCTACCTGTAGCTTAAAAAAAAATTTAAAAAATCAATGGCGGTCGCAGCAGGAAACTCCGCGGTCTCCTTACGGCCTCCAGAAACTGAGACAGAAACACACATACACACACACACACCTCTGGACTACAAAAAACGAGTACAAAAAGAAAAAACAGTGGAGTTAAAGCCAGGAATATTGAACTACAAAACCCAGTCCAAGCGCCGCAGGACACCCGAGGGGCAACACGAGCAAGTCGGCGGAGGAACAGCAACAGTGTCGCGCTAACACCGCTCTCCCATGGCAACAGTTTAAAATATATATATATATCAATAAACGGCGTGTAAGCTATGAAGGTTAGGCTTTAAATTCAGGTAGCTACAATGTAACGTCTTGTAAGTCAATGACACTTGTAAACTTGCACTTTGTAAAGTCGTGGTGTGTGTTTTTTCTTTTAAAGAAATAAAGTAATGAATGTTTCTCCTGCTGCACCAAGTCGCCCATAGCATGTCTATTTCATTTTAAACAAACATGGACAGAGCAGTAATAAACACCGTCCTGTTTAACGTTACAGGTTTGCTAGCTGGTGCTTTTGGGGAACAAACCACCGGGATTTTATCTAAAGTGTGTGTGTGTGTGTGTGTGTGTGTTTGTGTAATGGTAGTAATAATAAAACAAAGACACACAGCACTGAGAATGAGGTGTTAAATCATGTGATTCGTCTTTTATCAAACGGTTTAGAAACACAACCCAGACGCAGCGCTTTGCTAACCGACCTCACCGTCAGTTGCTGCGTTACCGGGTGTGTGTATGTGTGAACGCGCTCCGTACAGCACAGGGAAAGATCCAGTGAACAACCCCCGACTCACTCACCTTCACCGCAGCGTGGCATTCCCATACAGCACGCAGTGTGAACCCGAGCTCCGGATACCGCTGTAGGTAAATCCCTGGGTAAATCTGGCACCGAACCGAGCCCGGTTGGGAAACCCCAGCGGCGGAACGGGCTATCCACATCAGGACTAACAGCGGGGGCAGTGTTTCCGTGTGGAGCTCTGAGAGACAGAGAGAGAAAGAGAGAGAGAGAGGAAGGTGTAATACGGCGGTGACGCGCTAGGGGAACCAGGGGCACAACACCTATTCACTACAGCGTTATAACGCTTCATAACGCTGAGTCTGATCTACAGAATTCCACAAGTGGCTTTCTCAGTTTCACAAAGCAGGAGATTTATTTATAAGTGTTTCTAAACAGTACATTTTACAATCAATCTTAGCCAGTTGATTTCTGATATGTATAAATGATTTTTTAATGACAAATATGTGGCATATTTGTCAGATTCATATTATCACACTAATTTTAATATTACACAAAACAAACCCAATTAAATACAAAATGCAGCTAAAAAATATATTTCATGTATTAAGGGATAAAAAGCTGAACAAATCATTCCCACCCTTCTATGTAAGGATCAATTTAAGTTTTTTCTTTATTCAGCAGGTCTGGTAGTAATCAGGCCTGGGTGTTGCAAGTGAAACTTAACTCAGCTTTCCAAAAAAAACAAACAAACAAAAACAAAAAAACACACAGTTAATTCATGATTTAGCAAGGGGGCAATTACTTTTTCACATAGGGCCAAGTAGGTTTGGACAGCTTTTTGCAAATTAAATTATTCTATATATTTTTTAATGCACCTTGTATTTGAAGTATCGAATATGTATGTCAAATATGCAATAAATAAATAAGTCAGGAAGGGGCAAATACTTTTTCACGGCACTCTGTATATATACTGTAATTACACAATACCACGAGTTTGGACACACCTTCTAACTTTCTAATTCCATGTTTTTTTCTGATTTTTATTTCTTTCTACATTGTAAAATAATACTGAAGGCATCCAGAATATGCATTAATTTCTTTTGAACAGTTGATATTGTGACATGTCTGCTTCTTATGCTCTGTAAAGCCTTCATAACGGATCTAATCTGAGGTGCTGTTAATTGGCGATTTTTGAGACTGGTAACTCTAAATTAACTTCTCCTCTGCCGCAGAGGTTGTTTAAGTTTTGGTCTTGATTTCCTGGAATGGTCTTCATGAGAGCCAGTTTAATCATGGTGCTTTATGAGTTTTGCAAATGCGCTTGATAATATTGTTCTTGCAAGCTGTGTCCTAAAATAACAATTGACTGTTGTTGGTGTTATTACTTAATTACCTAATACTATATGTGTTATTTCATAGTTTGGAAATCTCCAGCATTGTTCTAGAATATTGAAAAGAAATCACAAATTAAAAGGTGTGTCTAAACTTTTGACTGGTACTTTATATATTTGTGTTGACGTTTCCTTTTAAACCTGTTTTACGTGTTGATTTAAATGGGTCTTTGTCTAATATGTATGCATTTGCATTTTTAATAAATCCGAAACTAGTCTTTTGATGCTGCTGAGCGCTGTCTGAACATGTGTGTGTGCATGTTCTCTCTCAGCATCTGCCAGTCTAAAACTTCGATTTAGGCTTCTTCTTTGATTGGACAGGACATGATTTAGAACTGAGTTTTCAGTACAACCCTGAGGTAAGAATTGCAGCTTGGAGTTGGTCTGATGCAAAGAGGGGCACACAGCTATTGGGCATTGTCAGATTTGGGTTGGTTCAGATGTCAGACTCTTAAACTAACTTCATTGTACACCTCTATTAAGTAGATGATTCCTAAAATTATCAAATCAGTGTCTGTGATAGCCAACTCTTCAGCAGATTCCTTGGAAACTCCTAGTGCTCATAGGCCTGGTACCTGCTGCATTTTAGTTTCTGGACCATGTGGGAATTCTGACATGTTCGATACAGTTCTCCCACCAATTCTCAGGACTGGTTTTGTTGGTGCGTCTTTGAATTATTTGTAGTTTCAATTCAATTCAAATTAATCCATATGTTTTCCTCAGGGTTTTTCAGTAACATGTCAGTAGATGTATACCAAATTGTCTGTAGGTGTTGATGGACTGGCATCCTATTCTGGGTGTATTTTTTGTAAGATTCCAGATCCACTCAGACTTTGACCTAGATGGAATCTATGGGATCCATAGGATCTATCAAATACACTCTCAAAAGAAAGACTTACGCAAAAAAGTCTGAATATTATTTAAGTCTGAATATAAAATAATATTTCATAGTTTATGGCCAACTTTTAAAAATAAAAACGCTCTAGGACTAAGCACATTAATTAATTAAAGCTAAAGACATTGCATGTGAATTAAAAAAATAAATAAAAATTACTTTAGTAGGAAAAATAATGCTCGTCAACTGCGCTTGCAAAATGAATAATACTGAGATCGTATTTGAATATCTCAAAATTATGTTTCCCCTCACAAACACAGTAGGCTAATACTTGTACTGTATAATTGTTTTGCAATGAAAATATCTGAATAAATAAAGCTTTCATCTATTTTATACTGTATGGTCTTATTATTGTGGCTGATTGATTTACCTCCCACAGATTTTATTGGAGAAAATTAAATATATATATATATATATATATATATATATATATATATATATATATATATATATATATATATATATATATATATAAGGTCTTACGTCCTTGGTGCTTTGTGGTTATCATTTATGTTCAGAGCCGATGCTGGAGAAACGAAAAAATTGCAAAAACAATGTTAGTTAAGCCTAGGGGACTGTTAAAATGGAATGTAAATTATTTTATCTTTTGGGATCTTTGGAGAAGTTTATGGACCTACCTGTCTACATTCCAGTCTACCCGAATAGCCCCAGTGACCTTACAATGCTGATTAAAGATTAGATACTTTTTACCTGGGGAAATTAAATAAATAAATAGATAATAATAACTAGAGAGGTACATTTCCTGAAGAAAATGTGAGTGGTGCTTGCCGGGGCAAAACTTTGGAGACATGCTAACAACATGTTAAGCACTCCAGGATCATGATATCAGCATTCTAATGATGTAGCTAGAAACATGCCAATATAGTTAGGATAATGCCAGCTACATGCTAATTAGCTAAACACCATGCTAGGAACATGCTAAGCACCCTAGCATCATGATATCAACATTCTACTGATATTGCCAACAACATGCTAATATAGTTAGCATAATGCTAGCAACATGCTAATGAGCTAGACGGCATACTAGCAACGTGCTAATCAGACTAGCATCATGCTAACAACATGCTAATCGTGTTAATAGCGAAATGCTAATATAGTTAGCATAATGCTAGCGACATGCTAATATTGTTAGCATCATGCTGGCAACATGCTAATATAATTAGCATAATGCTACCGAAATGCTAATATTGTTAGCATAATGCTAGCAACATGCTAATCGTGTTAGCCACATGCATGATAATGATGTTGCTAGGGGGCGTGGCTTATGACCATCATGATGAATGCGAAAGACTGATTGATTGCCTGAGTAAAATGAGCCCACCCCCATGTCTCTACGACAGTGGGATCCACAGTTAAATTCACTTTAAAAGTTCCTATGGAAGTTACTATTGCATGTTAATTGCCCCCTGCTGGGGCAGTTTACAACTTAGAAAAGTCATGTCAAGCCCCCTTTCCCTGAATAAACCCAAATAAAATAAATTCCAGAATGAACCACACAATTTGCCACCCGTTTCATGGGTCTACGACGAACGAAAAGTGACGAGTCATGCACCAAATTCCCCATTAAACCTATACACTCTTGTGGGGTATGTTCCAACACAGATTTCAAGCCTCTTCAAATGTCGTGAATTTGAGATTTCTACTAAATCTAGAGAGGGGGGGGGGGGGATACTATCCCCTCCTGCGGGGTCTGTCTGACACAGCTTGCCAGCCTCTTGAGATTTGGTAAACTTAAGATTTCTATCAAATTCTCACTCTGCGCTTTAATCCGTCAAAATTGGTATCAATGATAAGTCTATGGGATTTTTTGGGGTGGTCAATGACCCCCCCCCTTAGAAATGTCTGAGCACCCCAATCCCGAATAAGCCGCACGATTTGACATCTCTTTCATGGATCTACGACAAACGATACTCTAGTAGATATGCGCCAAAGTCTGCATTATAGGTCAATGGGGCAAATTTGGGCACCTTTTCTGCCCCGGGGGCAAAACTTATACCCTCCTGTGGGGTATGGTCTGACACAGGTTGCAAACCTCTACAAATGTGGTAAATTTGACCATTCTACAAAATTCCCTCTCTGCGCTACAATCCGTCAAAGTTGGTCTCAATGTTAAGTCTATGGGACTTTTCGGGGGCAATTAACCGCCGACCCCTTAGAAAAGTCATAGCACCCCATTCCCGACCAAGCCGCACGTTTTGACACCTCTTTCATGGGTCTACGACAAACGGTGCGGGACTAGTTACGCGCCAAACTTTTGTACGGAAGAAGAATAATAAGCCTGTGAGATTATAATAGTAGTGCTTCGTTTCGCAAGCACCACTAATAATAAAAACTGCTATTATTTAAATTTAATAGGAATGCCTGTTCAACTTCAAGATGCAGATTCGTAACAGTAAAGTAAATAAGAAATGTATGCAAACGTTATATTTTCTATCAGATTAGTATATTTAGGTCATTGCAGTTGTGTAAACAGAGTTTATCCGGTTTCTCAGAGACCCCCTGACGTGTTATTTATTGCCAGGGATTAAATCGGGGTGAAGCTGTGTCAGTGGTTTTGTGCAGTCCATGCCCCTTCTTTAGAGACCTAGCATGCCCCGCTTTCTACACCCCCCTCCGCTTGCATACATGTTATTTATGACTGGGTATTAAAAGAGGTTGGGGTCATACCGAGTTCATAACCTATGACATTTCCTTTCTTCAACCCTCAAGGGATACACAAACATGATGGGCCATTTGAATTAACCACCATTGAGTTAATCAGTTTGCTTTCTTTACGAGACCGGGTGTAATGAAGACGTCGGGTGATGATTAGGGTGAAGCCGTTAGAGCGAATGAGCTGTCTTGGCCTCACTTCATTTGTGGGCATTTGTAGCTCTGTCACACAAGCTGCTCTGTACAAGTGTCCAGATATAAAAGAAAACAAACATTGAAATAGATTTCACTGACTTGATCTTGGGAATTCATGTGGAACTTCTTTATTATCAGGAAAGACTCCCCCCTTATGGCAAACTGTATGTATTGCAGACCTTTTATCAGCTGTTTAACACAAACTATACAGTTTAATTATCACAAGCTGACCTATTATTCATCATAATTTAAATTTAAATAATCAGAAAAATATTTAAGGATTTTTTAAAATTAAGGTATGAACCAAATTGTGACCATGTGTTAGATTACCACTTTATTTAATGGTCTATAGAGGGCACTGTAACTTCATAATATAATGAAGTCCATCTCAAGTCACCTTAAAATCTAGAAAAATGCAAGTTATTAATGATTCAGACATAAAGGAATTGTTTTATAAAGAAGCTTTGTAGAAATGCAATATTTCACTTATTGTCTTAAAATATTTTTTTATTGTTGTAAATACACAACTAATAGTAATTTCACTTACAAAAATATATATGTGTACATCTTTCACTGTATTAGTGAAAGTTACTTACATCAAAACACATAACTAAAACTTCTCTAAATTTAACACTGGTCTGTAGAATGTCATAAATAAGCTATCAGATTCAAATAACAGCTGAAGAAGTCCATGTCAGGTGAGAATGTTATCAGGAGCTTCAAAACTATCGCCTGTAGTTGGTGTTTGTCCTGGCACATACTGTATATCAGCTATAAACATAAAAAATATTACAATCAAAACTACCTAGGTTTTAGCTTTCCCTTGTGCCATTAGAACAGCTCTGCACCAGAGCAGGTCCTTTAAATCACAAGATCAGACTTGTTTGTCCAGTACATCCCATGGATGCTCGATCGGCTTGAGATCTGGGGAATTTGGAGGCCGAGTCAACAACCTTGAACTCTTTGCCAGCATTGACTTGTTTTTTCAGCAATTTGTTTTACATAGGCTTTTCTGTGGGATTGAACCAGACAGACTAGACTTCACTCCCCACAGGTGGGTGCCCATGATCCTCTCTATTTTACTAGTATGTAGTTGATAATCAATGAAATTCGATTCGCTTTGCTGAGTTGTTAAAGTTGTGGCTGATCAATATTTTAAAGAAATAATTTCTCCTTGCTAAAAAAATAAAATAAAATAAAATACTGCCATCAAATGAGTATAAAACTTTAAATGCGCTTTAGAGTTCAGTGCCACAGCCTGCATAATATGAGAAAAAAGTAGCTAAGTAGCTTCATATTTTAATTTGAAAACCTATATGTATTATATGATTGTTAGGAACCTCCACTAGAGGTCACTATTTCTGTCTGTCTGTAGTTTTTGTTGGTCAACTCAGTTTCCCAGAAGGCACCTCAGTCAGGTGATGAGTGCTCACCTGAACTGAGGTGGCTCATTAAGGTCCAATGAATAGCAGTTTGTTCTAGGAAACTGGGTCGAGTATTGTTTTTTGGTGTATATGTTTGTTTGTATATACCGTCATGTGGGCATTCCTTTTGTTTGGTTTTTGTTTCTTTGAGTTTTCTATTTTAGTTATATTGTTTAACCTGTGTTCAAGAGGGCTCTAGTTTAGTTTTCTTTATACTCCTTGTGTTACTGGATTCATGGAGCTGTCCTGTTTCATGTTTAATTAGGCTGTGTCTCCTCCTGTGTAAGTACTGTTCTGTGTGTTGGTCTTCTTGTGTAGTTCTTTTGTCTGTTTGGTTTTGTGTAGCCACATGAGGGCCTAGTCGCTAGCAGGGTTAGCCGCTAGTAGGCCTTGGCTGCGAGTAGGGTTAGCCGCTAGTAGGGTTAGCCTCCAGTAGGCTAGCCTCTAGTGGGATTGACTGCTAGTGGTTCTGGTTGCTAGTAGGTTAGCCGCTAGTTTGGAATAACCTCATGTGAGCTTTGCTTCTTGTGTTCTGTTTCCTTATTAGGTCAATACTAACTCCATTAGCTACTAACCCGGTTCGGTCAGCATCCAGCGTCCCCAGTATTCCATGTAGCTACTAACCTCACTAACCACTAACCCATCTGGTCTCTAGTCTCTGTTGCCCCTAGCCCTGTCTCGCCAGTCCTGTCTCCTGGCTGGCCCTGTCTCGCCAGTCCTGTCTCCTGGCTGGCCCTGTCTCGCCAGTCCTGTCTCCTGGCTGGCGAGACAGGAGACCGGACTGGCGAGACAGGGCCAGCCAGGAAACAGGACTGGCGAGACAGGGCCAGTCCTGTCCCGCCAGTCCTGTCTCCTGGCTGGCCCTGTCTCGCCTCCTGGCTGGCCCTGTCTCGCCAGTCCTGTCTCCTGGCTGGCCCTGTCTCGCCAGTCCTGTCTCCTGGCTGGCCCTAGTTTTAGTTTACGTTTGTGGTTTTGGTTTCTTTGCTTATTGTCTTTATTGTTTTGTAAATAAAGACTATTTCTGTTTCATCAACCCCTCTGCGTGCATGCCTACCCTATATGCCCACAGCAACTACATCAGCCGGTCTAGCCAGCCACTACCACCAGCTAGACCCATGATAGAGAACATTTTTCAGCTTAATTAAATATTTTAACATTGCAAAAACATTATTTCCCGATAAAGTTAGACAAAATTTTTTTTTACATAATTTGGACTATGAATTGAACTGATTTAAAAAATATAAATGTTTCATTTGTTAAATTAAATAATTTTAAACATTATCTGTATGATAAACATTAAATAGCTGTTATGTTTTGGTTTAATTGTTTCCCACGTGTTCTGTAAAACATAGTTTTCTGAAAATCTCAGTACAGTGTTAACACTTAATAATTTTATACATTTTGCAGCAGGTCTACAGCTGTTAAATTAGAAAAGAAAAAGATGTATTTTTTTCTTTACATTTTTTGGTATCTGCTGCAGAATGAATAGTTTTTGAATAGCACAGTGCTGACCAAGTTTACTTCTCCATGGCTCCACTTTATCCACACCTGGATAGTCATGTCTTTCAGCATGATAATACACGAAGACACAAGGCACGTATCATTACTGAATGTTTCCAGGAGCATTCCAGCAAGTCTGCCGTGCCTCACTGGCCTGCTCTGTCCTCAAATCTCAACCTTATCCAAAATCTTTGTCATGAACTCGAATGACCTGTTTGCAGCAAAACAGCTGTCCAATACATAGTGATATTTTAAGAATATTTGAATAATACATTAATGTATTATAGCTCATAGCACATATGAGTTTGCCAGTTTTATACTTTATTTTATAAAGACATTTATATTTTTCACATGATTATGACATAGTAATGCGTTATGTCTGAAAGATTTAGTTATTTCTAGCATATAAACTTACAGTACTGTAGCTAACCCATTTGTTGATAACTTGCTCTTGAATTAGCAAGAACAGTATATTTACAGTATATCTCCTGTTCCTTTATGACAACCACATACATTCGTTTGATTTTGATCACATGGTGTTACTATTAAAGCTTAGAAATAACATTCACATAGCCAGTGGAACAAGAAAAAAAAAACACCTGGTAAAAGTAGGTCTATTAGTAGGCATTATGCCATTAATATGTAATTTATTATGATTGCAGTTTGTGTTGCTTTGGTGCCATGTTATCATAGTACAGTTACATTTATTTCATAACACATTGTGTGTTTGCATTAATTTTACCATGAAGTTTTTTTTTTTCGTACATTAATATGTATCTTTCACTTGGATGCATTAATGTAGTGCACTATTATATATTCATCCATTCATCATTAGCAACCACATTATGCTAGTCGGGATCACTGTGGATTTGGAGCCTATCGCAGGAACCATGGGCACGAGTGGTGAACACACCATGCACACACCTTCAAACACACATCGAGGCAACTTAGCATATTGTAGGTAGTCCATTTTCTGGCATGCTTTGGAAGGCTGGAGAAAAACAGGGATCCTCTAGCAAACCTACATAAACATGGGGAAATCATGTGAAACTTTAAAATGTAAACAGGTGTAAAAACCTGAGCTGAGGATTTAACCAGGTACCATGAATTTAGCCATTAAGAACTACTAATATACATTTCTTAAAGTTTGACTTGCATGCTATATAATACTGAAAAAATATACTATACTATGGTCAAATATTTGTGAACACCCCACTATCACACGCGTTTTTTTTATAGTCCGTACACGTGCCTCCGCCATATCGGGTGATGGATAATACCCACCCTGAAGATATATCTGTTGCTCTTTTGGAAAATTACTTAAGGAGTTGGGTTGTCAGCTTGATGCCTGATTGTCATTCACACACTATGGGCAATTTGAAAATGCCAGTTAGCCTAACCTGTCTTTAGACCAAAGTACCAGGTGGAACTATAAGCATGTTTTCAGACAAAACATATTTAATCACGTATACGACAATATTTAATCACGTTACTCATATATACGTATATAACAAATATATTCACACTAAATACTAAATATAATTTTTAAGAACCTGTAAGGTTTGTTGCTAAAAAATTAAATGGAAAATCATATGGGATGAACTATGAGACATAGAGGGCCCGAGGAAAGTGAGATGCTTTTGCACATAAGATCACAACACTTACACCGCATGAAGAAAAGTTTAGCCTTGGCCAACTCAGATAAGAAATATACAAACTTGAGGAGAGATGCCACACTGAAGCGTAGTGGGGTGACTCAAAGTATGAATGGGCTGTTGTAGCTGAGAGGCACTCATTATTTCTTATCAGGAAACAACCAGATAAACACAACACACTCATGGTTAGTGCAAAGTACAGTTTAACTGGCTGCATGAATAAAATGGATATGGACCACTGGAGAAAAAGCACTGAATAATATCAAAAAGCCATATAGTGATATATCAAATGAGTAATAATAAATTGAGGTATATAGCCACATCAGCGCGATCAACAAATGGTGGAGAAGATTAGATAAGAGACATGAGCAAGTTACGAATGCTCAAGAAATAAACAATTTAACAGAAAGGGAGATGCTCACCCATGGTCTGTCTCCGAGTAACTGTATGAAAACATTAAGCACCTCCCAACTATTTTTTAAAATAAAATCAACGAAGACGGTTAAAAGATGATAGGAATATAAAACAAGGAGAAAATGATTATAATGGGAAATTGATAGAAATTACATACGCCATCTAGTGACAGGAACAATAATGTAATACGGAATGGCAGAAGAGTTAGATTATAATGGAGACAATTTCCAGAGTAAGATAAGCGATAATGGGTGACCTTGATGGACAGAAGTAAGAAAAAATAAAAAGATCAAGTGGATTGGTAAAATTTGGTAAAAGTTACCGGAACAGTGACTTAAGTTGGTAAGAGAAAAAGAAAAAACATAGGGAGGTTCCTCCCTCAACCAACAGTATATAAAGTGTATGCATTGTATTGCTTTTCAGTCTGCTCTTTGCCTGTTCTTGAAACAGCTGGCTTCTTAGCCTGTTCTTGAACTGGCATTGGGTGAGCTCACTTGGGCTTTGTTGCGGCAATAAACTTCAGCTTACTTCATCCAGATCAACTGACTGCTGAGTCTTGGTTTTTGATAATATTATAATTTGAATTACAGCTTATGTTTGAGCGCTGAAGTGTGACAGGTAACAGTGGAAAATTTAAAATCTCCCACAGAACCCCACCAAACAGGCTCGTATGCAATGGAGGTGCAAGGCCACAGTGCTAACCACTAGACCACTGTGCTGATGTCACAAATTTGGAGGACAAAAATATATATATTGCATACTGGAAGGTTCCAGCATGACAATGGCCCTGTGAACATACAATAGCAAGCTCCATGAAGACATGGTTGTTTGCAATGCCATCATGGAAGAACTTGAGCGCTATGACAGAGCCCTGACCTCGATCCCACTGAACACTCCTCACCCCATCCGAATATTGCCCTTGTGTCAGAATGAACACAAGTCTTACACTCACACTCAAAATCTAGTGGTTTGTCTATTGTTGTGTACATTGCGATTTCTACTGACTGTTTCTCCTTTTTTAAATACCTTATAAATATAAATTTCATTACTGACTTAATTTAGGACAAAGTTTGGCAAAATAATTGTACCTCATATGAAGATGGTACAAAGATATATATATATATATATATATATATATATATATATATATATATATATATATATATATATACAGAGAGAGAAAATGTCTTGTCCGCATAGAAGGACAATCAGGTCCCTGGAGGATATAGTGTCTATAAGCATGACAAAGATACAACAGAAGTATGGGGATGTACACGTTGTGGTGTTTTGACAGCACTATTTTGGTGTCGGCTTCCGTGCAAAAAAATGCAGCACAGTTTCTTATCTAGTGGCTTGAATCACGTGTATTAGTCTCCTGGCCTCAGGGGCATTGATTTGGGGAACCCTCATACGGGAAATATGGCTTGCAACATACTGCTGCAATCACTGCAATCTCTCTCTCACTTCACGCCATGCCTTGATCGATTAACGCGGGACCGTGAATGTCACGTGTGAAAAGGGCGCGCGCGCATTAAAGGCCACAGGTTCGCGTCACGCGCGTCTCTGACAAGAGCGCCGTCCGCGCGCGCAGATGGCCGCTATTCAGCGCTCGCGCGCGCGACGCCTCTGACGTCACCGCATTCATCAAGCGCGCGCGGTAGATGAATGACTCCCCTCTGCCTGAGGACACGAGTCTTATGAGTTTAGGGATCGCGGGTTTTTACAAAAGGCCACGCACAATTAAGAGGCAGTGGGAAGAAATCAGAGGCCACACATATGCACCGATTACTGGGTCACGGCCTTTTTTTTTTTTTTTTAAGTTGTAAATGTGTCTTAAATAGTGGTGGAATTGCTTGCATGCAGTAAATCTCACGTGCACGGTTGTTTACTTTATTTATTGCTGTCATAGCATAGTTTAAATAACTACAAGGCCCGGTGCCATAGTGAGTGTTGAACTTGTGGCAGGAAAAAAAGAGCACAAATTTGTGTCCAGGCACTGTAAAAAGTGTCAAGCCTGACCTTTCTTTATAATTGTTTGGTTTACTAAAATGAGCAGCATTTTCATCTTTAATCTAAGGAAACACAAATGAATAAATTCAGTTAAAAAATGTTTTTGCATTGTTTGCATAAGTGGCCATTTTATAGTAAAACTTACATAAAAGGTACACTACATGCACAACATAAAACCTACACCTTATATGATACATGCACTACATATGCCCATACATATGGATGCCCATACATATGGATAAGCATGGATGGCTTTATCAAAACCCTGCGATCTATTTTTATCTCCTTTAATCATCCCCAGTAGACAAAATCATTCTGTATATGTAATTTGTATGCGACTTACAGTGTCTCTATTCAGGGTGCATTTATTTTTCCACTCGCTTAGCAGAAATAAAAGATATAATAGATTGATAGCCCATGGAGTGAACAGGAGATTTCAAAAATGGCTGAGAGTAAATTAAAACCCCACACTGAATTGTTAACGCGGCATGTATTTGGTGCGTGAGCGTTAATGCATGCATGGGTCCAGTGTGTACAGATGGTCTGAGCGTGAGCCTGAATAAGGCCGAGTCTATCCGGCCTCTCTCAATATGCGAGTTAATGAGAACAGACTGACTTTCTTTTTTTCCCCCCCTCAACATTCCCTTTCTTCTCTCGGTCTGTCTTCCTCTCACCCCTCTCAATCTATTTCCATCTGTTTGGAGACAAAGGGCTGTGAGCCAGCTCCAGCCTGGGTCCCTGCTGGTGAAGTAGGCAGGCATAATGTGGTCCATCCCGGGGGCCACATTTCAACACATGGATCTGCCTTTGTGTCTTGCTGCTTGTATGGCACACACCGCACACACGTACAAGCTCACGGTTTACAACAGAAACACACCTCTGATGGTTACGAAGAGCAACAAAAAAAGGTAAAAAAAAAAAAAAAAAAAAGATTGGGGGTGATGGGTTGTTCAGAGGCATTGAAGACTGAGCGCACTTATAATGAAGGTGCACAGACAGAACAGAACTACATCTTCACCCCCCCCCCCCCCCCCCCCTTTACACTGAGATGCTTTTTCCAGACCTGTGGACATATGGCTGCTTGTTGTCATGTTTTCTCCTCCAGCCAGAAGACAAGGTGCTCTCCATTGGAACAAAAGGGAAATGTGTCTGTTGGCCCATTTCAGGTTTTTGCACAAGCCCACCTGAATGAACACAGAGTGTGCAACTCCCAAAAAAGAGACAATGGTGATTATGGTTGTGGGTCCGTCTGTACACTTTCTGACATATGGTCACTTGTAGGCCTTTGCCATTACATAATCCATGGTGAAAAGAGGTGCAATATGGCTCTTTCTCACACACACATACACACTCGCGTTGCCCACACTGGCAGATTGCTCCTGCCCACAGCAGGGCTACAGCTGGCAGGGGCTTTGGGTTGGAATACACACAGAAGATGAGAAGGAATGGAAGAAATAGATGTATGGCTAAGCACACATGGCCAAATGAGATAGCAAAGGAGAAAAGCATTAACAGTTAAAAAGTAGAAACATGTTTGAGTGCTGATTGATTACTGCAATCAATTCCAGGTGAAAAGTTATATATATATATATCACTGTGGTCAGTGCTTAGTCATTATTCAAGCAGCATACACAATTCATTTTAATTATACACTAGATTTTCAGCCTATAACGTTAAAAAAACACACACACACACACACACAACTAAAAATCTAAAAATGTCTCATGTTGGTTTTTTGAGGTTAGACCTTGAACATGGAAAGAGCTCATCTTTTCAACAATGTGATGAATTACAGAATGACTTAATCAGGTAATTGCTCAAATGTTAAACGATCAGATCATTAAACGACCAGAATGCTTTTAATAATTAAAGCTACAGGATGTAAGAGTTTAAAATGTCACACTGAACGACAGACATATCCTGAGATGTGACACCAGTGGTGCACTGGCATACTATTGAGTACAGCCATATACTTTCTGGTGTAGTGGCCTCGCACCTCCAGGGAAGAGGGTTCGATTCCTGACTGCATGTTTTCCTCCGCGCATGGTGGGTTTCCTCCATGTACTCCAGCTTCCTTCCACAGTCCGAAAACATGCAGAGTAGGATAATTGGTCATTTCCAAATTGCCCTTAGTGTGTGAGTGATTGTGAGAGCGTGTGCTTGTGCCCTGTGATAGATTGGCACCCAGTCAAGGGTGTATCCCGACAATCGAGTCCAATGAAATAGGCTCCAGGCCTACTGTGACCCTGTACAGGATAAGTGGTATAGAGAACAAATGAGGGAGTATGCTTTCTGTCTAACCCAATTATTTGTGAATCCAAGGATATAATTATTTGCTAATGTTTTCCTTATTATATCCTCGTTGGCTTAAGATGTTGGTGTGGGGGGGGCGCTGTAGCCTATCCCAGGAGACTTAGGGCACATGGCAGGGTACACCCTGGACAGTGTGCGAATCTATCGCAGGGCACAGACACACATACATCTGTGATAAGTTCTGTACCTCAACAAATTCACATAACAAATTGATAATAATATGAATTCTACTATACAGACACATGTTCTATTATTCACTTTTGATTTCTAAAAACAATGAATGCACTGTCTGTCATCATGAGAAAACTCCTAAATCCATTTCCCTCATTATAGTATTACTTTGACTCTCCCTGTGATTGCTGCTTGGTTTGTTTACCCGCTGACACTCTTCCACTTACTTTCCTCTGATTGCCTGCCTGTCATCATCACAACTACTCAGACCTCTCCTGCGTCTGAAGATGGCGGCGTGATGACAATTGACATATCTGAGCTGACGTATGAAGTATGCATCAAAACTCCCTGCCAATTCCGACCCGACAGCTCTGACACGGCGCGTACTGTGAATTGCTGTTACAAAAACCTTATGCAATTCTGTATTGTAATTTATTTCGTCCCTGACTTAGTAATTATGTCTGTTGTAATTTGAACAGAAAGCTTTAATTTGAAAATCCCATCTCTTCTAAAATTATAATTCAAACTAAATACATGATTCTGATCATCTAGAAAAACATCATAAAACTGAGTAGATTATTATTATCATTATTATTTATTTATTTATTTATTTATTTTTTACAGCTAAAGCTGTTCTAGTGTCTCTGAAATATGAAAACGAATCACAATGGCACATGGATGATTAAATCCTTTAAGAACTCTCAGTTTCATGCCCATAGCTACCCTGTTAAAAGCATATAAAGCCCTGGATTACCAGAGATACCCTCTCAGACTCTCTCAGGTGGCCTTGTGTATGAGTGCCTAAGTGAATCAGCGAGTGTGAGACTTAGTGTGTTATCATAATGAAAAGAAAGCTAAGAAAGAATATTGGCCCCTGCTCGTAAATTGTCCAACTACGGTATGAGCATGGTACAGTACTACTGCATGCAAAGTGCGTCCCAAATTCAACACAACTGTCTCAATTAATTTGTCTATTCAAATTAATTAATCGAAAGTTCAAAGTATGCATAAATGGCATGACTGTTTTTACAATATTGACAAAGCCAATTAAAATAAATGGCAATATACGCAGACAAGCATTAACCACAAATTAAGAACAACTTTAAGAGTCATCGTTTGATTTCTTTCTTTTATAAATGGAGGGATCTGCACCCCTCCATGTAACTCTCCTTCGTTAACCAGGCTCAGGACAACAGGCAATTTGGAAAAATCAGTTAGCCTAATCTGCCTGTCTTTGGGACTGTGGAAGAAAATCGGAGTAGCCGGAGGAAACCCACTTAGCATGTGGAGAACGTGCAAACTCCAAGTACACAGACCTGATTCAGGACATGAACCGATAACCTTACAGTACTAAAACACTTAACATAACACTATGCTTCCCATGGTACCACCAAAATCACAGGTATTCATTTATGTTTTTTACCCCTAAACCTGATTATGTACCTGATTCACAAAATTGGAGAAAATAAGAGAAAATTAAGATAAGTTATTATTGTTTAATTTTTATTACAGAAATCAATAGCTGAAAGGATATAACATTAATGATTCTCTATTGACTCAACTATACACTCGGATGAAGAACTTTTTTACATGATACAGCACCTTATACTTTTCTGAAAACTTGGTTTCACCTCCTACATGTTCTGAAGCTCTTGGTTTGCATGGGCGTTTTAGACTTTCACCTGATACGTCTCTTTGCGCACTACACTTTCCAACCAATTGATTCAATGGCTCCGAACACGCTTCAGCACTGTGGGATTTCCGGACAGGAAGCTGGCAATGCTCTCTTTTATGCATCAGTCTGACCATAGCTCAGTTTATCCTGATGCTTAACTCTTAAAGAATGGGATTAAAGGTTCAAGTATTCACTCATCTTTTGTAACTGTTTTATCTTTGTCTGCGCAAGTGTGGAGCCAATCCCAAGTTTTCGGGCACAGAGTCAGGGACACGTCACCTCACATAGGACCATTACAATTACAAGCAATTGAAAAAAAAAAAGAAACTTGAGCTGTTAAATGTCTGAACTTTAAAATGGCAATTAAAGTTATACAATCTTGTCCCAGTACGGTTTCCACAGAGGAAAGAAACCAGAAAGCCCAGATGAAACACTGTGAACATGTGAAACGAGTGTCACAAATCCTTATATGTGGAGTATCCCATTTAAATGAACTCAGCAAATCGTTTCAAGATAAATGTTGATTGGAAGCTTCTTACTGTCACTTTAAAGCCTGATTCCCTCAGGATCACACCACCGTGTTTACATCCGTGTTGCATAACCTGCATCAAATATTTATCATCTTTCATATACATGAAAGGAAAGCAATCAGAAGGTGCTCTAACACTGCTGTAGGTGTGATGCACCGGAGATGTCATTTTATTTCAAAAGCTTATAAAATGTCAGTTTAATTCATTGAAACATTTAGTCATTTTTTAACAGGATGGATGATACAGGACGCTTTCATACACATACATTTCCATCTTCCACTTTGTGTGTGTGTGTGTGTGTGTGTGTGTGTGTGAGTGTGTGTGTGCGTGTGCGTGTGTGTGTGTGTGTGTTTCCCACGGGAGGTGCCAGACGGCCAGTAATTTGGTTGTCTTGGCTCGTCTGGAGTAACACCTGCCCCCTCTCTGGGGAAATGGCCTTTCAGCCAAGAGGGAGGAAGACAAGGAGCAAACACTTGCAGGATAAAAAAAAAATTAATAATAAAATAAAGTCACACTATGAAGCTAAATCTCGATGACTGACCATTTTTCCATTCCATATTGGTGTTTTCTGCAAGTGAATATTTCACATTTCAAACAGAAAGAAGAGAGCTGCCTAAAGGCTCCAAAATTAACTAGAGCTGACAAATGATTTCTCCAGAGACAAATAAATTAATAAATTGACCCACAAATGTTGGCTATTTTTACTCACATCTTTTGCAGATAAAGAAGCTCAAAGCAAAATGCCTCGGCTGACATACAGTGCACAGAGTGAAAAAGCACACATGCACAAACAAAAACCAGGAGACTTTTTGCAATTTATTTTACAGTTGTTTTATTAAAAAAGAAATCACCCCACCAGTAAAATATGAAAAGAAATGTCTTTGTTTAAAAACCAGCTGTCACAGCAACTCTACTACAAAATATGTGCATAAAGCAATAAGGGCGAGACCCTGAAAAGACAAGAATTCTTTGGATAGCAGGTATGGTTCTTTCCCCATTATAAAATAAAACATTGTATTATTATTATTATTATTATTATTATTATGAACTGAACATTTTCAAACTGCGACACAGAAAAAAACACCGAAGAACAAAAAAAGACTTGTCATGTTACAGTATATTTGGTCGCATCAGGAACTCCCACTTAGTCATTATACCACATCAACCATAAGGGGAATTACTGCTGGGAAAAAAAATACATTTATAACACCTGTTCATTCTGTTACTGTAAGTTTTCGTTCTAGCTGAAATTATAGCAGCCTTAGAAGATTCACATTAAACTACTTTCAGAGTTGGAGAGGGGGGAAGAATCTGATTTTGTTTCTTTTCAGAGTAGCCTAATCTCTATTTTTGTTTCTGCACAAAATAAATATACGAAATATTAACAAACGCCAAAAAAGTGCAGTTATATATATTTTTAACTTCTTGTGTATGTGCATGTGCGTGTATGTGTATGTGTGTGTGTGTGTGTGTGTGAAAATTTGAACGTCACAGTCTAACACATACGGTAACGTCGTTTACGCGATAGCCTACATTACAAACACCCAGCATTATTGTACAGTTTAAAATAACGATTTAAAAGCATAAATAAATTAATGAATAAATAAATAAATAAACACATCGATAGGATAAAAGTGCAGATAAATAAATAAACAAGTAAATATTTTTTTAAAAATTGTTCTAAGTGGCACTTGTACATACCTTGTTTTTCTTTCTTTTTTTCTCAATGAAAAACAAAAACAAAAAAAAACAACATGTCAGATCTATACCAGGCGACTAATCGGTCTGTGTTCAATCTCAGTGCAACTGGTGGTCTACAGCCCCTGCTCTCTCTCTCTCTCCACTTGTTTACACTGTTATAACGTCATTCCAGTGATTTTTTTAAGGTCCCTCTCGGCGTTCTTGCATCTTTGTTAGGATGTCTGGCCTACAGCAAAGGACCGCAGTCAAGTGTTTTTAATGGTGCACGACTCTTGGAGCTCTCACCATGCGTCTCTCTATCCGACTGGATAAATTCGTATGCGCAAACTGTTCTGAGTTCAGTTCTACAACCGCACAACTGGTTCACTCGACTAAGCCCCCCGATTCTAAATCTGGTCTCAGAACAGTTTCGGTTCCAATCGAATGCTTGGGCTTGTTATAGCGCCTCTACGTTTAAATAAAACCTTTAAAAAGTTCTTATCCTAATCCCTAACCTCTGTCTAACACTTTTTTTCGAGTGAGCAGGTAAGTTTACCTAGCCTATTCATATAAAAAAATCATCTTATTTTTTTGTCCATTCTCCCAACTAAACATCCAACACGTGGTTCAAGTAGGAGATGTAACAAATAGCCAGTCTAAGGATCTCGATCTTGGAGAGCTTCTTGTCAGGAGGCAGGGTGGGCAGAAGCTTCCGCAGCTCACCGAAAGCCACGTTGAACGCCTCGACCCGGATGCGCTCCCGAGTCGCGTGCGCTGAGCGGTACTTGGCCGTAGCGCGCCTGCGCCGCCGCTTTTCCTCGCGCGTGAGCGGCTGCGGCGCGAGCGCTTTGGCTTTGCCTTCGGCGTCCGTGCTGAGCTCCTCGGACATGCAGCCAGCCTTCATGTCGCTCAACACGCTTTCGGCGTCCGAGTGGCTCCAGGGCAGCTCCGGGTCCGTCTGATCTGGGCTCAGCATCATATTTCCTCCCTTTTGTTAGATGATAGGCGCTTGAATACGGAGGTTTGACAGTTCTGAAGTTTTACAGGACCTAAAAGGAAGCACGAAATATAGGCTAGATTTCAATGCAATGTATAGAGTAAATAGATTTTAGAAGTTCATGGAAATTTGACACACATCACGGCATCCTAATGTTTTTTTTTTCTTCACTTTTTGGAGTCTCACCTACGGAAGAAAATATTTTAGACTACCTGTTGTGCAAAATAAAAAAAATAAAAAATGCATGGAATATTTAAATTATACAAACTGTGAGTTGTTAGCTTCCAAAACTCCATTCTGATAGTGAATCTGTTCTAGGGTTCTACCTAGAACCCTTGAAGGTTTCCCTTGTAGAATATTCTAACATTCCTTATATGAGTATTATTTAAGTAAATCTGCAACAAAAAAACCCCCCGAAACTTTAGATTTTTAAATCTGTATTTACATGAAAATAAATCTCACATTGAAAAGAAGTGTTATATAAAAGTAAAACAGATCATGCAAAAGCAACCTGACGTTTTCGTTCTCTTAAATGTTAAAGAAATTAATATCTAGTGCACGTTAACCTGCTTTCAATTTCTTCCTCTCTCAATTTATTTTGTTTTAATCAAATATACAAAGTTTCCAGATGAACTCTGTTAATTATATTAACTTCACAGCTTGCGTTTTTAATACATGCATATGCACGGTATACGTATTGTTCAGCACTAAACGGAATCATTGCAAATATGATAATTTTGCGAGTCTTTTTTTCCCGTAATTAAAATCATCCATCTGTCACGCGCTAACACTTGGCGCGTGCTGCGTGACAGGACAAAACGGAACCGGAATAATAAAGAGGTTCAAAAGGTTAACATCTGTTGTAGGAACTTTGGGTTTCGATCAGCATCAATTCTCCTCCCTAATAAACCGCACGTGCAAGGGGACATTTTCATGTAAAAGGTACATTCTAGTTTATCAATGAAACATTGTTGCACATTGTGCTTGAAAGGATTTTCGTTTTAATTACAATATGCAACATTGTTGCAAATTGTCCTTTAAAGTATTTTCGTTTATAAACATTTTTCAAGAAGATTTTTTTTCTTTATTACTATAATTATTTTATATAAATGACATCTGTCTAATTGCATGATTTCATTGTGTTCCGTTTACACGTTTAACTGAATATAGTTTCCAAAAATTATATAGTATGTATAAGGCTAATTAATGCTGAAAACATAACTCTTGTTCAACCAACCGTAATATACTGTGACAGGTCCAAAAAAAAAAAAAAAAAAAAGTCCCGATGGTCTTGAAGTCCTCGCTCCAACACTTTTCTCTACTCTCGGGTCTTTCCGTGGATTTTTTCATGCAACATCCTTTTTTTTTTTTTTTTTTTTGCAAATCACTTAGATTCGGATCCAGAAACAAATCAGCTGCTGGAACTGCAAAGCTATCTTTAATCTAGGTTCTATCTGGACATGAAGTCTATTTTTCCGATTATTTTTTCCTCCTCCAGAGTAATCGACTTTGGAATAAACAAACAGCCGTGACGTCTCCTGACCCCCCGGCTTCAGACAATAGAGATGGCAGTGGCGATAAAGATGATGGGGAAAGTGCAGAAATGCGTTATCTCCTGAACGATCACAGGCACCGAATGCCAGCAGAGTAAACAGTCCTCAAATCGAAAAGCATTTCCTCGCTTTCCTTTCTAGGCTGCCGAACCCGTGCGCTGTCGTGTCCACTCCTGATATATATATATATATATATATAAAAGACGGAACGTGTAAGAGAGGAATAAAATACTACTTCCTAGTGAAGCGCTGTCCCGATTGACGGAGAGATGGAATATATTTGTGGGGCGGTATTGCCTAACCCCGCCCCTTCTGCCACCACACCTCCCTCACTTCTCCACCCCCACGCCCCCCCCTCCTTCTCCCTCTTTCCCCCCTCTATCACTCTTTCCCTCTCAACCCCAAGAAGGGTCCATGGACAACCATTGGTGAGCGTCTGAGCGTAGAGCAAAAACAAAAACAAAAAACTTAAATCTTAGAACATCTGATTATAATTTTACTAAAAAAAAAAACTCCAAGCTTTGGTGTCATGAGCAGCCCAGTGGACATGCAGTCTTAAGTCTTAACCGTCATGTCTGTCTGTTGAAGGTCTGTAAAACTCAACAGTGGTCTTTAGTTCGTCCTCAAGACAACTTCAGTGTAAGGACTTAAAAAAAATAGTTCTGGCGTGTTTACATTTGTAAGGATTTAAGATTTCCTTAAATTCTTTAGTTTTTTTTTTAATTATTATTATTATTATTATTATTATTCAATATTACAAGTAGGATTATAAAATCCTACTTGTGTCCCCTGGCTGAATGTGAGATAACTTTTAGTCATTCATGGACTATTAAGCATAAAGAAATTACTAAAAAAAAAATCACCCCAGATTTTTTGTAGCTCATTATATTCCAAACATCAATAAACAGATTGAACAGTTCACAATCTGTCGCACATTTTACTATAGCCTAGATTCTCAGAGTACTAATCCGTACCTTACCTTTATGAAAAAAACCTTTTTTGAAGCCTTCTTATGAAATGTATCCGTACCATCAAGCATACATTTTACATTTGTACCTTTCATGTTATACATATGAAAAGCACCACATCAGTCACAAGGAGGGTATTTAACTAAAATCTTTTGTAACGTTTAATAGTTTCGTGATAAATCAAGAAGTGTTGACTTGAGACGAAATGTTTAATAAGCAAATAAATTACTGCATTATGGTGGAATAGGTTAAATATATTGCACGTGGTTGGGTACATTCAGATTACATATAATATGTACGGTATTAACTTTATACTGCAATACAGAATGTTGTTGTCATTGTTCTTTTGGATTTATGCTGGATGCCCATCCTGATACAACCCTCATATTTTTATCTGTATTTGGGACCGCCACTAAGGATGCCCTGTCTCCAGATTCTGAGTCTGGGGCACTGGCTAGGAAACGAATCTGGGTCTGCCACATGGCCTACCTCAGAGGCCTACCCCTGAACTACCAATTTTCACATTATATAATTATAATCTGTAGTTAATAACTTCTAACTCTCTAGTTGATAACCACTTAAAAGTTCAGTTTTTGATGATTGTTGGATTAAGGTATTGGTAAATTGAATGAATTCATAAATAAAGTTTTGGTCATACTGAGAACGTATTTCTGAGCAGGAATGGATTTAAAGGAATTAAGTTGAGAACAAATTAGTACCCAACAATATTGTATACAATTCAACATTTAAAGTGGAATGAAACAGAAATGAAAATTAAATGATATAAATGAAAATTAGATCTAGAGATGGTAAGGTGGTTGCTTTGGGGTTAAACTGATGCTGAAGAATCTTTCTTGGATCTGTGACCACAGTCCATGCAGAGGATCGTCTACATTTCATTACAAAATATTCCAAGATAAAACTGTACGTCATAAAAGAAGAAACATGTTAACTTATAACAAACAGTGCTTTTTTGAAAGACTTTTCTCGAAGTGTTGCAAAAAAATCGGCTTCTTCAAACTCCCAGAACAAACCCAGTGTTCAACATCAGCAATATCCCAAACTCCAGCTTCAAACAGTAACAAACAAAAAAATTGTAGCCTTATTAGATTTGTAAAAAAAAAAAATGTTCCGTGTTCTACTCAAGCACTCTCCTTTTCCTACCCGAATCTTTCCACCTCACTGCATCAGTGATTCTTGTGTATGCTTGGCATCCGAGCAGCAGCCTGGCAGCAGTTGGATCTGTATCGTGACCCTGGTGTTACCCTGCCCCTGCTCCGCATCCCACCCAGGAAGAGCAGTAGGTCTAGGTCATGGCTGTGCAAGTGTGTTCATGTGCCTGTGGTGGTGGTCAGGGAGTGTGTCGTGGCGACCGACCGTGCCTAACGAGCTGATTAAAACGATGAGGGAGGCTCCGCTGAGGTATTGTGGCCCTGAGCCACTGCATGGGGAGTGTCTGCCTCTACTGTACAGTATGTGCGTTGGTGTGTGCATTTGCGCCTGTGTTTGTCCGAGGGTTAGTAAAGCCTTCTTTGCAATGGAAGGAATCAGGAGAGACTGGAGAGGTTTAGGCCCGCAGGGCTGATGAGGGTGCATCAGAGGGGTAGACAGAGGGATAAAATAGAAAGAAAGAGGGAGTGTGTGATTGATGGACAAGTCGCCTTCAGGCCTGAGTCGAGAAAGATGTGACACGGAGAGACTTTGCGGGGGAAAGCCAAGAATGTATGCGTGCGTGTGCCGGTGGTATTGGAGACCTGTCAGAACAGAGGAAGAATGCTACACTGACAGGGAGCACACATGGGGTCAGTCTAATTGTGTAGTGTCAGTAGGGGCAGGCAGAAAGCACCGGTCCTGAGACTCCAACTCTAACATGGCAATTATTGTCCAGAAAACAATGTGCAACAAGGACATCACTCACACCTTGATCAAAGGTCAGAAACTGAACATTAACCTATGTTTTCAATTAGACAGTCATATTATATTACTGGCTCTTTTTTATTTATTCAGGTTTTAAACAGTATTGGTAGAACCAAAACACAACCAGTCTGGTTGAAGAGAACAAACAGACATATTAATACACATATGAATTGTTTGTAATAAAAAGGTATGCACCAATGTTTCTTTTCATTATTATAATCACCGTTTTATTTTCCTTCTTTTCAGCCTGAAATATCTTGGAAAAAAGAATTCCTAAATTTTAAAAGACACATTTTTACCATTTAAAGAAAACATAAAACACCGACCTGGTCCATCTGAAAGACCTTGAAAAAAGCAGATCCTGGAGCTGCTCATGTACAGTATTGCTGTAGATCACTCGGTATCATTTCACTTCTTTGCATAATCAGCGGCTCAGACGTCTCCATGCTGTTTAAAAAAGAATCGCTCTTTCGTTCTATGCCTAGACAAGTTGCTCTTCCTGAAGCAGCTAAAGCAAAGTCAAAGTCAACCAAGTATTAATAATGCATTCATGACTAAAATGCATGTCTGTTTACTTCTTGCAACTCTGTGTTCATAATGAACCTGTGTGGAAAACCTTGAGTGTTTGAAGTTGGCATAACTTGTTCAAAGCCCTCAAAATGCTGAGAAGTGTCCTCACGGATGCTCTTGTGTTCCACCAAGCTCCCGTTTCACGTCTGGTTCTTGTGATGCATCAAGATAGAAGGGATTAAGGGATGAGGATATGTGGCCTAGGAAGCCATCAGAACTGTTATAACACATCAAAATGGATGTTTTCCTAATTCGGTGTTTTACTAGGCGGTAAAAAAAGTAGTGATGGGAGTGCAGCGCTGGGGCTTGTTTACACATCTGCTGGGAGTGAATAATTGAAAACCGAGTGATAATGTAGTGTCAACCATCGGGGACGTCTCCAAATCTCTCTCTCTCTCTTCGGATCTTCACACGCTGGAGCTGGATTCCTGACTTGTCGATGAGTTTTGCACCCAGTCCGAGGCGTACTCCGGAGTCCGTATCACACTTTTATTTCCATCTCAAGCTATTAAACACTGTTTTGTATTTGTGTTACAATTTGGCACCTCTGCCGTTTCTGTTCATTGCTTCTGGCAGTGTGCGCGCGCGTGTGTATGTGTGTGTCTGTGTGCATGTGGCAGGAGGCTTCAACAATGACACTGAAGCTGGCCAGTAGTGAACAGGAGGTGTGGGAGAGCGAGCAGGGGGCCGGCGGTCCCAAGTGAAAATGTGGCCATCACCGAGCCTTCTGCACCATCTGTAGTCCCAGCAGGGATCCCCCTCCCTCATGCACAAGTACATACATGCAGCCAGACGTGCACACCCTCGCACATGGAGGCATATATAAGAGGCATATTGAGATTGTCGGTGATTTGCTGTGGCTCAGTAAAACAAATCTGCTTATTACATTATTTATTTTCTTCTTTCCTCCGACAGTTTAGCAGTTTGAGCAGTATTACCGGTGTAGTCGTTAAATCTTTACGAAACAATGTTTAAAACAGCTGGATGAAAGGTCTATTCTATAGTATATAGCCATGTCCTTTGATGATTGTTACCCCTGACACTGCAGATGTTACAGTACCTCACGAGTCACTTGTGTGAAATTGGTATGAAAAGTTAGAACGGTTAACTTGTCTTTATCCTTGTTTGTCTGGAATTGCACGCTCTTCTTAAGTTTTTTGTATATAATTTCCTGGAACACTCACAGCTCAACAGGCATCCATCTATGGATGCATGGAGTCCCCATTGGCCTAGTTGGACTACAGATACCCCATTGTATTTATTCCCATTTGTACAACCGTGGTAGGACCTCCAGTCACCATTCACACATGCACTTCACTCTGAGTGAGTGTATGAATATTTGTGTGTATGTGTGGAGTGTGTCTGGCGCCCTGTAATGGTCTGGCATGGTGCATTCTTAGCTTTTTTCTAGATCTACATATACTACCTTCCTATGCCTACTTCTGGGAATATCAGAAAGCCATTGGTATTGCACTGGCATTCCACCCGAGGTGTATCTGTGATTGGTGTCCAGTGTTCCTCGGGTATATTCTGAATCTCTAACTATCACAAAGCTGTTACTGAAGATAAGT
The DNA here is from genome assembly GCA_030347435.1 of Clarias fuscus. Classification (NCBI taxonomy): domain Eukaryota; kingdom Metazoa; phylum Chordata; class Actinopteri; order Siluriformes; family Clariidae; genus Clarias; species Clarias fuscus. The sequence continues at coordinate 11,644,012 of CM059227.1, forward strand.
ACTGTTCCAAAACACTGATATTTCCACATCACAGCATAGTGCAATGTGTTCGACCAACTCAATACCACAGAGAAATTGCACTGGATCCAGATGCTACGACTAAATTCTTGGCTTGTGTAGAGGGAACAACGCCAACAAAGATGTTAAACATCAGTTGGACAGGTAACAGAGTCAGGTGAGAAGAGGCCCCATTAGCTAGCTAGTGATTCAGGTACATACAGATGTCTCAAGCATCTGGGTGCAACAACGCCTGATCTCCCTTCTCCTTCGCTCGCTAATGCTGCTGCCAGTCGCATTCCCACTTTCTCTCATACTCGTGTCTCAGGCCAGTGCTTCTGTCTATCATTAATCCATTTCATTCCATCCACCCGATACCAATAACTCTCACTCAACCCTTTTGTTCAATTTCTATAGCCTTTCAATCAGTGCTTTAAGAAGGCTGAGTCTTGGCACACTCAAACCTCTTAACTCTTTTCCACCTAACCCTGGGTCACTGTTCATGCTGCTTCTCTTCATTTAACTCTTCACATCTAACCCAGCCTTGTTCAGGCTCTCGCTCGATCTCCCTCACTCCCTCCTCCACCACCTCTTGGCCTGCGTTTGTATGGCAGCGTGGCACGGCTTTGCTCGGCTCTTTAAATCGTTCCTCTTTTGCTCCTCCAGCTGGCTGATGGGTTCATTAGACTGACAGCCATGCCAGGACTCCACAATGCCCCAGTAAAACCACAAGGGTGTTTGCATGTGTGTGTGTGTGTGTGTGTACGTCTGCAATTTGCAGACCCCTCACAGTTCCCTTGGCATCCACCCTGGTGCTGGGACGAGCATCCAGGGTGACCACATGGTAGTATATGGAGTGGGGGAGGCCATTTTGGGTGGACTTGGACTTGAGTGTCTCTGCTTTAATGAACTTGTTTGTGCATTGGCTCATTCATTAGCTCCTGAATTACAAGAATCCAACCAGCCTCTTGGCACCCAGACGGGCTGTTTGACTGCGAAGCGGATGGCTGCGTGGCACTGGCATTGGTTGCTCTGTTCAGATTTGCTATGTCCTTTGCTACAAATAAAAATGGCAAGGGATCGAATGGGCAATGAGGTGCTATACAAGCCAAACAAGACAAACCTGAGATCGTATAACTTGGCGATTAAAATGTGTGTGTGGGGGAGGGTGTGTGTAAGAAAAAAAACACACAAAAAAAAACAAGAAACTCTGGATTAAATCACAAGCTTGGAGATTTAACTTAAAGAACTGCACGTTCACATGAAGCAGTACTGTATGCTGGGAGGCTTTTCTTGTTATGGTTCAGCAGGAGGTGTTGGGAACACTGTGAAGAACATGGGGATTGTAGCAGAGTAATGTGAAAGCAGACAGCTCTGTTCTGGAGAAGCCTCAGGAGATCCTTCACTCTGTTCCTGTCTGATAACCAGGGCTACGAAAAACATGACATTAGACTTCATGTGAAGAATGCAGCTCACTTCAGAACAGTGGGACGATCTCGGCCCTATATGATTATCTGATTGTGTTGAAATTAAATTTAAATAAAAAAAATACAATGTTACACAACAGTAATTGTAACTATAAATGGATATGGATAAAATATACTGTATGTTGCTCTTTAAAAATATATGTTGTTCTTTAAAATTAAAATTAAACCATAGGCTTGTCAAATTACTCTTTAACTCCTTATGTTCACGTTTGGGCCTCTTTACACCTCTTAGTTGGTAATCACTTTCCTATAACAGAATACACATTTTATTTGTTTACTGTATGTATCTTAAATTCTTGAAATTTTCATAATTGCTAATATATGAGAGAAAATGAGTAAGTCAGTATGACAATATACATTTGTATATTATAATGAGCAAAACAAAAAGTTACAACCTTAAAAAAAAAGACCAAGTGGACAAATGAAATTTAATTAATGATTAACTGATTTGTTTTTATTCTCATTTATCTGTATAATATTGCCTAATATAATCTTTTGACAATTTCCATGTTTCACAACAGAAATAAAGTAATGAAAACATGATATACACGATAGCTATGTATGCCAGATCAATAACTTCACTGCACAACCTACAGTATAATAAACTTACCTGTTAAGTTGGGCAATTCATATTTAAATGAGTATATATCATATTTATTATGTAATGAAACCTGTTTGCCCTCAGTAGCATATCATTATCATGGAATACTCATGATCAAATTCTCGATAACAAAAATATATAAATCAAAAATAAATTAAAAGCTGTGAAAAGGCAAAAACATACTGTGATCTTAAATGACATTGATAATTCATATATGATATACAAGTCCATGTACGCTGTTGTGGGAAAAAAAAATCGAATATTATAAAATAATTCTTTGTTTGCATGTACTAGCAATCTTAGAAATCTTAAAAAACTGAGATATTTGCAAAAGACTTGGTAAGAAGACTTACAGAAGAATGACAATCCTGGCTCAGCACTGTCTGTGTGAACATTCAGCATGTGGAACGCCTGATCCTTGAAAACCGATGGATAACTTGTCGCCAACTTGCAGAAGAGCCGCATCTGTCTGTAACACTGAACACACAATCATTCACTAATTTCCATTTCCACATGTTTGGGTCATTAAAGGAGTTCCTTGGATGCTAGAGTTTCGAACCTGAAGCAGGCAGTCTAATCATGCACGGCTTCCATGTACTGAGAAAACATTTTACCTTGATGGTATCCAGGCACTAGTGAAACACAGGGATATATAACACAGGGTACATTAGTATAGCAGGAGATCATATAGAGAAATAAAAGGGAGATTTACTCTTATACACACGTGGACAAAATTGTTGGTACCCTTCGGTCAATGAAAGAAAAACTCACAATGGTCACAGAAATAACTTTAATCTGACAAAAGTAATAATTAATAAGAATTCTATGAATGTTAACCAATGAAAATCAGACATTGCTTTTCAACCATGCTTCAACAGAATTATAAAAAAAAAATGAACTCATGGAACAGGCCTGGACAAAAATGATGGTACCCCTAACTTAATAGTTTGTTGCACAACCTTTTGAGGCAATCACTGCAATCAAACGATTCCTGTAACTGTCAGTGAGACTTCTGCACCTCTCTGCAGGTATTTTGGCCCACTCCTCATGAGCAAGCTGCTCCAGTTGTTTCCGGTTTGAAGGGTGCCTTTTCCAGACAGCATGTTTCAGCTCCTTCCAAAGATGCTCAATAGGATTGAGGTCAGGGCTCATAGAAGGCCACTTTAGAATAGTCCAATGTTTTCCTCTTAGCCATTCTTGGGTGTTTTTAACTGTGTGTTTTGGGTCATTGTCCTGTTGCAAGACCCATGACCTGCGACTGAGACCCAGCTTTCTGACACTGGCCAGCACATTTCTCTCTAGAATCCCTTGATAGTCTTGAGATTTCATTGTACCCTGCACAGATTCAAGACACCCTGTGCCAGATGCAGCAAAGCAGCCCCAGAACATAACAGAGCCTCCTCCATGTTTCACAGTAGGGACAGTGTTCTTTCCTTGATGTGCTTAATTTTTCCGTCTGTTAACATAGAGTTGATGTGCCTTGGCAAAAAGTTCCATTTTTGTCTCATTTGTCCATAGGACATTCTCCCAGAAGCTTTGTGGCTTGTCAACATGTAGTTTGGCATATTCCACTCTGGCTTTTTTATGATTTGTTTTCAACAATGGTGTCCTCCTTGGTCGTCTCCCATGTAGTCCACTTTGGCTCAAACAACGACGGATGGTGCGATCTGACACTGATGTTCTTTGAGCATGAAGTTCACCTTGGATCTCTTTAGAAGTCTTTCTGGGCTCTTTTGTTACCATTCGGATTATCCGTCTCTTTGATTTGTCATCAATTTTCCTCCGGCGGCCACGTCCAGGGAGGTTGGCTACAGTCCCATGGATCTTAAATTTCTGAATAATATGTTCAACTGTAGTCACAGGAACATCTAGCTGCTTGGAAATGGTCTTATAGCCTTTACCTTTAACATGCTTGTCTATAATATTCTTTCGAATCTCCTGAGACAACTCTTTCCTTCACTTCCTCTGGTCCATGTTGAGTGGGGTACATATCATGTCACCAAACCACACAGTGCCTACCTGGAACCCTATATATAGGCCCACTGACTGATTACAAGATTGTAGACACCTGTGATGCTAATTAGTGGACACACCTTGAATTAACATGTCCCTTTGGTCACATTATTTTCAGTATTTTCTAGGGATACCATCATTTTTGTCCAGGCCGGTTCCATGAGTTTATTTTTTTTTTATAATTCTGTTGAAGCATGGTTGAAAAGCAATGTCTGACTTTCACTGGTTAACATTCATAGATTTTTTTTAAATTATTACTTTTGTCAGATTAAAGTTATTTATGTGACCATTGTGAGTTTTTCTTTCATTGACTGAAGGGTACCAACAATTTTGTCCACGTGTGTAGCTGTGTTATCTACTTCTGCACAATCAAAAGTCTCGGTTTGACTTGAACATGCCTTGCACTACTCTGAACACATACACATTTAAGGTCACTTGAATAGAAATGAGGCACACCTGAACGCCATTACACACTCTCTCTAAACTATAAATAGGATTGTGAAACCTGTAGTACATACAGTAGTACATACACACTGTGATTTATGTTCAGTCCCTTACCAGGCTGTATATTCTTTGATTATTTGACCTTTGCATGTTTCAAACTCGCTCTTCGCTTAGTCTAGTTTATTTCTGCTGTACATCATTTGATCCTTGACTGTAGTTTTGACATCTGTAATTTGATCTCATAGTGTTTTATTTGATTACCTCGTTGAAGCATTAATAAACACTGTTCTACCTACAACCGCGTTCACTTGTTATCTGTCCTGATACTCCGGGCATTTATATAGCTGAATTAATAAGCTTTCTCTCAAAGGTTAACCTCTTATAGGGCGCTCATTGAAATTCTCATTGAAATTCTTGGAAATTCTAAATATTAAGATTTCAAAACCTTTTCGAAGAATTTCTGGTCTTTTTAAAAAGTTTGGAAATCTTAATATTTTTAATTTCCAAGAATTTCAATGAACGCCCTATAAGAGGTTAACCTTGAAAAGATGGCAATTTTGTTAAAATTATAAAAATTATATATATACACACAGTTGAACCTTGGATTACGAGCATAATTCGTTCCAGAAGTGGGCTCGTGTTCCAAAATACTCGTAAACCAAATCATCATTTTCCCATAAGAAATAATGAAAACTCAAATTATTCGTTCCACAGCCCCAAAAATTAAATACATAAAAATAATTAATACAATCTATAAAATGAAAATAAAAATTAATCTGCATTTTACCTTTAAAAAAAGACAGATAAGTGTTTCCGATGGTGCGCGCAGGCGCAGTGTGTGTGTGTGTGTGTGTGTGTGTGTGTGTGTGTGTGTGTGTAATTAGCCTCTTCCCTCGCCTCGTTTTACACAGTAACACTCCTCCTCCCTCTCCCCACCTCGCTTTTTAAGTTTCACAATAAACACACACACACACACACACACACACACACACACACACACACGACGGAAACACCATTTTAACAGGAGAAAAAGAAATCTCTCTGAGACTGGAGTGAGCGCATACTAACGGAATAATTTTTTAAGTTTCACAACAAACACAAACATAGCAGAAACAACGTTTTAACGGAAAAAAAGAAATCTCTCTGAGACTGGCATGAGCACATACTAACGGACTCACTTTTTAAGTTTCACAACAAACGGACACACAAACACAAAGGAAACACCGTTTTAACAGGGAAAAAATCACTGACTGTGGCATGGGCATACTAAGGGAATCACTGCTGTAAAGTAAAAAAAAACAAAAAAAAAACAAATGAACCAGCACCTTACCTTTGAAAAGAATCGCGACAAAGCAGAGTTTCATACGTGATACATGGTACTCGGCGCTCGTAAACTAATACTTGCTCGGTTTCCGATAAAAAATTTATTAAACACATTTGCTCGGTTTGCGGAACACTCGTAAACCATGTTACTCGCAATCCGAGGTTCCACTGTATATATATATATATATATATATATATATATATATATATATATTATGATCTAGATTTGCAAACAAGGGTTAAAGGATTCAGAGAACAAAAATTCTCTGAAAAAGTTTTGAAATCTTAATATTTAGAATTTCAAAGAATTTTGTATATTGGGGCACTAGAAGCTAGAACTTGCATGTGATATTTGTTACAAATCGCAGTATAAGTATCTTGAGAAATAAGTATATTTTTTCTTAATATACTGACATACTGCCACTCCAGCCAAATCCAATCCAAACCACTTAGGCAACCCTGAACCCTGAATCACTTCTGGAATTACTTATTAATGTCTTAACAATTACAGTAATTTCCCTACATATGAACTTTACAAACTTTTGAAGACACAAACATGCACATGTTCAATTGTGGAAGTTAGATCACATGTTTGGCGTACATTGCCACATGTGTCAAACATAAAAGCATTAATGACGGAGACAAAAGTGAAAATAATTGATCGAATGGAGCGAGGTGAAAAGATGGCAGGCATTGCTCAGTCTTTTAACATAAATCATTCAACCAAAGAACAAGGACAAGATCATTGAACATGATACGTAGATTTATACTGTGTTAGTGTCCTAGTACCTGCACAATGTTTGTTGGACTTACAAACAAGTTGGACTTATGAACAAGCTCTTGGAATGGAACTTGTTCATATGTTGAAGACTTTATCTAGATTTCTTTATCTAACCTCTGTGGATATTTTTTTAAGATCCCAACTTCCTATAAGGTTCTTAGAAAGTAAAGCTAAATGTAAAATCATTGTTTAAGATGTTAAATGGGTCTGTAAAGCTGACTTTTTGTTTTACATATTTCACATACAGGTTGTTTTTATGATATGTTTTCAAACTTCGAGAGAACATCGAGTGCAGTCAGAGCTGTGAAATGCGAATAAGCCCATACCTGTGTATTGGTGATGAGAAGTGATTTTTAAATGTCAGTAGAGGAGTCTATTATCATATTGACAATGATTGAGCAATAGTTCTAACTCAGTGTTTGTTGTGTGCCCTTGTTTCAGGTACAGCAGCGGGCTGTAATGAGCAGCGCTAAACTAATGAACCTGCACAGCGAAAGCGATCATAAACATAACGATGCTAATCAGCATAACTCTAAAACCAACAACCAGAACCATGCTGCTGATGATTGTAATTATCTCTCTCTCTCTCTATCTCTCTTTCTTTTTGTCACACAACACTGTATGCATACACAAGTCAGTTTCTTCATCTGTCTTTTTCAAACCTACGATGTATCCACCCACATCTGCACACACACACACACATACGCATGCACGCACACCCACATGGGTTCTCTGGTCCTTCAGGGTCACCATCTTCTGCAGTGGTCCTCAGGTGCAGCTTCACTTGAGTGGAGAGAAAGCCAAAAAAAAAAAAAAAACAGAAAGAGAGAGAGTTCTGAGGAAGGTTGAAGTAATGGTTATCTGAGCAGAACAGAGCAGAATCATGAAAGAGGAAAAAGAAAAAAGAGACAGCGGCGAAGGTGAGGAGCAGCTGAAGAAGTGAAGGATGCCGTGCTTCAGACATGAGCGTGACAAAAGGAAATCGGAAATCGGGAGAGGTGCGAGAAGACGAGGGAGGAGTGAAGAGGAGAAGATGAGAAGAGGAGATGAGAAGAGATGAGAGGAGAGGAGAAGAGAAGGGCAGGAGGGCAGCTTTGTCCCCTCTCCCCTCCCCCTCCAGCGTGTGTTACCCCTGGGACTGCCCCGGCCTGGCTCGGCCTGTACGCCATCTGCTGCATAATGTAACGGGATGGAACCCCAAATCCTTCATTTACACTCTCTGCCTGTCATCTGAGTACGTGCGCATGTGTGTGTGAGTGAGCGCGTGTGTGTGTGTCTGAGTGAGTGTATGAGTGTATTATGTTGCATATGTGAGGTACTCAGCATTCAGTGCAGAATTCTTCCCTTTCTTTTATGACATCACTCATGCAGCACTGATTTACTTTCTAAAAGTGCATTTTGCCACACACCACACACACACACACACTTATTAAAACCCTACTTGGCGCTCATAAGCGTAGGTGTGGCGAGTTGTCCCCTGTATTCCCCAGGGTCTGCTGAATTCGGCCATCTGTTTTTCCCCTAATAACATTTTGCGCTCGCCTTCCTTTTATCCGCGTCTCTTCTTTCTCTCTATTTGATTTCCTTCACACCATTTTGCGTAATCGCACCTCTTTAGCACTACCAATTACGCTATCCGAGCATAACCTCCTGTTTGTTTGTTTGTTTATTTAGTTGCCGTTGTTTATCACTGTCTTTAAGCTGCTTTAGTGTTGCGTACACGGGTAGACTTTTCTATCTCATTGTATAACACATGAAAATCTATTACACTGTATATACAGTACATATGGAAAATACTTATATAGTCAATTTTTTTTTATTGCACAGTCAGGAGTATAAAAGGATTAATAAGGGATTCTATATAATTTGCTTTAAAATGCAATAATGGGTAAAAATTGGTGTTCAAGTTAAACCGATTCTGCAGAATAACAGAACGCAGTTATGAGAGCAAAAACTCCCTTTATTCCTCTATATAATCCCCCTGCTGCACTAATGCACTCATCCCACTAGTGCTTAGATACCATCAAGCCATGATCGGATTGCCCACTTTACATCTAAAACGCTGGCCTCCCAGGAACTTCTTTAATAGCTCAAACACGAGGTCAGGAGAGATGATGCAATAACACCCAGCCGAGTGGTGTTCATGAATGATTGTGTGTACAGTACCTATAGAGAAATGTGTCTCGTCTGCATGTTGGTGACAGATGATCCTTCATTATTCAAAAATCAGGTGTTTCACTTGCTGAATTTTCACAGGAATGACTGCAGTGAGGTCAGCTTTTCATTCATTTTCAGACCGATGACCTTAAAAAAAAGTGTTGTAGTGCCACCGTACTTCGCTTGAAGTCTTCTGTAAATTTCAATCGTTTTTACGCTTTCATTCACGAGAACGTTCATAACAAGTCCCTGTTTGAACGTCCTTATGTGCACAATAAGGTCACTGCCTGGTCTATGCCTATGAATCTATCTATAATATTGAGAAAATTGCATTAATCAGTGTTGTCATTCATGAACACACAGCAGGAATCCTGTATGTAGATGCTCTACCAAGATGGAATTTGTAAATGAAATGAAACACTCAGCACTAAAGGACCTACTCACCCAAAGAACAGCATGTCCAGGATAAAGCATGGTGGTGGCAGCATCATACTGCTTCTGTTAAACAGCTGAGAATGAACCTGACGTTCACCTTTTAATGCAATAAAATGTCAATACAGGAACATCTTCAGAAGACGTGGACCAACAATCCAGTCAGACCAACAATCCAGGTCTAAATCCTATCATAAACCTGCGGTACGACTTGAAGAAGGATTTTGAAGGATTGCAGCAAGAAAGATTGGAATCCAAGATGTGCAGTATTACAAGAAAAAGAAAATTAGTTACTTGTGCCCATACTTGTGCAGCTACAGCTGTCATAGGTGTTCATTTAAACCTGTTGATAAAATATTATAGGTGCATTACTGTATGTTATCATCATCAGTAACATAAGCCAAGTTCTACTGTCAGAAACCACTAAACTCCAGTAGGCCAATAAAAGCACAGAAGCGATAAGAGACTCTTTGCACATGATCTTTCTTTATCTTTATCTTTTAAAAACTCTCTTTCCAAGTGCTGCCTCAATACCATGTTTGTTCACACCAATTATAAGATCAAGTTGATGTTTTTTAATGCTCACTGTTACCGATACTGAAACCAGACATTTCTCAGCTGCGTTCCTGTGCGACCTCCTGGCAGGAGAAAGACAGCGCACTTCATTAATATGCTGTAAATTGGTTTTGGGAACTTATTTCTAAATTTGGATTATCATGAAGGACGTTTAAGGTCAAATCAGGGCTTTTGATGAAATTGCAGTTAGAGAAGACATCAAGTACGGTGATGGAACTCTGTGATGAGCCACAGTAAAACATTTGCATAAAGGCAGTATATTAACAAATGATGATCCCTGGCGACGTCGCTCAGAACCCACTGCAGTCAACATCCAGTCGGGTGAAAATTGTTGGATAACTTGTGACTAATTTGCAGAGGAAATGTAACTGTCAGTGAGAACTGCACACACAGTTGCAGCTGGGAGTTATTGCAATCAACATCCCCCGTACACTCCAATCAATTTCTGCACATCCGCATTCCAGTAAAGGAGTTCCTGGGAGGCCAGGGTTTCAGACGTGAAGCAGGCAGTCTGAAAAAAACTTTCTATCTTGATTATGCCCAAATGCTTATTAGATTGGGATAAGTGCATTAGTGAAGCTGGGGATTATATTGATGTGTACATTCCTTGTAGTTATGAGTAGGTGGCAGGACTAATCTGGTTTTGTGAGCCAAGCTCATGCACTCACAATCTATATTAGTTCACTTGGATTGAGTTGAGTGGAGAAGATGATCTCAACAGCTTTCATTCTGCTTATCAAGAACATCATACCAGGGAAGATCTTTTTTTACTCACCCACAGTAGAATTGACAGTAGGCATTTTTTCACATCTACCTTGCATTGGTCGTTGTCGTGTGCTTCTATCGTCCTGAGTTTTATGCTTAAGATGCTTTTACCAGGTCAAATGCACGTATGGTGTACTTGTAGTTGTTCCATCTCTTGATATTGCAGTATAGCACAGTTTGCAGTCTGTGTTGATTCACCTGCCATCAATAATTGCAAAATACAATCACGCACACTATTATTTTCTGTATATTAGTACGTCAGTGATGTAGCACCTGGGGTCAGTGCTGGGGGCATCTTTTACGAGTATGCATACGAGTTAAAACAGAGTCCTACGAGTCTTGGTCCTGTAAACAAAACCATTGTTCTCAAAGATGTTCCCACTATTCGTGATATCAACCCAAACTACCCATGGGAAGCTGTAATATTTTCAAATTCCGTGTTGATCATATGCTTAATCAAGCCAGCTCTTTTCCTTTGTCTTGTCGTACCTTAAAACATCTACATGCGGCTCTAGTTCACAGAGTTCAGACCATCGCACGGCCTTGGCCCAGATGAAGAAACAGCATGTGACGTGTGCCTGTGATCGGAGTCCTGAGTCCCGCAGGCATGCAGATACTGAGACACTGCAAGACACGCGCACACACACACACACACACACACACACACACACACACACACACACACACACACACACACACACACACACAGTATCTGAACCCCCATGGCATTTGGATTGTGCTTCAATAGAAATCGAGTACATATGTGCATGCAGGTGCTTTTAAGGATTTCATTTCGTCTCTGTGTTCTGCTGATAGACAGCACGTCTCTCCAACCCGGTTACGTATCTCTGATTCAATTTCACAATTAAATGCATCATTATTATTATTCTTTTTTTTACATTTCCATAAATCAGATGTGAATCAGTCACTCTATCGTTTTCAAGTGCCTCTTAATCTGGCTCACATTTAAAACCAAAATCTCCCGTCTTCCCCTTCTCGTCTTTTTAGTAATTCTAGGGGTTTGGCATCAGATGGCATTGGATCGATCAGCATTGTTGCCATGGCTACAAGGGCTTTGGGAAGAGGGGAGGGAGGGGGGGCAAGTTAAAGCAAGAAAGGCAAAGTGCAAAGATGAAAAGTGTACGCACACACCACAAACAAACAAATATAGACATACGCGGAAAATTTGTTAGGAGTATTCCTCAATCCCCATATCCTCCTCTGTTCTAGGGTTAAGTTATTCTCTTTAAAGAAGAAAAGTTTGTCTTGCTGCCAGAGAATTTGTTCTTGCTCCCTGTCGAAAATGTTTTTTTTTTTTTTTCTCTCCCTGCGAAAAACATTCGAATAATATCATCCAAGGATAAATGTCGTAAACTCGATACAAGGTTATAAAACAGTGAGGAATATTTTACACAAATGTTCTCACTACGAACGCTAATAAGACATCGATCAGATTTATGTAGGCATACCAAAATTCAATAGTGAGGTCAGGATAGCCCATATTGGATCATGATTATGGCTCCTACAGACGGGACACAGCTATCTGCATCTCATTTCGCCAGGATGAAGTGGATCGATAAATCCAGACAGTATATCAGGCATCTTTGCTCTGGGGTAGGCAGTAAGCAAATGTGTGTGCGTGCGTGGTTTTTTATTTTATTTAATTTTTTTCTTCAAGATCTTCAACTCTTTTATATATATATATATAAAAAAAAATACACACAGAATAGTAATATACTGATCACGGCGTACATGTTGGCATGATGGTGAAGTTTATGATTATCCACCACACTATATTATACCATCTATCTCTATTTCATTTACTGTAGTGGGAATATGTACAGTCTTATGCAAAAGTTTAGGCACCCCTTGATAAATAACAGATTTAATTTGCTCAATTTATGACACAAAAAGTAACTATGCACCAATGTTTGCTGAAAATATTTTCCATTTTCCAAAACAAATCACCAAATTCTGTTATTTATCAAGGGCTGCCTAAACTTTTGCATAAGACTGTAGGTTTTAACAGGCATTACTGTAGATACAGTAAATATGGAATAAAAGACAAAAAATAATATAGCAATATCACACCCAAATAGCTTTATTCCTTCTACTGTATAGATTAATTAGAGAAAAAAATGATAATTTCTTATCTTCAATAATGACACTTTATCTTATTTTTTTATTTCCTTTGTAACTTTCCTTTTTATATACAGTACATAACATGCATAACATTTTTAACATTGTTAAATAAGAATCCATTGATGATTACGCATTGATTGTATGCCATTACAGAAGTTCCTGGGAGGCCAGTGTTTCAGACATCTTTCTACAACAATATTACAACAGCATATAAGTACAGTAGGAGTGCATTTATAGACAGCAGTACCTGAGATCCGCTTTAACTACATTCAAAGCTGCCATTATAGTTAAAAGCCAATGTTCATCCATTTAGAATTGGATTTAGATCCCTTATGTCATAGCAGCTATGAAAAGTTGACCCTGTCCCAGCCTGTCTTTTCGTCCTTCTCTTCTCTTGTGAGAGCATACATACTTCATTTGTTAACTACTACAACCTTTAATTACAATCCGATGTGAAAAACAATACTGACTTCATAATTACGTGTGTATAAGGAAAAGACACGATTGAAGTTAATGCCATCAAAAAGAACCTCAACTAAATGGTTGTGGCTGTTTAACAGATTTTTATTTTTTTTCTCAAGCTTTTCCCTTTTCTCGGGGTTGCCTCATCTCATCACTCGATCGCAAGTTATTCCCACAGGCTTTATGCCATATGCCCTTCCATTTCTCCAGGCACTGGAGGGGAGGATGCCCTGTATCTCCACAGGCTGGGTATTGCCCAACAGTGGCAACCTGGTGGTGGCAGGACTTGAAGCCCATCACTACCAATTACTGATAATTAAAGCAAGATCATGTACTTTTAGTTCACCCGTAGTGTCGTCTCTCGTGCATTGGAAGCAACTAACTAATTAACGGATGCCCGTCTCAACAGAGATGCATGGTAGTAATGCACCATGCATGAAACTCTGATGAACTTCCTGACGACGGTGTTGATTTCGGAATCTCTTTAAGCCCCATAGGTTGTTACAGTAGAATTGATCACATTAACACTGTATGATACGTTGGATTGTAGATTACACTACCATCAGAGGTGCGGTTATAGGAAATTAATCAACAACAACAAAAAAAGTAAAGCCAAATTTTTTCAAATTATGAATGAAGGTATTTTGAACCATGTGTGTGTGTACAGTATGTGTGTGTGGATGCATATGAGTGTGTGCCAGGTTCTAAAATCTAGAAGTTAAGTTACAATTCGGCCTTAGTTACATCCATCTCTCCCTGTCCCTCATTGTCTATTCCTTTTATCCTGTACAAGGTGACAGGTGGCATGGAGCCTATGGAGTGGCATGGAGCGCTAGGCAGGGTAAACCCTGGATCGGGTGCCAATCAGGTCACAGGGCACAGAAGCACACACACACACACACACACACACACACACACACTCACTCATGCACTACAGTCGATTTAGAAATGACTACATTGCACGTATTGCAAATCTTTCTCACACACACACACACACACACACACACACACACACACACACACTCACTCACTCATGCACTACAGTCGATTTAGAAATTACTACATTGCACGTATTGCAAATCTTTCTCACACACACACACACACACATTAGCTTTTTGGATGACACATTGGTTAAGTGTCTACGTCATGCACTGAGCACTGAATAAAATATTTTATTTTTGAAAGTAAAAAGGTGCAGCATTTCCAGTAAACAGACACATCAGTGGGAGGAAACCGGAGTACCCGATGGAAACCCACCAAGCATGGGGGGGGGGGGGGGTATGGCTGGGTTACCCGAGGCAGGAACCGAACCCTCGACCCTAGAGGTGTAGGGCCACACACACCACCACACACACTACCATGCTGCCTGGAGGTAAATCATTCAGCAAAAATAAATACACCATGTCGGCATCTCTACTCCATGACAGGTATAATAAGGTCCTCTTTTATAGTCTTTTTTTTTAATCCCTTATTCTCGTTAAATCTTCGCCGTTTGTGTTTCCATTTCGCACAGATAACTTTTTTTTTATCAAGAAAACATGTCCTCTCTCCGCCTGTCATATGCAGTTGTTTTCCTTTCACTCTCTTTCTCTGGCAAGTTGGAGTAGCCCTGCATTTCCTATTCAAACCTGTCAACTTTGATATATTTTTTTCCTCCAATTTGACTGCTGAAAGAGGAGAGAAACGCTGTTTTCTAGTGCTCCCTATCAGAATCAAAATTAGTGTGCCCGATGAATGGGTTTCTTTTTTTTATTTTTTTTTATTTCCCCTCGTATCCCTCCCTTTCATATTTCACCCGCAGTAGGTTAAGGGTGCGAGGATAATGTTCCACTCGTGCAGACAGATATTAATATTGATTTTCATGGAAATTACTTTTCGTCCTCGTGCCGTCCAATTTGCAGAATATCCAGCACCGCCAGTTGGTCGTGAAGGATTCTCTTTTCTTGGTCATCGCAATTTTTTTTTTTGCCTCGTGTAAATTGAGACTTAAATCAAATAGAGCACAGTGGACGAGGGAGCCTTGGATCAATTTGTGTGAAGGATAGAATGTTTCACCATCACTTGGTCATCAAATAACTTATCTCAATACCATCAATACACCAGCAGCACAGGTAAGGCTGCAGGTTCTAGAAACATAACAGCTACTTATACTGTTGTTTGGATCTCTATCACGCTCACACACACACACACACACTCAAAAAATGAGCTACATTGCATTCATTTAATGCCTCATTCGCTTAATTAATTCAGGCTCGCCTCCACATATCTGACTGTCCTGAAATCAATATGCAGGCTAACTGTTTGCTATGTACAACAATGTTAGATGTATTCTTCATGCTCCATGAACAAACATGCGCGCACACACACACACAAACATGCACAATTCGTTCTGGATATCTGACAATATGTTAAACACAGTCATGTGTAAAGGTTAATGCCCATCCTTTTGTTTAAAATCGGATTGTTGTGGGTCTTAATATTAGACAAATATAAACTCAGAAAAACAATAAGATATAATTCTTTTTACCATGCCATTATTTATTTTTTTTTAAAAGAAAGCCCCCCCGCCCCCCCAAAAAAACATATGGGCAAAAGACTAAGCACCTTTACGCTTTTACAGGATTTAAGAGGGTAAGTTGCAGCCAGGTGCTGCTAATCATCAGCCCATGATTAATTGATCCCTCTAAAAAAGCAGACATTGTTGGCAGGTTGCTGGTCTTGGTCGTTGCTTATTCACAAATGGAAAGCATTTACATCCACAGTCTGACACAAAGCATTTAAGACTACAGTCTTCCCGGTAGTGGACATCCAAACACATTCACCCCAAGGGCAGAACATGCAATGCTCAGAGAAATACAAAAAATAAAAAATAAGAAGCTAAATCTCAGACCCTACAGGTCTCACTGAGCATGTTAATGGTTAAAGTCCACCACAGCACAATTAGACGAAGACTGAAAAACACATTTTGTCAAGAGAAAACCTCATACACATGGAAGCAAGGTGAAGGTTTGGACTTGTTTTTGGGCACCTTGCAGTCATTGAGCAGAGGCAAATGTGAGGCCAACTCTCCGACAGCTAGAGTTTGGTTGAAATTGGGTCATGCAACAGCACAATGAACTCAAAACACAGATCAGAATGTGTTATGACAAATAAAAGAATCAAGATATTGACATGACCTGGTCAAAGTCCAGACCTCAATTGAAATGCTGTGGTGGGACCTTAAGAGAGCTGTGCATATGCGAATGCCCCAAAAACCGCAATGAATTGAAGAAAAGTTGTAAAGAAGAATGAGACAAAATTCTCCAATGAGTTGAGAGAATCACTTCAAGTTATTGCTGCTAAAGTTATTGCTGCTAAAGGTGGCTCAAGTAATTGGATCAGTGGGGTACTTAGTCTTGCCTGCATGTGTTACTTTTTTTTTATTGTTAAATAAATAATAGTAGGGTGAAAAAAGTTATATGTTGTTCAGCTGAGGTTGCTTAATACTGAAGCCTCCTACAATAAGATATTTTTTTATGTCTGTACACACAAAAAAACAAAGAATTAATAAAGGGGGCACTAACTTACACACGAGTGTACTTAGAGAAAGCTTATATACCTTGCCCTGATCCCTGAATAAGCTAT
The DNA here is from genome assembly GCA_030347435.1 of Clarias fuscus. NCBI lineage: Eukaryota > Metazoa > Chordata > Actinopteri > Siluriformes > Clariidae > Clarias > Clarias fuscus. Next base: position 11,660,816 of record CM059227.1, read on the forward strand.
TTTAGTTTTAAAAGTAAAAGTTGCAATGTTTCCACAAGAAAAAAAATATCAAACAAATCAAAAATTTAAGCGGGCAAAGAAGCCAACATTAAAAAAATAAAAATAAATCAGACAAATAAGATATAGCGTACAAAAAACAACAACAACAACAACAACAAGCAAGCAAAGTAACAATAGAAAAACTAGGAAACAAGGTAAAAACAAATACAAAAAAAAATAAAAAATCAACAAACAAACAAACAACTAAAAAAGCATTTAGGTAGGCAAACATGCAAACAGTATAAACAATTCAGGTCAGGAATGAAAAGCAAGCACAAGATCAAGCAAAACAAACAATAAAACCAGGCAAACTATGAAATAGCAAACAAACAAATAGAAAAATACAAAGTATCAACCATGCATACATACAAACAAGATTCTGGAAAAGGTAGTATTACAGCAGCTATGTTCACATCTACACAGAAATAGCATAAATGAACTGTATCAGTCAGGATTTAGGCCTCATCACAGCACAGAGACAGCACTTGTTAAAGTAGTAAACGACCTCCTATTGACCTCTGATCAGGGTTGCGTCACTATACTTGTGTTACTGGACCTCAGTGCAGCTTTTGACACCATTGATCATAGTATTCTCCTTCACAGATTAGAAAAGGTAGTAGGAATTAAGGGAACTGCCCTCTTGTGGCTCAGATCCTATTTGACTGATCGTTATCAGTTTGTAGATTTAGATGGTGACCATTCCTCATGTTCTCAAGTGGAGTTTGGTGTTCCACAGGGCTCAGTTTTAGGCCCACTGCTTTTTTCCCTTTACATGCTTCCTCTGGGCAACATAATTCGTAAACATGGTATTAGTTTTCATTGTTATGCTGATGATACACAATTATATGTCTCAGCAAAACCAGATGAGAAAAACTAGTTTGCTAAAATTGAGCAGTGTGTGCAGGATATACGAGATTGGATGTTAATTAATTTTCTCCTGCTTAATCCTGATAAGACAGAAGTTCTGGTCATAGGACCACAAGTAGCTAGAAGTAAGCTTTCTGATCACACTGTAACTTTAGATGGTCTTTCTGTTCCATCAAGTGCAACAGTAAAAGACCTCGGTGTGATTATAGATTCCAGCCTTTCGTTTGAAGCACATGTAGATAATATCACCAGGATGGCTTTCTTTCACCTTAGAAAAATTGCCAGGATAAGAAACATATTGTCACTAAATGATGCAGAAAAACTAGTTCATGCTTTTATCACGTCTAGGTTGGACTATTGTAACGCCTTACTGTCTGGTTGTTCAACTAGGTGTATAAACAAGCTTCAGTTAGTACAGAATGCAGCAGCGAGAGTCCTCACTAAAACCAGAAGATACGAGCACATCACCCCTATCTTATCTACACTGCATTGGCTCCCTGTGAAATTTCGCATCGATTTTAAGATACTACTTTTGACATTTAAAGCACTAAATGGTCTCGCGCCACAGTATTTGAGTGAACTGCTAGTGTCTTACGATCCGCCACGCCTACTTCGAACAAAGAATGCAGGCTGCCTGTCAGTACCACGTATTATTAAAACTACAGCAGGGGGCAGAGCTTTTTCTTACAAAGCCCCAAAGTTATGGAATAGTCTTCCTATTAATGTTCGGTACTCAGACACAGTCTCAGTGTTTAAGTCTAGGCTAAAAACCTATTTATTTAGCCAAGCATTTTTGTAAATAGATTAACCTTAGGTAAAGGAGCAGATTTGGGGGACTCATAGACGTAGAGTATTCTGGTGAACTGGTATGTTTAGATGCTGTCCTCCCCACTCTCATTGATCACTCAGGTTTGTTGACGGTGAGGTGATTGGTTGCTTTACATCACAGGGAGCCCTCATGTCTGTGTTTCCTTCTGGCTCTCCCTTTTAGTTATGCTGTTATGGTTAGTCCTGCCGGAGTCCCTGCTTGCACTTTGCACTAAATATACATTCACATTATACATGTTGACTGTGACCATACCTAACTGCCATCTCTCCTTATTTTCTGTTCTCTCCTCTTCTGCTCTCTCCTCTCTCTCTCTCCCTCTCTCCTTTCCCTCTCTCTGTCTCTCTGTCGAGCTATACATGTCACTCCTGAGTTGCCAGTGATCCAGACCCCTCTGCCCTCTGGACCCGTCTAACCCGTCCTGGAGTCCTGCTTCTGGTTGGAGATCTCGTCGCATGGATGCCCCGTGTGGTCTGCCTGGATTCGTGTGGTGGCTGGGGATGGTTTCCATGAAGACTATCCTGTCATCGATTGATGCTCTGGGGACCTGTGACTTCAGTTGTTCGATAGCTCAGGACTGGAATCTCCTACAGGAGACTCCAGGAACAAACTGGACTCCTTTTCATTTTAATTTTAAACACATCTCCTGTTATACTGAACTTCCAGTACACATTATTATGCTGATCAATCCCTGCTATCCGTTATCACCCAGATGAGGATGGGTTCCCTGTTGAGTCTGGTTCCTCTCAAGGTTTCTTCCTATTACCATCTCAGGGAGTTTTTCCTTGCCACCGTCGACCTCGGCTTGCTCATCAGGGACAATTTTATCATTTTGATTCATACACATTGCATAAAAACTTACTTCTTTTATTGTGTAAAGCTGCTTTGCGACAATGTCAATTGCTAAAAGCGCTATATAAATAAAATTGACTTGACTTGACTTGACAAACAAACAATTAACTGGACAAACAAACAATGAATGCAACAACTAACAAAATATAAAACAAACAGAAAAACAAACAAAAAAAGCACACAAACAAACATGCAAGCAAACAAACTAACCAGTAAACACGCTAAAATGCAAAAAAAAATCATAAATAAAAAATTCAATGGAAAAGTGAAGAAACAAGAAAGTAAATAACACACTAAGCAACAAATGCAAACAAAATAGAAAAAAACTAAAACCAAATAAGCGAACAAATAAATAAATCAAGCAAACATATTAAAAATATATATATATACATCCGTACAAACAAATAAATAAACATGAGCAAGCATGAACAACAAACAAACAATTCTTCTTAGTGACCAAATGACCAAATATGGTCAGAAATTCCTGTCATATACTCTTATTTTCATTCTATTTCATTCCTAAAAGGAGATAAAAAACCACACACACACACACACACACACACACACACACACACACAGATCATGCATGGACATTACCCAGCAGCCAGCCTCTAAAGGAACCCCTCACTGCCAGCTGCCACCCATAATTAGCTAACCCTGTGTGGCTGAGCTGTGATTGTGTTTGACCCAGCTAATAAAGTGAGTTAGGTGTATGTGTCCGTGTATGTGTGAGTGTGTGTGTGTGTGTGTGTGTGTGTGAGAGAGAGAGAGAGAGAAAGAGAGTATGCCTGGTAAACAATGGCTCACCAGTGTTTACATTACTAAACCGTCCAATCTGCTCGAACATACGCTCACACTATGAATGAGGTCTGTGAAGCTTCTGATAGTTTGCTCTATTGCACACACTCAAGAACTCTTATGTAATATCATACAGTCTTTCCATACTGTTGGAAAACTGGTTATGATGAAAAATGGGATGTGTCCATTTTGTCCAAATTTCTACAGAGCATAAGTGGCATAGGTGAGTTTGGTGGCTCTATGGATGATCAAACGCTTTGGTTATTGCACTAATGAGAATACATACAAAATGTAATGTAAATGTAAACTTTTTAGTGTGATCATTTCTTTACATCTTTACTTGCGCAGATTGCATTTACATTTAAGCGTTTGGCAGACGCTCTTATCCAGAGCGACTTATAAAAGTGCATGCAAATGTTTCCGTCATTGGGTTGATCCTTACACTGGGTTATATTGATAGTTAAAGGGTGGCAATTGGCTTAGTGGTTAGCACTGTTGCCTTGCACCTCCAAGGTCCAGGTTCACCCTGTCCAGGATATACCCAGCCTCATACCTTAAGTCTCCTGAGATAGACTCCAGGCCCGTTTCAACCCTGTAGACAGAATTAACCAGTATAGACGATATGAGTGAGTGAGTGAGTTAGCCGAAAAATCTGTCATTTCTTTCTTCTTAGGAAGGTGAGACTAATTTTTTGTTGTTGGTTACATTCATATTAATTTAGGTTTGCATGCACATGCATATCTCAAAACTTTAACACAAAGTGTCAGGTAGTGTAGTTACCCGAGTTGAGTGTGTATGCAGGAGCAGCGCTAGTGATGACTATAGCTAGCTATGAAGTTCCTGAGACCCAGACCTGGGAATCCTTGGAATGGAAAATGTTTCTCGTGATCATTAAAATGAAACTTGAGTCAGGACAATTAATCTAATAATTATGATCATGGTTATGCCAAATACGCACAATGTCTACAGCTCCCATCAGCCACTGCACCTCACAGAGTCACGTCACATTATTGTTTACACCTGAAAACCCTCAGTATTTATAGCATGGCTTATATAACACTTATTTGTCTGTCATAGTCATTGTTGTTGGACATACTTCTAGTCCAGGCTTATTATTCTTGTTGGTGTGCTTGTGTTTTTATTTCTATTTTGCTTAAATAAAACAAGGTTAGTTTATGTTAAAAAGCATTCCTTTAACAATCTGAATAAAATGACAAGTGCTCATCTGCAAGCAAACAAGAAGGGAGAAGACACAAACAAACAAAGAAACACGAGCAAGCAAACATTATTTTAGGTTATGTTAGCAAGCATTGTAGTATTTGTTTAAACAACAGAAAAATAACTGCAAGCAAGTGTTTGATTGAAAACAATCAATCAAACAAACACTCAAACAAACAAACAATCAAGCAAGCAAGTGGGCAATCAAACAAATGAACAAACAAGCAAACATGCAAGTGAACAATCAGTTCACCAAAAAAAATGTCACATGATTTTTTTTTTGTATTCATTCATGCATGAATATTCATAGTCCTGTATTTGCACTTGTATCATCATGATATTATACCCAATACATGAAAATCTTCTTTATGGTTGTAGACAGTCATAAGTTTAAATAGCACTGAAGTAGGTCTTTAACAAACAAACAAAAAAAAACACAAGTGCCCAACCGCAAGCAAGAAAACCAACTCACAAACAAGCAATTGATCAGACAAACAAACAAAGAAACATAAGTAACAAAAAAAAAAAAACTAACAAACACAAGCAAGAAAACCCTAGGTTAGGTTAGTTAAAAAATAGAAAACACAAACATTCAAGTGCAAGCAAGTGAACAAAAACAAACAAGTGACCAAACACAAGCAAGCAAACAAACAAACAAACAAACTGTTCCAATATTGTGTGGACTTTCCCATGCCTATATCTCACACGTCTCTCTTTGTTCTATGTTATATATACAGTGTACATAAAATAGCTCCTTCACTGTGGCTTTCCCAACAGCATTAAGTGTATTGAGGAACATTGGACACATCAAGCAATAATTCTTCCTTTAAGTAATTTTAATCTTAACACAAACACAAGTAAGCAAACAATCAAGCAAACAAACATTAAATTAAAAAGCACTTCTTTTAACAAACAGAAGAAAACTAAAAGTTCAACCTCAAGCAAGCAAACAATCAGACAAACAAATATAAAAGCAACCAGTCAAACAAACAAAGAAACAAATACTAGGTTAGGTTAGATGACATTAGGCTACGTTAAAACACATTGCAGTATTTCATTTACATAAATAAAATGTTAGCATTAAATTGCAAGCAAACACAAATAAACAAGTGACAAAGCACAAGCAAGCAAACAGATGAAAAAACAAGCAAGCCAACAATCATATAAACAAGTAAACAAACACTAGGTTAAGTTATGTTGTATAACATTTGTTTAACTAACAATAAAATAACTCAAGTGCAAGCGAGCAAATACAAGCAAATAAAAAAGCCAGCAATCACATGAACAAGCAAACATAAAAACAAACACAAACAAGCAAATAAACACTACTGTAGGTTACGTTCGGTTAAAAAGCATTGTAGTGTTTATTTAACAAACAGGAAATATAAGAAGTGCTCAGCAAACATGAAAGCAATAAACAAACAAACAAACATAAACATACAAGCAATCAGACAAACACATGCAAGCAATCACTCAAATAAAGAAAAGAATGAACAAATAAACAAACAAATGAATAAGCAAATAAATATTCATGATGTCTCAGAATCTACTTCTACGATGAAACACTGCTGCGCATTTCCACTTTATTCAGAATGTAAATTCATGATGACGGTGTAAGTTTGGTCAGCACCAGCGCCTGGAGCACGACACAGAGTGTAGTTGATGGTATCGGTGTATCTTGTAAATGACGGACAGCTCTGATGATTGGCACAGACCTCCTCCTCTCTATTCCTCCCCTGTGGGAGAGCAGGAGATGGGTTCAGCGCAGTAGGAAAGCTGGTGTTTTGCTGGAGGAGACCAGGACACAGTACCACAGCTGCCACCCCTATTTCCAACACCTCCCACCCCACCCCTCCTCCCTGTCCTTGCTTCATCCCACCATACCTGCGAGCTACACTATCCTTCCACTCCATAATAAAGACTGACAGTTGTGCTGCAGACAGCTCGAGCTCAGTAACGAGTCCTGCATTGTCACTTACTCTTTCTCACCTCCCCCCTACCCTCCACCCGCCCCCCCAAAGAGCCTGAATTTCACCCTGTCATTCCTGTTCCCTCCCCAAAACCTGGAGAGATAAAGAAGGAAATACCCAGGTGGCTTCGGTTTCCACATGCAAAGGACCGGGGAGGGACCTCAATTGCATGACTTATGAGCATTTAATTGTTTTTATTCATGAGTTGTGTGACTGATATGATGGAAAATGAAACTCTCTAATTGTGCCATGATATGAGGCCTTGTCCCTGCAGGACTGACCATGCCATTGTAAAAGTGAAATATACAAACGAGTTCTCCCAGCAGGTGCTGTTACACACGTGGACAAAATTGTTGGTACCCTTCGGTCAATGAAAGAAAAACTCATAATGGTCACATAAATAACTTTAATCTGACAAAAGTAATAATTTAAAAAAATTATATGAATGTTAACCAATGAAAGTCAGACATTGCTTTTCAACCATGCTTCAACAGAATTATTTAAAAAAATAAACTCATGGAACAGGCCTGGACAAAAATGATGGTACCCTTAGAAAATACTGAAAATAATGTGACCAAAGGGACATGTTAATTCAAGGTGTCCACTAATTAGCATCACAGGTGTCTACAATCTTGTAATCAGTCAGTGTGAGCATATATATAGGGCTCCAGGTAGTCACTGTTGTTTGGTGACATGGTATGTACCACACTCAACATGGACCAGAGGAAGCGAAGGAAAGAGTTGTCTCAGGAGATTCGAAAGAAAATTATAGACAAGCATGTTAAAGGTAAAGGCTATAAGACCATTTCCAAGCAGCTAGATGTTCCTGTGACTACAGTTGCACATATTATTCAGAAATTTAAGATCCATGGGACTGTAGCCAACCTCCCTGGACGTGGCCGCAGGAGGAAAATTGATGACAAATCAAAGAGACGGATAATCTGAATGGTAACAAAAGAGCCCAGAAAGACTTCTAAAGAGATCCAACGTGAACTTCATGCTCAAGGAACATCAGTGTCAGATCGCACCATCCTTCGTTGTTTGAGCCAAAGTGGACTACATGGGAGACGACCAAGGAGGACACCATTGTTGAAAACAAATCATAAAAAAGCCAGACTGGAATATGCCAAACTACATGTTGACAAGCCACAAAGCTTCTGGGAGAATGTCCTATGGACAGATGAGACAAAAATGGAACTTTTTGCCAAGGCAAATTTTGCTAATTATATTTGAAGCATATAAAGAAAAGAACACTGTCCCTACTGTGAAACATGGAGGAGGCTCTGTTATGTTCTGGGGCTGCTTTGCTGCATTTGGCACAGGGTGTCTTGAATCTGTGCAGGGTACAATGAAATCTCAAGACTATCAAGGGATTCTAGAGAGAAATGTGCTGGCCAGTGTCAGAAAGCTGGGTCTCAGTCGCAGGTCATGGGGCTTGCAACAGGACAATGACCCAAAACACACAGCTAAAAACACCCAAGAATGGCTAAGAGGAAAACATTGGACTATTCTAAAGTGGCCTTCTATGAGCCCTGACCTCAATCCTATTGAGCATCTTTGGAAGGAGCGGAAACATGCTGTCTGGAAAAACGCACCCTTCAAACCGGAAACAACTGGAGCAGCTTGCTCATGAGGAGTGGGCCAAAATACCTGCAGAGAGGTGCAGAAGTCTCATTGACAGTTACAGGAATCGTTTGATTGCAGTGATTGCCTCAAAAGGTTGTGCAACAAACTATTAAGTTAGGGGTACCATCATTTTTGTCCAGGCCTGTTCCATGAGTTCATTTTTTTTAGCATGGTTGAAAAGCAGTGTCTGACTTTCATTGGTTAACATTCATAGAATTCTTATTTATTATTATTTTTGTCAAATTAGAGTTATTCCTGTGACAATTGTGAGTTTTTCTTTCATTGACCGAAGGGTACCAACAATTTTGTCCACGTGTGTATATGGTCTTTCCTTAAGGCAAACTCCCATATATAAGGTTTAAGTTTAAATAGCAGAATCCAGTTTTAGGAGAAATGTGTTCTAGGGGGGTCGGCAGCAGTGCCTATGATCCAGCTTTATCAATATTTGATTGTTACTGAATAAAAGTTAAATTCACACTAATATCCAACACTGTGAAAAAAAAGCTATTTGATCTAAGTAGCCATTGGTTCGCTGTTAGTTGCTAAACATAGAGTAAAAAAGACACATTTTGAGTTAAGGAGGCTATTTTATTTTCTAGTCAGGGGTCAAATTCACAAGTTTTGAGCTCTTATCCCAGGAGTGCCAACCTGCCATGACTGCTCAATGTTCGACGACTTCTCTTTCAACTTTCACAACTCAGTTTCCCGTCTCAGTTGTAATCTGCTTGATTGATCTGTAATCCATCCATCCATCCATCCAGGAACCTTTGTAGTCCAACTAGGGACCATAGACGCCAATGGTGATAATCAAACGCCAATGTTGAGCATTGGATTCATTCCAATTTGTTCATGAACCCAGCAGATACTCTAACATTGTATAATTGTCATATTGTCATATAGGCAAGGTTGTCCGTCCAAACCAGAGAGATGTGAGAATGTTGTTAAAATAACCCTTGGATAACGTTAAATAAATGATCTCAAAACATTGTTCCAAATACAACCTCAAACCAACAGAATATCAACATCTACAACATCTACCTATGATATTTATGCCTTTTAACGTCCATTTACACAAGGTTCAACACCCTATACTCCATATCTGTCAGTGATATTTGTTGGGCTTTCGGGTGCTCTCGGCAAGGGGTCGCCACAGCGGACCTCCTGCTTTCTGTTTCACCCAAATGAGGATGGGTTCCCTGTTGAGTCTGGTTCCTCTCAAAGTTTCTTCCTATTGCCATCTCAGGGAGTTTTTCCTTGCCACTGTCGCCCTCGGCTTGCCCACCAGGGACTAAGGGACTATCTGACCATTTTGATTCATACACATTCACATTTGATTCTTGTGTAATTTTTTCTGATTGTGTAAAGCTGCTTTGCGACAATGACAATTGTTAAAACGCCGTACAAATAAAATTGAATTGAATTGACTGGGAATCGAAACCAGGACTTCCGCCTTGGAAGGTGAAACACCTACCACTGAGCCACCAGTGCCCTAGTTGGTTAAGTTTATCAGAGTTCAAAAACCATTATTAGAGAACAAGACGAACACAACTGCTTCCAGAACGCAAAACATAGCAATAACCCCTGGCCCAGTTCTTGTAATGTGCAAGTGGTGTTCGTCAATGACTGTCTGTACAGTTCCCACAGACAGATGTTTCTCTTCCACGAGTTTGACAGCACGTTATCCATGATTCTACTTGCTGAATATTCATGGGAAGACGGCAGTGCGGACCGAGCCACCTCGGCCAGGATCACTATTCCCTAAAGAAGACATACGGTCTTCTTTAGAACCTTTGCACAATTCAAATGTTTTAGTCTCGTCACCGTACTGTGGTTAGATTTGTGCTTTAACAGTTTCATTCATGAGAAAGATTCATTGATCAGTCCGGGTTTGACTTCACGCCCATCATATTAGCCTGAACAGCAGGTTTCCTGGTGGACATGTACTGTAGTAAGTGCTCAGTGCTCACACTGCTGCGGTTTGAGTCTCACGCAGGACAGTCGGCAAAAGAAGGCCAGCAAAAGGACGTACTGTATTTCAAGTGAAAGAAAAATAGCTGGCAAAAAATAAATGTTGTTTTAACATTGCATTTGCAACCTTGTGTCATGTTAGGGTCATTCGTTCAACCTTAATCCCAACAGTCCCAACATTAGTCTGGCAGCATTTCATTAAAGTAATTCTAACCCGTTTACAGTTTACAGTTCCTTGACAATATTTTACACCTCCGCTGCTATGAATTTTCCAGTTCATTTGTTACAATGAAGCAAAGTGCCAATTTTCGTGCCAATTCATGGCATCAGTGGATCTTCACTCATGATGAAAAACCTACTCGGTGAGAATCGGGAGAATGGAAATAACTGCTCCTGTAATGATGAGCTTTGTTTGATAAAGATGACGAAGGCCCTGCTTGTCACGCTGATTTTCTCTCTCTCTCCTGCTCATCTGCCTGCCCGTCCCTTATTCCCCATGTAATCCTGCACATGAACCGTAATTAAAACTCAAGTGGAAAAAAACCTTAACGATTAAGGTAAGCGTGAATGAGAGAGAAGAAAAAAAAAGAAAAGCGCAACGCAATGGGTTCCGGCAGAGCACATATCTGATACCATTAAGCGGCATCTCCCCAAAGAGCCAGCAGGCCTGTTTGTCAGCTGCTGCCTCTGCATGCTTTATTAAAAATCCCATCCGCTTCAATTAACGGCGACTACCAAACACTTTAACTCCGCTTTAATCCCATCAAGTTGTTTAAACAGGCGTCGCTGTGGATGGCTTGTTTTTTTTTTTTTTTTTTTTTTTTATTCGGTAAGGGTAGTGGGGATTTCACCTGGCTCTCCTCCTTCTAGAGAACGTCAAGGCCTTGCGCTTGTTCGTGTTGCTACTTGTGACTTTCTGTCCCACGTGCTACATACGGAAGGAGTGGGGATGACAGTTGCCATGGCTCTGTTCACCAGGGGAAACGGCGTGGTGCTGACAGGAGAGGGAAAGGTGTAAATTGGGTGAGGCTGGACGCAACACGGCAAGTGTTAGCCCGGTGAGCTTTCTATAGCAAACCGCCTTTTCCTCTCACACACAAACCTGAGGGAGAAACAGTGAGAATGTGAGGGAAAGAGAGAGAGCGCGAGAGACGCACACACACAAAAAAATAGAGCGATGGATATGTGGCGAGTTAACGGAAGGAAAAGTTGCACTTTGGAATTCATAGGAAGAAGCACAGAAGTGCAAGAGTTGGCACATCGCATTAGCGAGTTAACAAAGTTTGGGCCGTAAATATAAACAGCATCCGCCTCCCTTGATTTGATATTAATTAATTTGCTGAGGGTGAAATAGGCAAAGCTCTAGCAACAGAAGTGCGATTTAACGGAGAGCAGGTGTGCCTTGCCCTTCATCATCACAGCTCCCTGGCCCCTTTAATTATGCGCAGTACTACGCACTGCCATCAGGAGGCCAGTTGCAGTTGATGTATTTTTAATCAGAGCTGTTAGCATCAGTGATGGATGCCCATTGACTCAGCCTCCGCACGGATACAGGCGGGGGGTGGTCTGTGTTATCGTGGCCTCATGCCCACTTATTACACGCATGTTCTCGCTCGCAGGGGCACACGGCAGACTGTACACTCCTTACACTCTGCTTTTAACCTATTCAAGCTGAATCCACAGACGTGCTTTTCTTTGAAGTCCAAAAAAAAAAAAAATACAAACATAACAAACACTGCTTCTTCTGTACTCTTATCTAATCACACAAGTTAGATGGGAAGAATTTTGAGGAGTTGAATGATGAACGTTTTGACGCTTTCCGAAACGTTGGCGATTTTTATCTTTATAGAAGTGAAAGGGTGCAGTATGGAAAGCACATTTTTAGGGGGTTTGTTCCTCTGGGACGGAATAATGCGCATCCATCTGGCCGGAAGCTCAGAAGCGAGGTGTCGGCGTTTTGTCCTGTATCGCGTCCAGCAGTGCCCATAGGGCAATATTCAGGGGCTCGCTTTGACAGGAGTCGGCTTTGTAACTCATCTCTCCCATCCCCCAGCACCTCAGGCCTCAGTTGCTCCCGTATTGTCTATAAGTTTGCATGCGGGAGCACTTTAAATTAACATGAAACTAATATGCATCGTCTAACTTGTTAATCTCTTCTATATACAAATTTCGGTTAGAACGTTATTTCAAATAAGACACTATATTATAATATTAACTTTGGACATTATGCTTTGTCCTGTTCATGAATAAAGTGTGAACGTGACTATGGACTATGGAATATTCAATGCTAACATTAGACATTTTGGACATTTCATTGTTAGGCTCATGTCTTGGGTTTATAAGAGTTTTTCATGCAGAGTTCGGAAAGATTTTGCATGGCAGGACACGATTTCACAATATATTTGCCCAGTTTCCATTACACCCTGTTTCCGTGTTCTATTACACCCCGTTTCCATGATACCCTGTTTTTTATGACATTGTTTTTCCATTACAGGGTCTTGAAAACAATGTGTAATGGAAAATTGTGTATTGGAAAACGGGTGTATTCCATAACCAAAACCTGTTTCCGTTTTCTGTTTTCCCATTACACACATTTCCATTTCATTTTTTTCCCCACTACACCCTGTCTGCATTACACAGTTTTTTTCCCCATTCCACCATCTTTTCAGTACAAAGATTTTCTATTACACCCTGTTTCCTTGACATTTTTTTCCCCCATTACACGGTTTCCATAACACCCTATTTCCAGTATTCATTTTCCGTTACACCCTTTTTCCAACACACAGTTTTTCCATTACACCCTGTTTCCTTTAGACATATTTTCTATTACCCCCTGTTTCCATTACACAGTTTTTCCCCATTCCACCGTCTTTTAGTATAAAGATTTTCTATTACACCCAATTTCCGTTAGACATTTTTTTCCATCACACAGTTTCCATAACACCCTGTTTCCAGTATGAATTTTTCCATTAAACCCTTTTTCCAATGCACTGTTTTCCCGCTACACCCTGTTTCCAATACATAGTTTTTTCCCACTACACCCTGTTTCCTTTAGACATATTTTCCATCACACCCTGTTTCCAATACACATTTTCTTTGTCCATTATACTTCTATTACAGGTTTTTTTCTATGACACCTCTTTAGTTTTTTGTGCAGTTTTTCCATTACACCCTGTTTTATTAGACCTTGTATGAGAACCTTTATGATTGCTGGAGCTATGACTCTTTCCAGTCAAAACCCTAAAGTTAAAACCCTTACGTTTTAATCGAGTGTATTGACAGTGTATGTGCATAAGGATATTGGCACTGGTGTGAATGGGATTGAAAGTAGCTGGTATAAAGTGTGATTTGTAATTTATATTATATTATTGTTATTGTAATATATTATTATTATTATTATTATTATTATTATTATTATTATATCTGATTGGGATTAGAAATTGTAGTGCACTTTTACACATATAATCATAGATGGATGGATGGATGGAATATGTTATTAATCCAGAAGGAAAAGTATATCAATTATAAATTAGAGTTTCGAAATGTACTTACTGCACAAAACAATGACAGCACAAAAACACCAACCAAAAAAAAAAAAAAACCTGCCCCTCTCTCTTGTCTACGACTTATCCGCAGTCTGTAAACACAATGATGCACTGTTTTTCAGCCGACAACAACACATGTGTTTGTCCTAACGGATAACGAGGACGGTGGATCCTCAGGAGCAACAACTATGAATCAAGATAATGCTTATGAAACCCTGCACCACAAACACACAGGTTTTTTTTTTCCTTTCCTTCCTACTTTAGTTTTCCTGAAAGAAAAATGATGGCCGGCGATCCTGCTGCTCCGCCGAAGACGTAACTGTTTCACTTCTACATTTCATCTTTATGGTAATAGCCGAGGACGTCTTAGCCACACGCATCTTAGTTCTTTTTATATTGCATATAAAATAGGCTTTGATTATGTGTGTGCTGTGTGAGGGCTCACCTCGAGCGTGCGCTAAGCTCACACAGCTGCCTGGCTCCACAGGGACGACACGTGAGGAGACACAGGCGGTTTGTTATTGGAGGCAGCACGCTTTGATTCACCTTGATTTGGCTAATAGGGAAAGAGAACAAATATCGTATCTGGTGTTAATAATGCTTAATGCAGTGAACAGACCGGAGTGTAATGTTGACGATCCAAAATGCACAAATGGCACAAATTCTGTCATGACATATTACATGCACCCACACACACTTCCTGTATATACTACACAGGTTTAATTCTTGCACATACTGTACTATAGGGGTCCAGTGCATTAACATCAAAATGGTTGGGGTTTTTTTTTCTTTTTTTTCCGAAAGCACAAATCATGTTGGATCTTGGAACTTAAACTGATAAGGTTGTTATTATCTGCAGTTGACACACACACACTCATACACACACACACAGCCTTGACAATACGCTTTTGAAATCATGCCACAGATGAGCTCAGGCCTCTCCTCACACCACTGTCACTCCGAGAAACGTTTCTTCTGAGTGCGTTTTCTATCTGTCAAGGGTCAGTGAGTGAAGATGCAACCAAGCCCCCCCCCTCCACTCACACACACACACACACACACACACACACCCCCACCTTGCACACAGCTTCCTAGGTGGATCTCCACCTTGTGCTTTTTCATCTGGGCATGACCTGTTGCTAGGTAACCCTGGGTCACAGCTGTACGAGGAAAGTGGAGCCTCTTTTTTATTTATCAGGGAGTTATAGGGGAGGCAGGATGTAATTTATTAGTTTGATATTGCCAGGCCGCTCAAGTTTGGGATTATAAAAGGGGTAGCGCTTGGAACAAAGCATATTCAGGATGCGGGCTGAATTTTAAGAGCGCTCTTTATGGCGTTGGTGATGGAGACTAGTATCGACGGAGACTGACAAGTGACCAGCCTTGGGCTGTGTTCTGTTCAGAATATGGCCAGCACTGTCACTGCTCATAAGAGTAACCCGGAGGACTCCAGGGTGCAGCCTGTTCTACGGAGGAATCAATTAAATGATTCATTTGTATTGTTTAACGATTCGATTATGATGTCTGAAGGACAAGAAACACTAAATGAGCGAAAATAGAAGACAGTCAATCAGATTAAAGCACTATGGGCTCGCTTAAACGTGGCCAGTGCATGTGTTTTTTTTTGCAGTTTTTTTTTTCTTCTCCAGCCTGTCTGTATGAGACTCTTTCTTGTGTATCATACACGTTTGCATTAGAATAATAATAGGAATCGATTATGGATAAATCTCAGTAGATAAGCATGACTGTGGTCAATTATTTTACATTATATAAGCGGTAATGAATTATAAATCAATATAAGTCTCTCAAATTATATGCGTATGTCTGTATGTCTGTATGTCTGTCTACAGTATGTATAAAAAACACAGCCTCAGCGTGGAATCATTCAGCTGGGTCTACTCAACCCCGAGTTCAACATTCCTCCTTACAGCGCCAATAGTAAATAAACAAGCACTTCTTTACTTTTAAACAGGCTACACTGTTTTCAAGTCAAACCGGGACTTTTGATTGCGCAGAATAACAGAACACACAGTTACCAGGGTAAAAACTCTTTTTACTTCTGCCTACAATCCCCTGCTACACTAATGCACCAATTATCTCAGTTCTCTAGAGCCTGCTTTACATCTGAACCGCTGGCCTCCCAAGAACTCCTATAACACTGAAGTGGTCCGGAGCAAGGTCAAGACTGTACGAGTTCCTGTAGTGCTGGTGGATGATGATCGTGTCTGCAGTTCCCACAGACGGTTGTGTCTCTTCTGCAAATTGATGACAAGTTATCCGTCGATTTTCAAGGATCAGACGTTCCACCTGCTGAATGTTCGCAGGAACACGGCTCGTGGCTGCTGTGAGCTCTGAGGCACCTCGGCTGGGATCGTCACACACACTTCTTTCAAATCTTTGCACCATTCATATGTTTAAATAAAGAAAAATCACCGCCTCATCACCGTCATTCACATCTTCGTTCATGAAAGTCCCGGTTTGACTTGAACGCTGCTCATACTCACAGTATTTGGCTTTAGATGCTTGAAATATAACATAAATGCTGTTATACTGTCCCAAACAAACGAACTAATGAATAAACAGTCGACGAGGTCCGACATCCTGTCTTGATCCTGATTTGTGACGTAATAAATCACAGTAATAATACGGCGCGGTGACCTCGGGGATGCGCATGCAGTTTTTCCCGTTTAAAAAAAAAAAAAGATCACAGATTCTGTTGGTTCAACCTCAACCTCAGGCTTAGTTGTTTTTTTTTTACATTTTTTTTTTCATAGGGTTCGATGCTTGCATGTGAAATTGTAACGACATGAGGGGAAAATGTGTCGTGTCTCTGTTGCTGTTTTTTTTTTCTTTTTTTTTTTTCTTTCCCGCTGACGTGCTCCCTGATTTATCTGTGCACCGTGATGCGACTAATTCGTGCCGCATCTGTTGTGGTTTCATGCTGCCGTCACGTTTTGTTTTTTATTTATTTTCTCTATCTCGCGGGCCCTAAGCCCAAGCAACCGCCTTTATCATGAACACTGAGCTATGTTCAATTCCCCCTTAATGTTTTGCTTTTTCAGATGCCTCCTTTAGGCCGTCTCGGATCAAACCCAAATGCACCTGCACTTTTTTTTTTCTTTTTTCTTTTTTGCATCTGCCACTCCCTCGAGACCTGTAAAAATTGACTCCCTGGCTTCCTCCACGAGGCAATTATGGGCCATCTGTTCCCGACTCGGTAGTTCCAGCT
Source organism: Clarias fuscus (assembly GCA_030347435.1). NCBI lineage: Eukaryota > Metazoa > Chordata > Actinopteri > Siluriformes > Clariidae > Clarias > Clarias fuscus. The sequence goes on from CM059227.1 coordinate 11,677,754, forward strand.
CGTTTTGTTTCTGCGATTGTTCCTATAATGTTATATGCTCTGAATTAGAATTAGAAAAAAAAAAAAAAAAAGTTCACGTGGAGGGGGGTAGGATTTAATTTGACTACCTTGACAGTCCTTCTGCTGCCTGTAAAGATATGGGAAAGTGAAATTTAGAAAGACTCGAAGCATTTATCTGTCTTTCAAGGCAGCATCCCGGGTCTTTTCGGAATTACTGCTAGGCCTACTGTACATAACCAGCACTGCCTATCTGTGGTGTCTAACAATTCATTTCGCATGACCCCCTTGGCATTAGGCATAATATTTGTTTGCCCCGTTGCCTCATTGTTCACTGTCAAAGACGTAAAGCAATAAGGCAACATGTTTATTGAATCGTCAGCGGTGCAGGTGCTTGGGAAAGATTATTTGAAACAAGACAATAATCTGGAAAACAATACTCAAAATTGGCCGTGGCAAGCAAATATTCTCCGTAATTGCCCCTATGCAATATCCAATAAACGTGAGGTGAAATTCTTCAATTGTACCAGGTTTGCTTTTCTGGTTGCTAGAACATTTATCACGCATTACGGATATAACGATGCAGACAGCGCTAGCATTTCTCCATCAGATACAGAAAGATGATGATTTGCTCCGTAGAGGGCGGGATGAGTGGCAGGCGTGTGTGATGGACAGATGCAGGGGAGGGAACAGGGGTTGGGGGGTCCGGACTAGGAAAAGCTGGAAAGTGAAAGTGGATACTATGAGGATTGGGTTGTAGAAAATGTGATGATGAGCAGATTGGGATTTTCGAATTTGAATCATTTATGGACTCCTGGTCTGAGCTCTGTCAACAATATAATCCATAATCTATATTTTCCTTCATTTTTATTTCTATTCAAACTCTGATGACAAATTCTGGCAATGCATATTAGACGATTTATCTGACAAAAGTAAAACTTTACTTTATTAAACAATTTTCAAGTTGTGCATTGGAGCAGATGCTACATTCCAAAGACTTGTAAGCTTTTGATCTTGGCATATGGAGCTCAAAACTAAATAACATTTCATACTGACCCTCGTTTGAACACACTCAGGGTTTGCTGTACACCTGTGGAACACATTGATTTACAATTTTCTTTTGTGCCCTAAAACCTTCACGTTGCTCATCTGGATTCGCATCATGGAGTTGCATTGTGACCAATTTTATTCCTTTATACCAGTGTGATTCGTACCATAGTCTGAGAAATATTCGTGCATTTTTCAACCTAATGTCTACAGTATACACAGTATCTATTCAACGCTTTTTTTAGGTACTGCAAAAAAAAAAAAAAAAAAAGAACAAAAAATGTATTTACTTTACTTTAAATCCACTTCATGTGCAAGTTTAAGACCGGTTCCGTCAATAATCAATACTAAATCAATGATCATTAAACTTTAGACTTTGCTACAGAGTATGTAACATCAATTTGAAACAGCTGTTACCTTTACGGTAAAAGTTTTATTCAGAGCCAACATGAGAAAATATCTGATTTATTAAAGATGATCTTGTACCAATAAACGTTTATTATGATATTAAAGGTATAAGGAAAAAAAACCCTATGATTTTTCTACATTTCAAACTCAGGAGTGTATAATTTATGACAATATGTGCTGTATGCCAGAGCAAATATAGAACAGATGTAGTAACTATTTAGAATGAGTAATGATTCATGCTTCATTACTAATGAATGAATGATACAGTAGTGTACAACTATAATACTGCGTGTAGCGCAAGCACACATTTTTTCCTTTTTTTTATTTTTATAAACAAACATACATAAGGCTCAGGAGTGTGTAATGTAGACTGACATCATTTTTTCAGCACAAAATAGACAATTTGGTGAACTGAATTTTTGTTCATTTTAACAAACTTCCAAAAAAAAAAATAATGTTGTGTCAAATAGATAAAGAAATAGCAGAGATACAAATGAACATGATTTTATTGTTGTTTTCAGTTGTTTTTATGACCAAAAAATTATATGCTGTATATATTTTGAGAGTTCTACATTCTTGCAACATCATACACATATTCTGCAGGCATTACAATGTACCTTTTATAAAAAATAATCATAACTTTTATTCTACCTGCCATACTCCAAAAACCCCAAAAGTCCGATTCCTGTGTAAAACAGTCAGGTTTTGTGGAATGCATATTTGTCCAGTCATGTACCACCGTACATCTACTGTACAGTGATAAGAACAGTAACACTCTCTAATGTAATAACAGCACACAAACGTAATAAACCAAACATAATACAAATCTACAACCTTTAATGCAATAAACATGATCAATTTCTAAAAAAACGGAAGAATAATTACTATTAGGTTTGTGGGAAGGTGAAAACCTTTAGCGGTCAAAATTTTAATAACGGTGCGCAGATATAATGCTTTTTCTAATGTATGATGTTTGTGGGATTATTACATTAAAAGCTGCAGATTTGTATTACGTTTGTGGTTTGTTATGTTTGTCTGCCGTTGTTACGTGGGCAAACCCGCAACCACATGACCAAGGAAAATATCTAATGTATGAAAGTGTAAACAATAAACTGAGAGGTTAAACTTGTGAAACGCTTGAGGAAAGAATGAATTTTAAACAAGTATGTGTGATATATTAACATTTATTGGTATCTACAACAACATCCCATATACAGGGTGGGTGAAAAGTAACTAAGCATCAGAAATTGGTAATAAATATAAATGTATTGAAACGTGTACTTTTATTACATACGAAAATGTAAGCGAATTTGTACATTTTAACAGTGGCGTCAACCACAGGAGAATCTCCGAAGTCCTTGCCTCCAAGTCCTTGATCCATGTACATCTTCTTCTAATTCATGCAATAATCCAAAAGCAGATACTGTCCATGAGCTTCTGTTGATGTTCAGATCAAATGAGCTAGGTCAAGTATTTCAAACGATTCTCTGATTTCTTGAGATTTTCGCACACATTGTTTTCACGAGTTAACACAGAATGATAGAAAAACAAACCAAAAACAAGAGATCCCTTCACACACTGTGACATCATAGGGCTGATGTCATAGTGCTTGGGCCCTAAATACCCATCAAGCAGCAGGACTCGCTAATAACCAGAATGACCTGACTGGTATAGTATAAGCTAATGAAAAGTAACTAAAAAAAAAAACACTTTACACCCATGATGAGCAGAAAAGCATTTCGTAATGCACAACATGGTTAAATGTGGGGTCAGACGGGCTACAGCAGCTGATGACCATATCAGCTTTCAGTCCTGTGAGCCATATGCTCATCAAACCTGCACAGATGAAGAACGGGAAAAAAAAACGGTGTGACGGTTTAATGTGTATAATATAACTGTTAACTGAAGCCCGTAACCTGTACCTTGTAAGATTCTTATTATAGCCCCTTTAGATTTTGATATTAACTGGCTACCAATCTTGTATGGGATATTTATTAGAACATGATAAACATCAAATCCTCTTCAGTCAAGATATATTGTGGGCAAGAGTGCGATTCTGGGACTAGGAGAAAGTTTTGACCTTAGATCCAGGCTTGATATTTTATGAAAAGAGTGTTTTGGCATGTACTGTACAGTAGTTAGCTGAGAACTGAACCCTGAAGGGACATCACCTGCATACTTTCATGAAGCTTCAATAAGATCCATTCCTCTTTTCCACGTTTGTCACTGCTTGTGTCTTTGTTAAGAAGAAAAATTAGAACATCACAGTTTAGCAACCTGCATATTTACACCAATCACCCATAATAATAATAATAATAATAATAATAATAATACTAAAACCATTAACATTATAAATAACCCAGGTTTTGGGTTCCCCTTGTGCCACTGGAGCTGCATTTGAAGGTTGGCTCTGCAGGGCATTTGGGGGTGTGCTGTTGCATCTGGCATCACGATGTTAGCAGTGGACCCTTTGGGTGCTGTGGGATGTGAGATGGGGTCTCAGTGGATTGGACTTGTTTTCCGGTGCATCCCTTGGGTGCTCAATTGGATTGGGATCTGGGGAGTTTGAAGGCTGATGCACTGGAAGTTCAGCCTTTATTCATCACAGATACATCACTGCACAATTAAATTCTTCATTCTTCACATACCCCAGCTTCTTGTTAGTAGGGTCAGAGCACAGGGTCAGCCATTTTACATCACCATTGGAGCAGACATGGTTAAGGGTCTTGCTCAAGAGTCCAACAGCGGCAACCTGTCGGAGCTGGGGCTCGAACCGCCGACCTTCTGATCTGTAACCCTTAACACATTGAACCACCACTGCGTCAAACAATCACTGCACTGGGTGTTCTGGTGTGTTTGTTTGGTTTCTTCACCTGTTGCTAGTGTTGATGTTCTGGTCTATATGCATTGTGTTGATGCCACATGATTGGTTGAGAGTAAGGGAGACCAAATTCCAATATAAATACCAAAACAGCCTGAAATACAAATATAACTGAATAAAAATGTTCCAGGGTGCATTTTGTTCTCATTAACTGATGACATTTTACTGTACATTTTGGAAACTAACCAACATCAATACATACAGTAGATAATCTTACCATTTGTATTGTGAAATAGTGATGGAGTTATTAGAATAAGTATCAGAATGAGGTTTATTGCCAAGTACATTTGCACATACTGTACAAAGAATCTGTTTTGGTGACGGAAGCTTCCATAGATGACAACACACACAACACCCCCCCAAAAAAAAAGACAATTAACAAAAAATGGAATAGGATCCCCATCATAAATAAATAAATAAACAAATAAATAAATAAATAAACAAACTTTTAAGTGGTATTGCACCTATTGCTCATATTAATATTGCACATGTTTATGGCACAGTGAAGAGAACATTTAGGTAGGTTGCCCAGCGGGGAAAAAAAAAAAAATGTTCCTGTGCCTTGGTGTCCTGGTGCTCTGTAGCACCGACCAGACAGCAGAAGTGAAAAAAAAAAATGGCTTAGATGTGAGGGGTCCAAAGTTCTTTTCTGAGCCCTTTTCTTCACTCTGGGAAAAATACAGGTTTTTGAGGAATGGACATGGAGCACCGACAATCCTTTCACCAGTCCAAACTGTAACTGAATTATTCCTTTATCGCGCCTATGATGTATAAAATACACAAGAATTATTAAATATCAGTGAGTAACAGTAGGCAGTGTTATCATTACCTTGTTACTTAGTATCGTTAATGGCCATGTTGGTTAAGCTAACCACATACGTTCATTAGTTTTCGTGATAAACATTATCAAAATACGTTCTGAGTTTGCATTGCAGCATTGCCTTCATTTCATGAAAAACATCAATCTTGAAGAATCAAATAGACTTACAGGCAAATTAGAAGGAAATTCTCTACTGATCAGATGGGAAAGGATAGTTCAGGGGTCAACATTCATGTGCAAATAGTTTAGTTTGCAATATGAAAAAGCCAGATTGTGCCTAAGCAAAGCGATCTAACCTTCTGCACTTCCTTAAAACGGAAATTAAATGCCGATCTGCATCGGAGAACAAACGGTTTCGTCTTCTTCGGCAGAACGATGCCAAAGTGTCCTGCTTTACCCATATGAATATCTGTGCCTCCTCAAGAAGAAGCCAACCAGATGGATAAAATAATTGCTGGATAAATAATGAATGACGGCAATCATTGCACTGATTTAAAGCTTTTCTGTCTTTATTTATTAAAAGATTTTTTTTTAAGATGGCCTTTTCTGAGCAGCTACACAGTGGATGCTACAGCAACACTATGACTTAGTGACACCATGGAAGGTACCACAGTCAACAACAACAACAACAACAACAACAACAACAGTAAAGCATGCTAATATGATCCAGAGATGAGCCTGTAAACAAAAAATAAACATTGAGAGGACAAAAACAAGAACAATTATCGAAATGATGACGTCATGATTATGTTAAATGCATCTGAATGGCAAAACTATTTAAGTTGAATAATGGTTCCTATCTAAACCTAGTGTCAAAATTTCCTTGACAGCATTACAAAGTAAAAAATCTGAAGTGCTCAGAGAAAGTGCTTTAATCATATGAGAAATGCAGTATAACAGGATTTGACTGTATAAGATCATTTTAAAAATGCATTAAATAGAAATATTTACATGTGAATGATAACGCCAGATCAGATGTATCAGACCAGATCTGTGTATGCATGCTGAACCACCATCACCTAAACCTCCACTGAATGGCAGACACCCAGTCAGAGGTAAAAAAAATAAATAAAAAAAGGACCACCCTGATCACTACCTCTAGTACTGCATCAGCTTACAGATGCCCTCTTCTGGAAACTAGGAGTAAAAAGAGTAATTAGTCATTCAATAAACATCTAGTTATTAGGAGCATGTGACTTTAAATCCTAAAACTTCAACAGAGCCACTACTATGGAAAGCCTGGATCTCTCAGGATCTTACAGTGTAGGGATAAAAGTGTTTAACAGAATTATGAAGCTTTCTAGGAACAAGTGAAATGAGGTGCAGGATCCAGTGGTGGTAACAAACCACCGGTTTAAAGGTTTTATGACGCATTCCGTTCAAAACATTCAAGTGCAAAATTCAAACTTTAGTGATTAAAATTCCACCCAGAAACCCTTCAGAATGATATTTCCATCCATCTTATCTTGTATCTTGTACGAGTTTAACTTCTTCATTTTCCAGGACAAATTCTTGTTTTTCATACCTTTACCTGTAGCCTCATGAAACCTGACTGTCCTCATATAAACCTGGACATCACACTTTCTTCTGCTGTAACTACCTAGTGTGTACAATGTAATGCAAAAGTTTTGGCACCCCATGATAAAGTGATTTTTTTTCATTTAAAAAGATGTTAACACAGTCTCTCTTGGCGATTGAAAAAATGCACAATATTTTCAGCAAACATTGCTGCATAGTTACTTTGAACAAAGATTTTAAAAAGTTCCAGAGTCTCGGATTCTTTTTACAAGGGTTCAGACCTTAAGCAGCTCGATAGATCTAAAAATCGCTTGCTGAAAATATTGGGTATAAAAATATTTTTTCCATTTTGAAGAGAGACTGTGTTAACATCTTTTCAATAAAAAAATTACCAAAGTCTGTTATTTATCAAGGGGTGTCTAAACTTTTGCATAAAACTCGATAAGGACTGTTGGGCGTGAATCTTTTGCTTCCTGTTTTAAAACAACGATCAATCAGCAGAGGTCGCATGTAACAAAGTACATATACGGTACTTCATTACAATATTAAATTATTTATTTATTTATTTTACTTGAGAATTTTTCACGCTTGATACTTTGTACTTCTACTCAATGCATTTTTGGATGGAAAACCTTTTACTCACTTCATTTTAAACAAAGACTCATTACTTTTCAGATGATGATCACACAAAAGTGCATTGATTTGATTTTCTAATCTAAACATAAGCGTCACGCTGTCACTCACATCATACAGTGACTGAAGCTCCGCCCCCATGGGAAGGCCAGGACCAAAAACAATTCCACTAATTCTAGTTTACAGAAATGATTGGCAGGTCATTATGAAAGTGCACATTGGTTAGTGCACCAGTGTAACGGAAGGTTACCTGGGTAACGATCTCGCCCATTTTAAGCGTCTCGTTTTGAGGCATCCTGTACCCTTCTGGTGTTCTGTATGCTTGCAGTATGTGCATCTTTGTGTAGACTTCTTACATTACAATGCTTCCCACTATTCATTTAATGAATGTCAAATCTTGTATCTATGAACAGCTCATGGTGTCATGTCCAGGGCAGTTTTCCATTATTATCAGTAACTTAATAATATCTGACTTATTTCTTACACATTTATGTCATCATCTTTAATATTGTTAAAAAATACTTTATTAATATTAATATTTATTTATTTATTTAAAATCAGTTATCACTCACTCGCTCCTTGTCTATACCACATAGTTAACTCCGTATTCACAGCGGGCCTGGAGCCTATCCCAGGAGACTTGGGGCATGAGGCGGGGTACACCCTAGACGGGGTGACAATCCATCACAAGGCACACACACTCACACACTCACACACTCACAGAAAAAGCAAACTCCATGCACACATGGGCGAAAATCGATCCCGGACTCTGGTTCGACAGTGCTAACCACGAAGCCAGCATGCTGCCTAATCAGTTATCAGTCAAGGGCTAACAAACAGAAACTGTGTGTTCTAAAAGGGATGAGTTACTGTAGTAATCCGAACACTTTCTCCAGCGGTCATGGTGTCTGTTACAGAACGGTCACGCGATATCGTGAATAATATGGGCTCACATGCAAATAAATCATGCATGAACCATGATAAAAATAACATCAACACACATAAATAAAATAAAAATAGACATAAAAATAGGATATGCAAAATGTGTAAACCATCACACACACAGTACATTTCACATTTGAAGTCCATGTTACTTTCAATGTGACTGAGGTGTTGAACATAAATATTGTATTATATTGTATTGCTGCACCATTAAAGAACAACTAATGTTGGACGCCATCTAGTGGAGAATCAATGAATTATTGATGCTTGTGCATTATAGCACAAGATTAAAGTTAAAACTTTATTATTTTTTTAAGGCTTATTATTTTTCTTTGCATATGCCCCTGAAACAGACCAGGTTAAGGGCCTCGCTCAAGGGCCCAACAGTGGCAGATTAGTGCAGCTGGGGCTTGAACTATTAGTGCCTCAATTAACTGACCTCTATTCCAGCCAGCTCTCCTGGTGTCATTGTAAATATTTTAGACTACGTCTTTCCGTTTCAGGTAACGTCCTGATAAAGGCTCATTCACAAACTGTGAATTAACACAGGGCAGAGTAAAATGCCATTAACACACGGTAATTACAGAATCATAAAGGTGAACCACAAATATCAGAAATAGTACTTAATACTAATATTTGGTGTGATGGCTGAATAAAACAGAAGTAAATATTTTTCGATGTGAACACACAGGTGGAGGGGGGATGTGTGGGTTTGCAACATGAGAGATAGTGGGAGGATGCAGAGGAGAGGAACAGAGGGAGGGCTTGCTCGTGTACACCCAGTCTGAATAAGGCATGTGACGAACACCTTTGCTCAGGTAAGGACATTTAGATCTGCCTAGTTAACAGTGTATGACTATGTATGAATAAATAGAACATGAAGTAGAAATGTTTATATTATAAGCCTGTGAGTGGAGTGTGTGTGTATGAAATGTCTTTAAAAAAAATTTTTTTTATAAAGGTGTTATAGGCTATTTATGACATGCATGTGCATGAAATGTTTTAATAAGTACATGCATGTATGCCATTTAGTGGCATCCATGTTTTAAAAAAAAAGTTTGTGGATGTAAACAAATTTGCAAACTACTGTAGATGTCATTTCAGCATTTAGCAATATTATTTCATACAGTACGGTTGCCAAATATCCTTACAACAGCGTGCACGACGGATGGTGCAGCAAAGTTAATATTTCTTTCTCTTGATCCACACACCAATGCTACGCAGACTCTTTGGTACATTAGCAACCCGAGCCCTCATTCATCTTTAATGTGAAGTAATCTGATAGGTCACTGGTGGCCGCACTAAAGGAGTGGATTTGTTGCACTAACACAGTGGCACTTCAACATGAAAAAAAAAAAATTAGAAATACTGACCCATTTGCAGTGTAAATTATTTATTATATGCATCATTGGCAAAGTTGTATTAAAAAAAATAATAATAATTTAAAAAAACAAAAAAACAAGCAGCATATCTGTCCTTTTTTTCTTACTACTGGTTATTGGAGTCACTCACTCTCTATGGCCCTTATCTCTAAAACTCATGTCTCAGCTTTCATGGAAAATCACAAACTGTGTTAAAAATCCTAAACAAGTCCATCCACTGACAGCATCAGAGGTATTTAGGTTAGAGTGAATGAGCTGATGCTCACATACAGTACACAGGGAATCTGTTTGTCCGAGCACCCTGGTAAACTGACACCATTAACCTTTCATCACACAAGAAGCCCTGTTTTTGTAGGGCATGAGAGAGTGCATTCCATTGTACAGTACATTCCTAGACTGTGGTGAGGAAGAAAGGACAATTATTTTATCCCGTATTAAAGCTTTTCAGAGATTCACTCATCAGTCAGAGTATATGGGATTGATGCTCAAGCTTATGTAGTTCCATGCCTTGTGAGCGGGTGTGTCCCAGAGAGCAGTGCCCTTCAGTTCAAATACTGTAATATGAATGCTTTTTATCCTTTATACCTTTTATAATAAACAAATGAAGTGTTGGAAATTTGACAAAGAGAAGCATATAATGAATCAATATTAGATTAGGCTACAAATGCCCTTTATTATCAACAGATTATATTTTATTTCTTTATTTTTACCAGTCATTTTGCCCCGCCAACCCACATCCTTCTTCAACTCCCTAGGGGAACTTCCAGCGACAGTTAGTGACGGACAGTTGTTAACAGCAGTGATTTCCAGATGAAATTAGTTTAAAATTTTTACCGGTACTATTTGGCCACTATTTAGCCATTTACAACTTACAAGATTTACTTTATACTGTATTTCCACTTATTCCATTTTGGAATATCAGCTAACTTCCTAACTCCAGGGTTGAATCCCTACTAGTGTTAAATGGAAAGCTTGAGTGTTATATAGCGTACACATTAGAATCACACCCCAAGTAGTGCCATTGATCAGGGGTTTAGAAGGGGATTTGAATTTAAAAATAATTCCAGGTAGCTTTGTTGATCACATCAGCCATGAACGGTGTTGGGGGACGTTACTTTTTAAAGTAACTAATTACATTACAAAATTACTGTCTTCAAAAAGTAATCCGTTACATTACTGCGTTTCTTTCTGTTCGAGTACTTTTCCATTGCAGAAAATGAAAACTCCTTTGTGCTTCCTCATGCATGTTGTTTTAGTCAAGGCCTTTATAATTATTCTACCATCATCACTCAGCAAAGTTTGGTCCATAATCTGTTAACTACTAATACCCCTATTTCATGCACGCGGTTTCGCGCAGTGGCCGGTTCATCATGATTCACTGCGAGTTTTGGCGCTGTGATTAGGTTTCCATCTTTCCGCGCGTCAGTTCTCGCATAGTCAAACCGCATAGGTGAGATAGGAGTAGAACAGCAGGAATAACAGAGGGGATCGGGTTATCGGGGGCGGGGCTTATAGGACGACTTTCTCACACACACACACACACACACACACACACACACACACACACACACACACTAATGGATTGGGAATGACTGCTGTCTGGCTCACGGATTACATAAATTGTCTGAATAACGGATTACATTTTTGAAAAAGTAACTGAATACTTGAATGGCGGACCTAACGCGTTAGATTACTCGTTACATCAAAACAGTAATCCGAGTACTCTAACGCGTTACTTTGTAACGTGTTACACCCAACACTGGCCATGAATAAAACAAGATGGACAGTTCAAAGGCAATTCAGAATGACTTAGGAGACTAAGTGTTGTCAGATTATCTTGCTGTCAGATTATCACTGCTTCTGTGATCAGTTTTAAATGTAGGTTTTGGTAGGTAGCTGCTCTCCCCTCAGTACTCCTGATCTACTTTCACCCATGCTGAAACCAACAGTTTGCATAATTATTGATTACTGGAACACCTGTCACCCGAAGTGATCTTTGTCAAATCACTGCAATATACAGTATGATGGCTAAAACACCCCATCACACCAACCTGAAGTAAATTATTATTTTACTAAATAGATTATTTTCTTCAGCTGCACATTCTGTTTACTACATAACACTAGATTTTTTAAAGTTTACTTGCATGTTTGGCATTAAATAGGTGTTATTAAGCTAAAGGCTGTTCTTCTTTTTTAACAGCAACATTTCATCAGTAAATTGTTGGACAAAAGTTAAGAAACTCTCATAATGATGTTACTTGGATCGCATTTCAATAGTAAACCCTCCCTTGGGACAGTTTGTCAGCAAGCTTACAGTTCCACTGAGCCCCTAAACTCCCTGCCTACATGGATAACACAGGCCTTATGTGACCTAGGACAAGGCGAGAAAGAACTCCACCGACTTACAGAGAAACAAACAGCTGAAGTGGATGAAGTAAACCAGAACCTTGATTCTGCAATTTTTGCTGCTCAGAAAGAAGAGCGCCGCCTACTGGAGAAGGTCGAGAAAGACCATCGGGAAGCCCAACAAAGACTGCAACAGCTCAAAAGAGAAAATGCAGCAGCAGCTCGAGTAGGTCAATCCTTAGTTGACCGACAGATGCGAAAGATGGGTCAGCTTAAGGAGCAAATTCTTATGTGGGGTAGATGCCCAACTGGACCAAACAAAAGTCAGTTGCTGAGAGGAGTTAAAGAATTAATGCAACCCTGGGAGATCTCTCTTTCCCTGAAAAGAGTTACTTTCCAGCCCAGTCCTGAGTCAAATTCTATTCAGTTTGGGGAGATTAATGTCCAAGAACACAGCTTGACTTTTCCAGTTGGAGTCTGTGGACCACATGGGCAAAAATGTGCTCTTCACACTGGTGAGATAAAACTTGACAATCGAGTGGCTGTGTCAGAACAGCTTTCTGCCCCATGTAATAGTGGTGGAGAAAAAGGATCCTCAAAGTCAAACAGTGGAAGAAGTCGTGTTGTTAGAAAGATTCGTCTATCGACAGCTAAAGATGATGTCTTAAGTGAGAAGGTAAAGATGCCCAGGCCCAAAACATATAAGATTTGGCCACGTAAGCGTGATACCTCAGAATCCTCTCAGGATGAGGACTCAGAATTTCTTAGTTCTGACGCTCATGGAGAAGACCTGTTCCTTGCAATTGATACAACATCAAGCCAAGGAGAACTGGAGGGAGAAAGCCCTTTATCTAAGCAAAGTGAAACCAGAAGACATAGTTTTTCCAAAGGCCACCAGAAACAAAGAGTCCTTGTTCCAGTTTCAAGCCAAGAGCCGTCCTGTCCACCAGAGGAAAGGAGGCCTGAGGATTATGGTCAAAACCATGGATTCCGAAGAGAAATGTCACCTCCTATGACATCTTTTGCAGACGCTAAATCGAGTTATAGCTGTGTGGACCTCTCTTGGAAGGAACATCCACAATATGGTCAAAGCTTTGGTGGACCAAGAAGATCCCCTTCCCCAGCAGGCAGCACAGACTCCAGTTACACCTACACTATCAGGTCGGCCAGTAGCTGCAGTGGCTCGCTAAAAGGAGAAAACCAACATTCTATCTCCACCTCTGACTTATCTGCCGGGGGTCATCATTTAAGGAATGGAAAAGAAAAGATTCAGAGGAGGTTAAATCAGAGTAATTTATCTAGGCCCCAGGATCAGTGCCTTAAAAGATCTGAAACAATGGATTTAAAAGACCAGCACATGAAAGACAGTTGTGAGGGCTCCAAACAAGTATCTCGTTCTTGGTCTATGTCTGACATAGAAGGCAGAGGAAGAGGAACCAGAGTTGAACATAATGTAGACCGAAGCAAAAAACGAGGCGCCTCAGGCCTGCCAAAGGTTGTGGAAAAGGGACGAACACTAAGGGCAGCACTTCTGGTAAAGAAATTTGGGAAGCAGGGCTCAGGACGCACTGACTTCACTTTGCCTAGCGGAGTTCATGCAACAGCGCAAGGTCAGCTATTTGTAGTAGACTGTGGAAATGTTCGTGTGCAGGTAACAGACCTACAGAAGAACATTGTGCAGCAAGTGACTCTACCTGCCGTTGACTCTACCTCTCGACATTGTCGCAATTTTTTTGATGTTGCTGCTAACTCCAAGGGCTTGATAGCACTGACATGTGCTGCAGAACGTACTCTGCTGGTCTTTAACCGCCATGGTCGCCTCTTACAGACCTTTGGGGGCTCTGGTACCCAGCAAGATTTTGAGGCTCCAAGAGGTGTCACCTTGACAAGGCTAGATGAGTTTCTAGTTGCTGATATTCGGCGTGGCACTTTGACAACTCTCAAACTTGACCCTAAAACAGGAACCAAAATAGAGCGTACCGTAGTCACAGGATTTTACAGGCCCTATCTGGTGGCAGCATGTCTGACTACAGGCCTCATGGCTGTGACTGAGAGGGGCAATGAAACTGGACGTGCAGCTTGTGTAAGGGTGTTGGAACCTGGTTGGAATACCATTCGCACCTTGGGTGTATGCTCTGGCATGGGACCTGTGCTTACCAGCCCTTGGGGTATATGCATTGATGCAGATGGAAATGTTCTTGTGGCAGACTGGGGCAAGCAGCATCATGTGGTGCTGTACCCTGCATTTGGTGTGGGTCGAGATATTGTTACCCAAGGACTTAACAGCCCTAGAGGTCTCGCTTTGCTGCCTGAAGGTCACCTTGTGGTTTCAGATAGTATGAACCATTGCATTAAGATTTATCGCTATAAGTAATACCTGTGTGTGTGTGTGTGTGTGTGTGTGTGTGTGTGTATATATATATATGCGATACACAATTTGTTTAAGATTACAATTTCAAACTCTTTATTATTCTATAAATATTTTTTTATATTCTATAATTACTAAAATAATTAAATGGCTTATACATTATTGCATAATCTGATTCATTCAGTTGTACAGTTGGTTTTGTCAGAGTAACTCTATAAAATATTAGTATGGATGTCTATTTCATACAAAATTATTAGACATTTTAGACGTATTGTAAGCATAAACTAACTTAAAAGTCGGACGAATTAAAGATATCAGGATCTAGAATATATTTCATCTAGATATTTTGTTTTTGTTTTGTTGAGTTATATAATGTATGGGAATTACGTTTGACTTTGACAATATTAGCATCAAATAAAAAGTGTCCTGGTATGAATTCATATGTCCATGTTTTACTTCCTCTGACCAATTGTAGATATCTAATAAATAAATGTAGACTGCGATCCAGGCTGATTTGATGGCAGACTGCATGTGTCTCAAAGAATACTTGCACAGTATTATTTTATAGCCTGCCTTATTAAGAATAAATAGCATTCTCTTGAGAAATCAAGGAGTATCCACTGCTGGTTTCAACCATCTGAGGTACAGTAGATACCTACCTATTTTCATCCAGAAATGGAGGAAGGAGAAGGTGGAACATTCACCAGAATTCCCAGAAGATAACATCGTAGGTAGGTAAGTGGCCACATGGGTCTCTCTGCAACACCTTGCTTGCTTTTCAGGTATAGTGGAAACTAAATAAAGAGATGGTCTTGTGGTTACCAGAGAAGCTGGTTATCATGTTAACCCTAATTGTTGATCTTTCATTTATAATATAAATATAACTGCTTATATTGTACAGAGTTACGGGAAGCCTGCAGCCTGGACAGGGTGCTAATTAACTGGAGGACACACAAGCACACACAAGCACACATGCACAAACATTCCTGCACTGCTGGCAATTTGAAAATGTCGGTTAACCTAATATGCCGCCCCATGTCAATACAGTCAATACAGATGAATTATACATATTGTATACATATTATATTATTGTGTTATGTTATTACTTCTATATGTCAATTTCACTATGTTCAAATGAAATTATTTTTGTGCATTAAATTTAATATTGCCGTCTCCTAGCTATGTTTCTATGGCAGGTTGCTAATCTCTCACTTTCCTTTCTAACACAGGTAACTTGACCCACCAGTGCATTATGCAGTTTGAAACACTCTACCTACCCACACTTTGACTTGACCCCATTATCCTTCCTTAACAGTTGTATAAAACAATAATCAGTCTCAGAAATTACACAATAATACAAGGCCCTGGCTTTTTGATGCCATCGTTTCTGTAGTCTTAAGAAGCCATCTGATTCTATTTTGAAATGGAAACAATCAAACGTTAAATTTACACTGTTTCAGTATTGATGATGTCATACTGTACCAGTTGCTGCTACGGAAGTGTTATATTCGATGATTAGTGATGATTAGTGAGGGTATTAATAAGCCTTTTTACTGTTGTAAAAATGTTCAAATTCTGTTACTAGCAGTGTGATTTAAAAAGCAAACAGTGGTACATGACTATGGAAAGTTTTTCAAAGAACTTTTAAAATACCTGCAAGTAGTGCATCAGTAGCTTTGACTACACTGTATACTATAAGGTCCACAAATAAGCACACAATGGACCATGATGTGCTAGAAAATCATCAAATGTGGCCAGGAATCGAACCAAGACCCTGAAGGTGCTGGCAACTGTGCTAACCACTACGCCACCATGCTGCCTACAACTATTATTATTATTATTATTATTATTATTATTATTATTATTATTATTATATCACTCACAAACTTGAATTATATATGAATCATTATTATGTTCTGATGTGCCAAGAATATTATGGTAATGATTATTATTACCGCCTCTCTTCAATTGGGGGCAGATCATTTAGTGTTATTGCACTGAAACTTTGGAATTCTCTACCACACTCTCTCCGTTCTG
This sequence comes from Clarias fuscus, assembly GCA_030347435.1. NCBI lineage: Eukaryota > Metazoa > Chordata > Actinopteri > Siluriformes > Clariidae > Clarias > Clarias fuscus. Next base: position 11,694,133 of record CM059227.1, read on the forward strand.
TTAATAACATCTCAGTATTTAAATCTTTTACTCAAAACTCACTTGTTTTCTGAATATTATACCTTCGATTCTTTAAACTGAACCCCTTTGGTTTAATTCACCTGTCCTCTGCATGTCTGCCTTTTAGGTCTTGTATTGTATTTCCAGTTATTTTTTTCCCTCAACTTAATTGTTTCTAATTGTTTATATTATCTCCTTTTGTTTACATTCATTGTAAAGTGTCCTTGAGCTCTGGAAAGGCGCTATATAAATAAAAATTATTATCATGATGATGATGATGATGATGATTATACTACAGTATATTATTGCTTATTTTACACTAGCTAGTACCTAAAGGTCTCCTAAATTAATTGTATTCATTTACCAGGAAACACATTCCCTCTCTATTTCTCAGTAATGGCACAGACATCTTACTCAGTATCTTATCTGAGCTGTTTTTCTTGGATCATGAAATACATGTTTGAATACCGGCATAAATATGAATGGTACAACACAGTGAGTACAAAACTGTTATAAACCCCTCCAAGACATCACTGAGACCACTGAAAACTGTTTATCAAACAATTTATCACAAAAAAAAATGTTTGCTGATATGACCAGTGCTAGAGACTAGAGGCTGGTGTCCAATTCCAATACTGGGGAAGGTCAGTGTCCACTTGGTGATTTCCCTGCTCGGACATTGCTGATTCAACTCACAGGTTCATTTGGTTTAGTGCAGGAGTCTCATATTAGTTTAACCAGAACAAATCAGTTTACATTTACATTTAGGCATTTGGCAGACGCTCTTATCCAGAGTGACTTGCAAAAAGTGCTTAAAGTTCACGTCACTGGGTTAACTAGGTCAATAACTAAGTGCCATTACTCAAACACAACTGGGAAGAGGGTTTTTTTTTGGGGGGGGGGGGGGGGATTAGTTCAAGTACTGGAGAAACAGATATGTTTTAAGTTGTCGTTTAAAGATCGTTGAAGTCTTTGCTGTACGGACATCTAGAGGAAGTTCGTTCCACCACCTACTGTAGGTGCCAGAACAGAAAAGAGTCTGGATGAATGCCGCCCCTCGATCCCCGAGAGATGGTGGGATGAGGCGAGCAGTGCTTGAGTATCAGGAGTGGGGTGGTGTGGGAGAACTTGGGAAAGTTGAAAACGAGACGTGATGCTGCATTCTGGATCAGTTGCAGAGGACGAATGGTAGACAGAGGCAGACCTGCCAGGAGTGAGTTGCAGTAGTCCAGTCTTGAAATAACAAGGGACTGAACAAGCACCTGAGTAGCCTGTGAAGAAAGAAATGGGTGGATTCTTCTGATATTGTAAAGAAGATATCTACAAGAGCGAGTAAGGTTAGCGATGTGTGGGGAAAATGACAGATGATTGTAATTAGTTGTGAGTTGTGCTGAGTAACATAAAACTAGACCTATACACTTAGAAAACTGTTGGTTTTCTCTACATGACCTTCTGGAAACAATCAAGCATGGACTGAGCGAGTGAACAGTGTTCTACAGAACGTGTTTTATGGATTCGGATCCAGCAGCATTTGAAGAATAAAGGACTTCATACTTATTGCATAAAATAACAAATGTTTGTCATTATTTAAAAATCAGAGAATTTCATTAAATCATGGAATTTAATTTTTTTCTCCGTCACTAAGAGTTTGACATCGTTTATTTAACATGTGTATGTTGGAACTGGGTACTTGCTGAGCTCTGCTGATCTTTTAGAATAAGAATTGATTTGGTTACGAATAAAGAAATTGTCATTTTTTAAAAATGACACAAACTCTTATAGATTAAGTAACTTTAACTTATTGTGAATGTGATTTTAAATGTATTATGAGTAATTGTAAACTCATTCTCTCAACTTCTCTTCCATAACCAATGCCTTGAATCATAACGCAAAAGATCAAATAATTAAAAAATAATAATAATAATGAGGAAATCAAAGTCACTGTATGACTAGTGACCTGTCCTGGGAGCAGGTTGCCTCACTTCAGACTTTTGCAACCTTTCACTCTTGTTCTTTCTTTCATTGGCGGGAAAGAACATCACGTCCTCTGCATTGTCCATAAACAGATAAACATGGTCCTCCACATGAACCCTCTCTGTGCATGGAGCAGTATAAAAGTCTGACCTTGCTAATGCCATGTTGCATGTCAAAACTGACCTGATCATGAAGCGTCTCTTTGTGTTTTTGTGTGCGTGTTCTGTTCTGGTTCTGAGCTGTGCCGCTCCAGCGTGAGTATCTTCTACAAAGGAATTTTTTTTTTTTTTTTTTTTACTCATATTGTGTTATTTTGGGTACAAAGTACAGTATTAGATTAATAATTCATGACCAAAGTTAACTTTACCATTAACCCTTTAAAATCCTATGTAGAGGCTGATGCCACTCATTCACCCACATTTACATACATTTCCTATTATTTCACATAAAACGCTAAATTATCAGTACTTCTTAATAAATAATATGATATGAATATAATATAACCTATAATATTTTTTCTTTTCATTGTAGCCTCCATGCTTTAGGTAGGAACATGCAGTGCTTTTTCTATGTTACCAATGCATTTCTGTCTTTATTAACACATCATTATGCCTCATTCTACAAAATGGATGAATCTATATTTGTTAAATATCACAACAAATTTATTTATTTTTTCTCTTATTTTTTATTTCGTTTTGGATCATCCTGAAGAAAAGCCACAAGCTGATTCCCTTAATGCTATTGTTAGGAACCTTCACTAGAGGTCACTGTTTGTGTGTTGAAGGCACCTCGGTCAGGTGATGGGGCTCACCTGAACCGAGGTGGCTCATTAAACATCTTATAAATAGCAGTTTGTTCTGGGAAACTGGGTCGAGCATTATATATTCTTTTACCGTCATGTGGGCATTCCTTTTTGTTTGTTTCTTTGAGTTTATATTTTAGTTATATTGTTTTACCTTTGTTTACAGAGGGCTCTATTGTTTGTTTTCTTGATGTTCCTTGTGTTAGTGGATTCACGGAACTGCCTTGTTCAGTGTTTAGTTAGGCTGTGTCTCCTCCTGTGTAAGTACTGTTCTGTATCTCCCCAGTGTCAGCCTTCTTGTGTAGTTCTTTGTCTGTTTAGTTTTGTGTAGCCACATGAGGGCCTAGCCGCTAGCAGGGTTAGCCGCTAGTAGGCCTTGGCTGCCAGTAGGGTTAGCCTCCAGTAGGGTTAGCCTCCAGTGGGATTGACTGCTAGTGGGATTGACTGCTAGTGGTTCTGGTCGCTAGTAGGTTAGCCGCTAGTTTGGAATAGCCTCATGTGTGCTTGGCTTCTTGTGTTCTGTTTCCTTTTTAGGTCAGTACTAACTCCATTAGATACTAACCCGGTTAGGTCAGCGTCCAGCGTGTCCATATTCCATGTAGTTACTAACCCAACTAACCAGCCCTGTCTCTAGTCTCTGTGTCCCTGGTCCTGTCTAGCCCTGTCTCTCCAGTCTAGCCCTGTCTCGTCTCTAGTTCCCCTATGTGTCTTTAGTTAGCTCCAGCTCCATGTTTCCCTATTCAGTTCCTTATGCCAGTTCCCTGTGTTCAGCTTCTGGTTCCCTGTGTCAGTCCGTAGTCCCTATGTCTGTTTAAAGAGCCCTAGTTATAGTTTGAGTTTGTGGTTTTGGTTCCTTTGTTTGTTTGTTTCAATGTTTGAGTTTGTATTTCTTTTGTATAAATATAGACTATTTCTGTTGAACAACCCCTCTGCGTGCATGCCTGCCCTATATGCCCACGGCAACTACATCCGCCGGTCTAGCCTGACCACCACCTAGACCATGACAGCTATGTACGACAACTGTGAGGGCATCGAGTTTGACGCCATTGTCCCTGACGAGAACAGTTTTTTAAAGGTTCATTCAATTAAATTTATTTTCAGCACTTTTAACAATTTACATTATTTCCAAAAATTTCTGGAATTAGTCATGGTGAATGTTTTCCACTGAATATTTGTAAGAAGTTTTGCATCAAAATGTAAAATAAACTGTTGAAAATATAAAGATTACAAATATCAGCTTTTTAATAATAATAATAATAATAATAATATGGTTAGATAAATCACATAATTGTTCGATCAAACCCTGTAATAAAAAATTTCTAATTAGCTTTTTTGTTGGAAAAAAAGGGATCATCTCTGGCTTAAATTTTATTCTTCTCAAAATCCTTGGTCACATTGGTCACTGTGTTTTTAAACCCTACAGGAGACCATTTATGGAAGGGGTTTTTAGGCCCTGCTGAGCTTGCAAAAGGTACATTTCAGGAAAACCATCACCTGGGTCACGTGGAAGCAGCTTTCCGCATGCACAATAAAGACAAGGAAGACAGCAAACACCATGACCATGTCTTCTTCTTTGTGGTATGATATTGTCAGATATCTCACTGCATGACACATTCTCACATCTGCATTGAGTTTAATAGGATTTAGCAGATTTTATCAAAATGCCTCCAAATTTCATTAAATCGTTAATTTAGTTGTTTTTTTTTTTTTAATGACCTGCTTTTGAATGTGATAAAATTGTATCAATATTATTATAGGACAACAAAGTCTTTAGTTACTACAACCACACTTTGGAGAAAGGCTTACCTCAGGAGATACAGCAGGTGTTTCCAGGTGTTTCCAGCGACCTTGATGCTGCAGTAGAGTGTCCAGAAGGAGAGTGCACAACTGACTCGGTCCTGTTCTTCAAGGGTGAATATATTTTCGTATTTCTGTACCTATATCACATGTACTGTGATATTGGCCGATGCTTTTGAGTCGAGACACCACTGACAAGATGATAATTCTGCTCCTGAAAATAAAGTTATTTAGAATTTTTTTTAAATTATGGAACTGGAATACATATGTACTGTATAGACGCACAAATGTCCATTTCCCCAGGCTTAGGAATGGCAATAAGGGTACGCTGCATCTTAGTGACTGGGTATTATACTGTATATGGGCACATAGAGTTAAGACTGTTGGCAACTGTTATTACAAATATTTTGATTCTTGTCTCACATCTGGTTTTATGCTTCATCATCGTTTTATAAATACAGTGAGGCTTAAAAGTCTAAAAGCACTAGTGAAAATTTTCTATGTTAATTAAAATAAAAATATATATATTACAAAGTATTTTACTGACAAATTTTTATTTATTATACTGAATTTGAGATTTTCTTAAAATTGTAATTTCTTTGTGGTTCCTTTTTTTGTTTTAATGGACTCTAAAATGTGGTGCAAAACCTTATGATACATTTTAGATCAGATTAATCAGACAGCCATCTAAACTCATGCTTCAATGGGGAAAATTATATTAAAAAATTTTTAAAATCTAATGGCATGGTCAATGTCAGACATTTGCTTACATTTTAAACAGGGACCGAGAAATATTGCAGTAAACATTTTAAAGTTTAATGAAGTTTTCATCATAGTAAGTAGTATACTACTACAGTTACTTTGTACATTTTTATATTTGTTTCAAAATTCTAATATCTAATTTTAAACGAGAAAAAAAAAATCTAATATTACAGACTTGTGGACCCCACTGTACATACCTAAACAAATCTAACAGGAGAGAATGGTTCTTTAACATGAGAAATTATTTTATATTCAATCATTAGGACATGAAATGTCCACGTTTGATGTCAAGACCAAGACAGTGAAGAACAAGGTGTGGGATCACTTGCCAGTCTGCACATCTGCATTCCGCTGGCTCGAGCACTACTACTGTTTCCATGGTCACAACTTTACCAGATTTCACCCTATGACTGAAAACGTGGAAGGAAATTATCCCAAGGAGACTATAAGATACTTCATGAGATGCCCAAATATTGGTTTGTGGTCAAACTTTGTTACCTAATTATTGTTTTTTGTGTGATGTCTGTAATAGTGTAACTTAATACCTGTTTTTATCTCTATTGCCTATCTAGCTCTATTGGTGTGTTAAGTCAAAGCTATAAAAAGTGAAAGTTTTTTGGATTCAGTATGAAGGTGAAAGTTTTTTACTCTGTCACCTACATTGTACAATAGTCCCGGTGGGTGTCGACGGCGATGCTGAATTTGTTGGTTGGTCCGCTCCATCTGATCGTTAGTCTGGGGATGGTAACCAGAGGATAGACTACAGGTGGAATTGGTCAGACAGCAGAAGGCCTTCCAGAACCGCACAGTGAACTGAGGCCCCCTGTCCGAGATGATGTCTTTTGGGAACCTATGCAGTTAGACTACATGTTCTAAAATCAGCTCCGCTGTTTTTTTGGCTGACAGGAGTCCGGTGAGGGCCACCAGGTGCATGGCTTTGGAGAACCGGTCGACGACAGTTAGACCGGCAGGCCTGTGATGAAATCGACAGCGATGTGCATCCAGGGCCGGCAAGGAATGGGGAGTGGTTGGAGTTCCCCCGGCATCGGTTGGTTGATGTCCTTGGCCCTGGCGCACACTGGGCACGCCTGGACGTCACGTCACTGGACAACTACTTGATGTCTCTCGCCATGGATAGCCACCAGAAGGCGCATTGTGCAAATTGGAGGGTGCGATGGGTGCCGGGGTGTCCAGATAGGGGGGGAGGAATGGCCCCATTGCAACACCTCAGTCCTCACGGTGTGGGGCACATAGAGTCGCCCAGGCATAGTTGTAGTAGAAGTTGTAGTGTTCAAAGAACAGTGCCTACAGGATGTGCCCTCAGGTTGAGTTGCTTCAAATTGTTGATCATGTTCAGGTTCTGATGATCGGTCCAGAAGATGAACGGCTCCCTGGCACCCTGGAGCCAGTGTCACCATTCTTCCAAAGCCCACTTTATGGCCAGCAGCTTGCGGTCCCCTACTCCATATCGCTGCTAAGTGGGGTCAAATTTCTTGGAAAAGAAACTACAGGGGTGTAGCTTCTGGGCTGGACCTCGCTGGGAGAGGACAGCTTCGGCCCCCACATCCGAAGCGTCCACCTCCACAACAAACGGTTTACTTGCGTCTGGGTGGAGCAGAATTGGAGCGGTGGTGAACCGGTGGCATAAATCATGAAAGGCGGTGATGGCAGCGGGGTTGAGGCTGAAGTGATGAGATGGTCGAGCTAGAGCGGTTAAAGGAGCAGCAACCGTACTGTAGTCCCGGATAAAGTGACGGTAGAAGTTCGTAAACCCGAGAAACCGTTGAAGTTACTTGAGGGTCTTGGGTAGGGGCCAATGACGCACAACTTCCAGCATCTGTGGGTCCATGGCCACACCCTGGGGCGAGATGACAAAACCCAGGAACGTGGTGGAGGAAGAGGGCAAATAGCTCTGTAGTGCGCGGCTGACCCACAGTAGACGCAGAGCCCCTTTCTGAAGCGCCGTTCCCGTTCTGCAGCGGTCAAGGAGGCGCGGCTCCGGTGTCAACCACGGCGGGAGGTGGTGATCCAACAGGCCCAGTGGTGGTAAAAGAAGGGCAAGCTTCAGGAACCGGGGTATGAGAGACAAAGGTCGATGATCGGGGCGAGGGGTGCAGTAGTGAAGCCGTGGTTGGTGGCATGGACCGGGGTGCTGGCCTTGGACGAGAGAGCAGGCGCTGAGGCCAGTCTCTCATAGTAGGCCGTCCGGAGGGCAGCGTCTCACCAGGTGGTCTGGACGGCGAGGGTCCGGAAGTCTGCGGTGTAACGGCTCACGGACGACCCTCCGTGCCTCAGATGGTATAGTTTGGTATCGGTCTCCACCTCGGCGGCGGGATGTTCAAAAGTAAGCTTTAACTTGCATGTGAATTCTCCGTATGAGTAGGTTGTGTTGGAGTGTGATCAAAGAACAGCCGTGGCCCACTAAGCTGCCTGCACGGATAGCAATGAAACGAGAAGGGCGATGCGCAACCGGTCTGTGGAGTATCTGGTGGAATTTAACTCAAACACTACACTTCCCATCCGTGCCATCCCATTTATCCGGCAAAGCCAAAAATACATCGGGGGGGCGGCGGGTGATGCAGCAGCCGCTGTGACGGGCAGAGGGCTAGCCGGCTATGCGGCGGTCTCACGGAGCGCCACAATCTCCTGCTGCAGCTCCGCCACCTCGCGGCGCAAAGCCGCGATGTCTTGGAAGCTACTGTGGAGGGTCGCGACTTCACAGAGATGTTACTTGATCAGCTCGGCATGCCGGTTAACCACATCACAGAGGTGCGCATAATCCGCTGGGTTCACTGCTGGCTCAGTCATTCTGTCACGGATGAGCAGAGGTTGACCAGAAGACTTAGCAGTTAGCCTGTGTAGCAGACGGTTTTTACCAGGGACGGTAAACTCAAACGCGGATATAACGCGAGCAGACAGGATAACCATGCAGCTTAATTTAAGAACTCTGTACGGTCTGCAGTACTGGAAAGAGGGAAGAGCAACTGCCTGCCAAAACCCACTTTCAAAACCAATCACAGAAGTACTTTCAGCAAGAAACACATCTGATAATGATGTTTCATCTTAAACAACATATTAACATAATATGCTTACTATAATAATCCTTAGTAATTGCTTCTAAGTTCTTCCAAATTAAACTCCTTTCTAAGACAAAGCTGAATCCCAAAATTGCTCACAGGATATTTTTTTCTAATTCATTTGCTTACTTTAATAAACTTAGTGCACAAATTTTTTAAATGTTAGTGTGTTTTAGCAAATGTATTGGAAAAAAAATTGTGGTGTTTTCTCTAGTACATTCGCTTGATTGACTAAATTGTGCACATGTTTTCATAAAATGCATTGGTGTGTTTTATTAAATGATGTGCACAATTTTGTAAAAAGTCTGTTGTAACAATTTGGTAAAGTGTGCTCTTGTTACGAACAAGAACAAACTAACTAATTACCTATATATATATATACAGTGGAACCTCGGATTGCGAGTAACGTGGTTAACGAGTGTTCCGCAAACCGAGCAAAGATTTTTAATAATTTTTTATTTGGAAACCGAGCAAGTATTAGTTTACGAGCGCCGAGTATCATGCTTCACACATGCGACTCTTATTTTGACACCGAGCGTCACTCTCTCACCTTCCCCCCCCCCTCCCCCCACGGCTTCGCAAACACACAAACTCTGCTCGTGCGCCCGCAATTTGACACTGAAACACACACGCACAGACGCTCTCTCCCCTTTTCACGCCTCCCGGCTTCATAAACACACAGAAACTCTGCCATGTCGCGATTCTTTTCAAAGGTAAGGTGCTGGTTCATTTGTTTTTTTGTTTTTTTTTTGTTTTTGTTTTTTACTTTACAGCAGTGATTCCCTTAGTATGCGCTCACGCCAGGTCAGAGAGATTTATTTTTTTTCCCTGTTAAAATGGTTTTTCCGTGTTTATGTGTGTGTCTGTTTGTTGTGAAACTTAAGTGATTCCTTTACTATGCGCTCATGCCGGTCTCGCTTTTTTCCGTTAAAACGGTGTTTCCGCTTATGCGTTTGTTGTGAAACTTAAAAAGTGAGTCCGTTAATATACGCTCATGTCAGTCTCAGAAAGATTTTTTTTTTTTCCTGTTAAAACGGTGTTTCCGTTGTGTGTGTGTGTGTTTGTGGTGAATCTTAAAAAGCGAGGTGGGGAGAGGGAGGAGGAGTGTTACTGTGTAAAACGAGGCAAGGGAAGGGGCTAATTCCACACACACACACACACACACACGGCGCCTGCGCGCACCAACGGAAACACTTATCTGTCAGGATTTATTTGTACTTTTTTTAAAGGTAAAGTGCAGATTATTTTTTTATTTTCATTTTATAGATTGTATTAATTATTTTTATGTATTTATTTTTGGGGGATGTGGAACTAATAATTTGAGTTTTCATTATTTCTTATTTGAAATGATGATTTGGTTTAAGAGTGTTTTAGAATATGAGCCCACTTCCGGAACGAATTATGCTCGTAATCCAAGGTTCCACTGTGATAATTTAAATGATTTAACCATTTCAAGGTTCTGTAGAATCGAATATAAGTGATTTCTACAGAATGGAATTGAAAAACATTATAAAAGTTATAAAAATGCAGCAAATATGCTAATTAAGTGCAAATCAAATTAGCCTGCATTTTTTTTAAACACTCAAACTCCAGTGTGTACAGTAATTTCCCATAGATTATATTTTCTTTTGTTTTTTGTTTTTCAACTTAGGTCACGGGGATGACCACACATGGCAGACAGCACTGGCAAATCATATGCATTTGTGGGTGAGTATAATTCCCTGCAACAGTATTGGTGAGGATAGTGGAGTGAATTTTTTAGAATTAGATTTTATGTGAAAAAGCTACTGTAATATCTTTTTTTTTCACAATTTTAGTTGGAATGTACGTTAGACTGGACACACAGCCTGATGGCATTCATTCATTCCCCATTGTAACATTATGGAAAGAAGTCTTAGGACATGTAGATGCAGTCTTCTCTTATGATGACAAGATTTACACCATTCAGGTAAAGCAAAATACTGGAGTTTGTTTTTAATATAGAGGCCAGGAATGTTTATTGTACCTTTTTATTGCTTTCAATAATTTTAACTGTACAGTAATATAAATAATATTTAACGTACAGTTCAGGTATAATCAGTGCAGTGTAAATGAAACATATTAGGACAAACTGTACAGTATGTTATTGCATTACTACTTTATTGAATACATCAGCATTGTAATAACAGAATATCTTGTCGAGTCTATAAAAATGTAGTAATAATAAGCTTGGAGTTTATTGCATTAATGAGTAACATTTTCAGTGACTATATTTTACACCTAAAAATATCTTAGTAGCTAAGATTTAGGAATTAATATTAGTTATGGCAGCAGCACAAATCTTGCTTTGCACCTCCGGGGTCCGGGTTCGATTCTCACCCGGGTTTGATACCTGCCTCTGTGTGCATGGAGTTTGCATGTTCTCCCTAATTAGCATTCCCAAATTCCCTGTAGTGTGTGTATGTGTGCCCTGCGATGGATTGGCACCCTGCCTCATGCCTCCTGGGATAGGATCCAGGTCCCCACGACCCTGTATTCAGGGTATCGGTATAGACGATGAGTGTTAGTCATGGCTAATCATTTATTTCTAAGTTAAGGTAGTTATAGCAACCTTTAATATAAAGTTTACCATTTATTTTGGCAGGGTAATCAAATCTATATCTACAAATCAGCAACACATTACACACTCTTTGAGGGATATCCCAAACCACTAGATAAGGAGTTGGGCATCAAGGGACCTGTGGATGCTGCATTTGTATGTAACGAACATGTTGTCCATGTTATACAAGGTACGTGTCTCTTTCATCTCAGTCGTGACAATATTCACGAGTTACTATAATGAATACATTTTATTAAATGCACAAATGATTTCAGCTTCAAATGAATGATTTAGACATAACTGAATTCTTCATACAGGTCAGATAATGCTCGATATTGATCTGGAAGCGACCCCAAGAGTTGTGAAGGCCGGGGTTCCACTTCCCTTCTCTAGAATTGATGCTGCAACGTGTAACGCTGAAATATTTTTGTTACAGTCATTGCCTTTACTACACCACACACGCTCACACATATGTTCTGTTGGCCTCAGTAGAGGCTATATACTGTATATCTTATGAAATCTTATTCTGGGTAGGATCACTGTGGGTCCCACATACACTTTCTAACTAAAGTTTAGATAAGAAATGTTGTCCCTCTATTTGCCTGCTTGCCTATTAATAGGTAATAATAAAAGCCTCCATCCATCCATCCATCCATCCATCCATCTAGGAGCCTCTGTACTTCAGCTATGGACAGTGGAGGCCAATGATGATCACCATTTTATGATCATGGTAAGACCTTCGGTCAACACTCACACTCGCACACTATGGGCAATTTCAGAACGCCAATCAGCCCAATCTGTATCTTTGGACTGTGGGAGGAAACCAGTGTACCCAAAGGAAACCTACTCTTTATTGATTGATCAATAAAGAGTAGGATTACAAATTTATAAAATGTTAAATCTAGGTTCCAACAGAATAGTATATCAACTGAAAAGTTATGTACATTGGGTTTTACATTTTGAGGTAAAGATTATGACATTCTAAGGACATCAAGTCTGGTAACCCAGGTGTCTGAGACATTAACCTTTTGTCTTCATGTACTTCCTGACCACTGGGTAGGGTCCCAAGGTAAATGTGAATGCTAATCTCAAGGCCAGGCTATGCCTTTGTCGCTATGATAATGTGAAGGTATGGGGGATACTGTCAGGCTGATTAGATTAGCACCTATGCATTTGAAAGGCAGTGTTATGCTGATGAGATCAGGGCTGGGGAACTTCCGGTACTTGCGGCTGATTCCTGTACTACACTATGCTTTGTTTAGATTGGCTCCACCTCTTTGTATCCCTCCCCCTTGTAAAGTATAAACTCTCCAGAGCTGAGTCATGATATTAGACTTGGCTGACTACAGTGACGCACGGCGGGTTCTCAATAAAGAGTAACTTCTGCTTAAAAGATATCCCAATGTCTCCTGGTTTCTGATTCAACAAAGGAAGAACAGTTCCCAACAAAACCCACCAAGCATGGATAGAACATACAGACTCCATGCTCATAGGCAGGCAGAAATTGAACCCCAACCCCGGAGGTGCAAGGCTCCAGTGTCAAATATAGGCCTAGGTAAGAAATGAAACATGACTGGGAGTGCCATCATTAATCATTCCCTGGGTTGTGTGATGCATTACCACACAAAAGGTCAGATGTGTTTTATTCCCATCATGCCATATCATTTGACAGTGATTACATTTAATCAAAGATCGATCAAAACATCGTGCTGGGTTGTATACTGTTTATACACACATGGACAAAACTGTTGGTACCCTTCGGTCAATGAAAGAAAAACTCACAAAGGTCACATAAATAACTTTAATCTGACAAAAGTAATCATTTAAAAAAATTCTATGAATGTTAACCAATGAAAGTCAGACATTGCTTTTCAACCATGCTTCAACATGATTACTAAAAAAAATAAACTCATGGAATAGGCCTGGACAAAAATGATGGTACCCCTAGAAAATACTGAAAATAATGTGACCAAAGGGACATGTTAATTCAAGGTGTGTCCACTAATTAGCATCACAGGTGTCTACAATCTTGTAATCAGTCAGTGGGCCTATATATAGGGCTCCAGGTAGTCACTGTGTTGTTTGGTGACATGGTATGTACCACACTCAACATGGACCAGAGGAAGCGAAGGAAAGAGTTGTCTCAGAAGATTCGAAAGAAAATTATAGACAAGCATGTTAAAGGTAAAGGCTATAAGACCATTTCCAAGCAGCTAGATGTTCCTGTGACTACAGTTGCACATATTATTCAGAAATTTAAGATCCATGGGACTGTAGCCAACGTCCCTGGACGTGGCCGCAGGAGGAAAATTGATGACAAATCAAAGAGACGGATAATCCGAATGATAACAAAAGAGCCCAGAAAGACTTCTAAAGAGATCCAACGTGAACTTCATGCTCAAGGAACATCAGTGTCAGATCGCACCATCCGTCGTTGATTGAGCCAAAGTCGACTACATGGGAGACGACCAAGGAGGACACCATTGTTGAAAACAAATCATAAAAAAGCCAGACTGGAATATGCCAAACTACATGTTGACAAGCCACAAAGCTTCTGGGAGAATGTCCTATGGACAGATGAGACAAAAATGGAACTTTTTGCCAAGGCACATCAGCTCTAAGTTCACAGACAGAAAAATGAAGCATATCAAGAAAAGAACACTGTCCCTACTGTGAAACATGGAGGAGGCTCTGTTATGTTCTGGGGCTGTTTTGCTGCATCTGGCACAGGGTGTCTTGAATCTGTGCAGGGTACAATGAAATCTCAAGACTATCAAGGGATTCTAGAGAGAAATTGTCACGGGCAGTGGCTGCCGTGGTAGACCCAAGTGCAGATGAGCAGCAAGAAGAGATCCGTGGAGGCTCGTTTTGACAGGACTGGCTTAAATCTGTGCATGTGACAGTTAGATTGGAAGCCTGCTTGTGCTGGCGCGTGCATTTTGAACTGAATGCGGAGGCGGAGCGCCGGCGCGATGTGGCTGAGCTCCGTGCAGAGAGCCGGCGTGTGTAACTTAAGCTCGTGTGGAATGCGGAAGCGGAGCGTCGATGCGATGTGCATGAGCTCCGTGCAGAGAGCCGGCATGTGTACTTTGAACTCGAGCAGGTTTGCAGGCGACGCAGACGCATGGGGATTACTCGTGGTCGTGAAACAGGCAGAGGTCGAAGCCGGAGAGTGGGGGAAAAGTCCATGATCCAGGCTCGTGGTCGAGAAACAGTTCCAAAGGTCAGTACCGAGAAGTTCCGAGATGGCGCGTGATCCATGACGTGAGGCAAAGACGTGGTCATTGAAACGAGGCGAGGTCGAAAACGAGAAGGCAAGACGAGACAAAACGCTGGAATATTGGACATGGTGAGTGCACAATAATCTGGCGAGGAGGTGTAGTCTGAGTGCGAGTTAAATAGGTAGGAGAGGTGATTATGGATTGAGTACAGGTGTGCAGAGTGGAGAATGAGGCGGTGGAATGAAAGCAGTGGGGCGGATCATGGAACTGGGGTGTGCAGGTGATCATGACAGGGCTGTGGCTTGGCGGGTCGTGACAGTACCCCCCTGCCTACGAACGCCACCAGGCGTTCTAACAGGTGCCTCGGGGTGGAGTCTGTGGAACTCAGTAATCAGAGATCGATCTAGTATAAACCTGGCTGGTAGCCAACTTCTTTCTTCAGGGCCATAGCCCTCCCAGTCCACCAAGTATTGGAAACCGCGTCCGCGGCGGCGAGCCTTAAGGAGTCGTTGAACTGTGAAGGCTTCGCCCCCGTCTATGAGTCTGGGTGGTGGGGGGGGACGGGAGGGTAGAGCCAAGGGACACGCGACCAACCTACGGAGCTGGGAGACGTGGAAGGTGGGATTCACTCGGCGCATAGACAATGGCAGGGCCAGTCTGACAGAACATGGGTTGATGATGCGGGTGATGGTAAATGGGCCGATGAATCTTGGTGAGAGCTTCTTGGAGGTTGTCTTGAGCGGCAGGTCACGAGCAGAGAGCATGACCCGTTGGCCGACGTGGTACCTGGGAGCAGCTAAACGATGACGGTTAGCTTTGCGCTGGAAGATGCTGACAGACTGTTTTAATCGGGCACGAGCACGTTGCCAGTCCTTCTGCAGCGGTGAACAAAGGCTTGAGCTGAGGGGACCGCGGCTTCTTCCTCCTGGGTGGGGAACAGTGGTGGTTGGTAACCGAGACAACACTGGAAAGGGGACATTCCAGTGGAGGAAGTGGGGAGCGAGTTATGAGCATACTCGATCCATGGGAGAAATCGGCTCCAAGAAGCTGTGTCGCGAGACGCCATGCACCTCAGTGACTTCTCGAGTTCCTGGTTCATCCGCTCAGTTTGACCATTGCTTTGAGGGTGAAAACCAGATGAGAGACTAGGTGTGGCCCCAATAAGACCACAGAAGGCCTTCCAGAATTGCGCTGAGAACTGGGAGCCTCTGTCTGAGACAATGTCCGTAGGTAGTCCATGAAGTCGGAAGACATGGGTAATTAGAAGTTCAGCCGTCTCTTTGGCAGAGGGGAGTTTGGGTAATGGAATGAAGTGGGCAGACTTTGAGAACCGGTCAACCACGGTTAAAATACAGGTGTTGTTGTTGGAGGGTGGTAATCCGGTAACAAAGTCAATGGAGATGTGAGACCAGGGACGGCGGGGAATGGGGAGGGGTCTTAGGAGACCCTCTGGGGCACGATTTGTAGTTTTATTTCTGGAGCATATGTCGCAAGATGCCACAAAGTTTCCAACATCTTCCCTGATGGTGGGCCACCAGAAGCGTTGTTGCGTCAAAAACAGGGTACGGATCACCCCTGGGTGGCAGGCTAGTCTGGAGCAGTGTGCCCAGTCCTGGGCGTAGACGTGCTGGTACAAAGAGTAACCCAGGTGGGACATTGCTTGGGCCTGGTTCTTGCTCGAGGGACCGAAGGACTGCATTCTCCACTTCCAACCGTGTAGTGGTCACAAGACAGTGAGGTGGAAGGATGGTCTCTATGGAAGATGTGTCCTGAGGAGGAGAGAATTGCCGGGAGAGGGCATCGGGCTTGACATTCTTCGAACCTGGGCGATAGGACAGCGTAAAGTTGAAGCGTGAGAAGAACAATGACCAGCGTGCTTGGCGTGAGTTGAGTCTTTTGGCAGATCTTAAGTATTCGAGGTTCTTGTGGTCAGTCCAGACTAAAAACGGATGTTCCGCCCCCTCCAGCCAGTGTCTCCATTCCTCGAGGGCAAACTTGACTGCCAGTAGTTCACGGTCTCCGATGTCATAGTTGCGCTCAGGGGCACTGAGTCGACGGGAAAAGAAGGAGCAGGGGTGGAGCTTGTTATCCTTTGGTGATCTCTGAGAAAGGACAGCCCCGACTCCTGTCTCAGAAGCATCGACTTCAACAACAAACTGAAGCGAGGGGTCCGGGAAGGTAAGGATGGGTGCCGTGGTGAATCGGTGCTTGAGTACAGTGAGGGCTTCTTCCGCTAGGGGATTCCATTTGAACGGGGTTTTAGTGGAGGTGAGTGTTGTTAGTGGGGCCGCCAACGCACTATAATTCCTAATGAAACGTCGATAGAAGTTGGCGAACCCCAGAAAGCATTGAAGCTCTCGTCTAGAGGATGGCACTGGCCAGTCTGTGACTGCCTTGACCTTGGTCGGGTCCATTTGGATGCCTGCAGATGAGATAAAGAACCCGAGGAAAGAGGTGGAGTCACAGTGAAACTCACATTTTTCAGCCTTTACATAGAGTTTGTTCTCCAAGAGCCGTTGCAGAACCTGACGTACATGGATCTTGTGTTCTCTTAGGGAGCGAGAAAAGATCAAGATATCATCAAGATAAGCAAACACAAAGACGTTGAGAAAGTCTCTGAGGACATCATTTATGAGTGCCTGGAAAACCGCTGGTGCGTTGGTTAATCCAAATGGAACCACCAAGTATTCATAGTGACCAGTGGGGGTGTTAAAGGCGGTCTTCCACTCATCACCTTCCCTTATCCTGACCAGGTGGTAAGCATTTCTCAGGTCTAGCTTGGTGAAAATGCGAGCATCCTGGAGCAGCTCAAAGGCAGTAGTCATTAAAGGAAGTGGATAGCGATTTTTAACAGTGATTTCATTTAATCCTCTGTAATCAATGCAGGGTCTGAGAGACTTGTCTTTCTTTTCCACGAAAAAGAATCCCGCACCGGCAGGGGAGGACGAGGGACGGATGATCCCTGCAGCAAGTGATTCCGTAATATATTGTTCCATGGCCTCTCTTTCTGGGCGAGATAGGGAGTAGAGTCGCCCTTTGGGTGGGGTGGTGCCGGGGAGGAGGTCAATAGTACAGTCGTAGGGTCGGTGAGGTGGGAGTGAAACAGCCCATGACTTGCTGAAGACCTGCTGCATATCATGGTAATCTACCGGGACCTTGGATAAACTGGGGATCTCCTCCTGTGATGTGGAACGGGTCTGAGTTATGGCTGCTGAGCGTAGACACGAGGAGTGACAAGTTGAGGGCCAGTCGAGGATACTCATTCTTACCCAGTCGATGTGGGGGTTATGTAGCCTTAACCATGGAAGCCCTAAAATGATTGGGGCATGTGCACTTTTAACAATGAGGAAGGTGATGGTTTCAGTATGGTTGTCAGAAAAGCATAGAGTAACAGGGGCAGTGCGGTGAGTAATCGGTGAAAGTTTGCTTCCATCAAGCGCCTGAACATTAAATGGTTGACTGACTGGTAAAAATGGAATCTCCAATTGAGAGGCCGTGGCTGAGGAGATTAGGTTCTGGTCAGCTCCAGAGTCCACTAGGGCATACGTGATATGAGACTGGTTTTCATGGGTTAGTGTGATAGCAAAGCATGATCGTTTATCTGAGGCAGAGGTAAATGTGTGGTTTCCTAGGGTTCCCAGCACTACCAGGGGGGCTCGGTCCTTTAATGGACAGTTGCGTACGCCATGACCAACCCTTCCGCAGTAAAAGCAGGCTCCGTCGTCCCTTCGTCGTTGCCGCTCCTTTGGCGAGATGTGTATGCGGTCAACCTGCATTGGTTCAGGGGATAAATTCGGGGTGCCTGGAATGGTGGCCGGAGCGTATGGCCTGGGGGTTTGATGTTCCTCTTGCCGGGTCCGTTTACGGGCGTCTATACGGGTCGCTAGGTCAATTAGCCCCTGTAGATCAGATGGAAGCTCACGGGCCGCGAGCTCATCCTTGGTTAAATTGGAAAGCCCATGAAAAAATGCATCAAAGAGTGCTCGCTCACCCCAGCCACTAGAGGGAGCCAAAGTACGAAAATCAATAGCATAGTCTGAGACGGAGCGGGATCCCTGGCATAGCTGGAGTATTTGGCTCGCTGCCTGGTGTCCCGTGGATGAGCGGTCGAAAACTCTCCTCATTTCATCAGTGAACGCTTTGAAGGTCATACAGCAGGGAACCTGAGCATCCCATAGTGATGTTCCCCACTCCCTTGCTTTCCCGGAGAGGAGAGTAATGACGTAAGCGACTTTTGACCGTTCTGTGGGTAATGAGGAGGCCTGCAGCTCAAGCACGAGAGAGCACTGAGAGAGAAAAGATCAACAAGTGGAGGGATCCCCGTTGTAGGTAGGCGGTGCAGGGAGATTTGGCTCATGACTAAAAGTATGCACAGAAGGGGGGGGCAGACAAGGCGGTGCTGGGTACGTTTGCTGAACCTGGTTGGTGAGCAATGTCAAGATCTCTGTGAGAGTTAGGAGAGTGTTCATGATCTGTTGAATTTCCTGCTGGTGAGTATTCAGGAGAGTTTCTTGACTCTTTATTGCCCCCTTCAGGCGAGTAGTCTCTGCTGGGTCTAGGTTTGGCCAGATTATACTGTCACGGGCAGTGGCTGCCGTGGTAGACCCAAGTGCAGATGAGCAGCAAGAAGAGATCCGTGGAGGCTCGTTTTGACAGGACTGGCTTAAATCCGTGCATGTGACAGTTAGATTGGAAGCCTGCTTGTGCTGGCGCGTGCATTTTGAACTGAATGCGGAGGCGGAGCGCCGGCGCGATGTGGCTGAGCTCCGTGCAGAGAGCCGGCGTGTGTAACTTGAGCTCGTGTGGAATCCGGAAGCGGAGCGCCGATGCGATGTGAATGAGCTCCGTGCAGAGAGCCGGCATGTGTACTTTGAACTCGAGCAGGTTTGCAGGCGACACAGACGCATGGGGATTACTCGTGGTCGTGAAACAGGCAGAGGTCGAAGCCGGAGAGTGGGGGAAAAGTCCATGATCCAGGCTCGTGGTCGAGAAACAGTTCCAAAGGTCAGTACCGAGAAGTTCCGAGATGGCGCGTGATCCATGACGTGAGGCAAAGACGTGGTCATTGAAACGAGGCGAGGTTGAAAACGAGAAGGCAAGACGAGACAAAACGCTGGAATATTGGACATGGTGAGTGCACAATAATCTGGCGAGGAGGTGTAGTCTGAGTGCGAGTTAAATAGGTAGGAGAGGTGATTATGGATTGAGTACAGGTGTGCAGAGTGGAGAATGAGGCGGTGAAATGAAAGCAGTGGGGCGGATCATGGAACTGGGGTGTGCAGGTGATCATGACAGGGCTGTGGCTTGGCGGGTCGTGACAGAAATGTGCTGGCCAGTGTCAGAAAGCAGGGTCTCAGTCGCAGGTCATGGGTCTTGCAACAGGACAATGACCCAAAACACACAGCTAAAAACACCCAAGAATGGCTAAGAGGAAAACATTGGACTATTCTAAAGTGGCCTTCTATGAGCCCTGACCTCAATCCTATTGAGCATCTTTGGAAGGAGCTAAAACATGCTGTCTGGAAAAGGCACCCTTCAAACCGGAAACAACTGGAGCAGCTTGCTCATGAGGAGTGGGCCAAAATACCTGCAGAGAGGTGCAGAAGTCTCATTGACAGTTACAGGAATCGTTTGATTGCAGTGATTGCCTCAAAAGGTTGTGCAACAAACTATTAAGTTAGGGGTACCATCATTTTTGTCCAGGCCTCTTCCATGAGTTAATTTTTTTTTTATAATTCTGTTGAAGCATGGTTTAAAAGCAATGTCTGATTTTCATTGGTTAACATTCATAGAATTCTTATTTATTATTACTTTTGTCAGATTAAAGTTATTTCTGTGACCATTGTGAGTTTTTTCTTTCATTGACTGAAGGGTACCAACAATTTTGTCCACGTGTGTAAGTACAATAATTGTTACAGAATGTCCCTGAATCTTGTTAGTTTCTGTTATCACTTACAATATAACGCCTTATAAACCGTGGTTCAACTGTCAGCCTTGCAAGATACTGAGAAAACCACAAAGTGTAAACTCTTCCACCCTGAAAAAATGTCACAAAGTTAAATTACAGCTTTACCTTGGGCAAACCACAGAGGGTTCTTTCAAAGGTACTAAATAGATGTCTCCTAACAGGAAAAAAATACAATATCATCTTCATACTATATAAACTATTCACATGATGATGATGATGATATGATATTAGAGTATACATATAAATATAAACGTGTGATTTGCCTTGCTGCCATCAGAGCTGCTGTTATGCGAAATTAATCAGAACCTTCTGAACATATGTGCTGTGATATCTGGCAGCAGGACATTAGCAGCAGATCCTGTAAGTGCTGTAGGTTGCAAGGTGAGGCCTCCATGAATCAGACTAGTTTGTCCAGCACATTCCATGGATGCTTGATCAGATTGAAATCTGGGTAATTTCAGAGGCCGGATCAACAACCTTGAACTCTTTATCTGCTAAGACTCATAGACAGCAAGCTGTGATGGATCCAGTGTCCTGATACCTTTCTATTATAGCCAGCATAAAAATGTTTATCAGCGATTTGTGCTGCATTGGTTTTTCTGTAGCCAATCGGACCAGACAGACTAGCCTTTGCTCCCCAAAAGCATAAATACAGCTTGGATGCCCATGAACTCATCACCAGTTTACTGGTATATAATTGATATTTAATGTTAATGCTATGGATAATGCACTGAAGATGCTCCATTGGTTTGTGGTGAACCAATGCCCTACTAACACACTTAATGTTGTTGTTTTCTTTCCCTTTAACATAGTGGTTACATCAGTATTAGTCTTGACCAATGCTTACATCCCACCTAAGTTTAAAAGGAAAATGTTCTTTATGAGGGTTTTTATATTTTGCAAATTGACAAGTCATTTCCTCAAATCCATCTCCAGCTTAAGGCTAATGAGAACATAGTACAGTGGAACCTCGGATTGTGAGTAACGTTGTTTACGAGTGTTCCGCAAACCGAGCAAAGATTTTAAATAATTTTTTATTCGGAAACCGAGCAAGTATTAGTTTACGAGCGCCGAGTATCATACTTCACACATGCGACTCTTATTTTGACACTGAGCGTCACTCTCTCAACTTCCCGCCTCCCCTTTCCCCTCTCACCCTCCCCCCACGGCTTCGCAAACACAGAAACTCTGCTCGTGCGTCCGCAATTTGACACTGAAACACACACACACACACACACACACACACACACACACACAGACTCTCTCTCCCCTTTTCACCCCTCCCGGCTTCACAAAGACACAGAAACTCTGCTCTGTCGCGATTCTTTTCAAAGGTAAGGTGCTGGTTCATTTGTTTTTTGTTTTTTTTTACTTTACAGCAGTGATTCCCTTAGTATGCGCTCACGCCTGGTCAGAGAGATTTCATTTTTTTTCCTGTTAAAACGGTGTTTCCGTGTTTGTGTGTCCGTTTGTTGTGAAACTTAAGTGATTCCTTTAGTATGCGCTCGTGCCAGTCTCGCTTTTTTTCCGTTAAACCGGTGTTTCCGCTGTGTTTATGCGCTTGTTGTAAAACTTAAAAAGTGTCTGTTAATATACACTCATGTCAGTCTCAGAGAGATTTCTTTTTTTCCTGTTAAAACGGTGTTTCCGTTGTGTGTGTGTGTGTGCGTGCATGTGTTTGTTGTGAAACTGTTGTGAAAAAGCGAGGTGGGGAGAGGGAGGAGGAATGTTACTGTGTAAAACGAGGCGAGGGAAGGGGCTAATTCCACACACACACACACACACACACGGCGCGTGCGTGCACCAATGGAAACACTTATCTGTCAGGATTTATTTGTACTTTTTTTAAAGGTAAAGTGCAGATTAATTTGTTTTATTTTCATTTTATAGATTGTATTAATTATTTTTATGTATTTATTTTTGGGGGCTGTGGAACGAATAATTTGAGTTTTCATTATTTCTTATGGGAAATGATGATTTGGTTTAAGAGTGTTTTGGAATACGAGCCCACTTCCGGAACGAATTATGCTCGTAATCCAAGGTTCCACTGTACTGTATAACTGTATAACACCACTGAATAACAGATATCGGTTGTCACTTTCAGCCAATTACAAATGCAGTTTCTAGCCTTCATACTTATTGCATAAAATAAAAAATGCTTGTCATTATTTAAAAATCAGAGAATTTCATTAAAACATGGAATTTCATTTTTTTTTTTCTCTCAGTACTTTTGGCCACTACTGTTTAACATTAACCTATTAGCTAGGTCTACGGCCTGGAGTTTATTAGAGATCATTATAAATATTTGGCCCCAATCTTATTTTTTTTTCCTCAGATTTTAATTAAACCATGGTCAAAGAGATTATAAACATTACCAATTGTGGTCTACGGGCACTATGAGTTTGACACCGTTTATTGAACATGTGTATGGTGGAACTCTGGGTAATTGCTGAGCTCTGCTGATCTTTCAGAATAAGATTTGATTTGGTTATGAATAAAGAAATTGTCATTCTTAAGAAAAATGACACAAACTATTATAGATTAAGTAACTTTAACTTATTGTGAATGTGATTTTAAATGTATTATGAGTAATTTCAAACTCATTCTTTCAACTTATCCTCCATAACCAATGCCTTGAATCATAACGCAAAAGATATCAAATTTTAAAAATAAATAAATAAATAAATAAATAATAAGAAAATCAAAGTTACTGTGTAACCTGGGAACAGGTTGCCTCACTTCAGACTTTTGTAACATGGGACTTTTCACTCTTGTTCTTTCTGTCATTGGCGGGAAAGCACATCACGTCCTACGTATTGTCCATAAACAGATAAACCCACTGTTCAGTCCTCCACCTGAGCCCTCCCTGTGCAGGGACCGGTATAAAGGTCTGACCTTGCTACTGCCATGGTGCATTTTGCGTGTCACAACTGACCTGGTGTGAGAAGACGGCTGATCATGAAGCGTCTCTTTGTGTTTTTGTGTGCGTGTTCTGTTCTGGTTCTGAGCTGTGCAGCACCAGCGTGAGTATCTTCTATAAAGGAGAGAAATTATTATGATTTTTTTTTTTTATCTCATAATGTGTTATTTTGGGTACAAAGTACAGTGTTAGATCAATAATGCATGACCAAAGTTAACTTTGCTATTAACCCTTTAAAATCCTATGTAGAGGCTGATGCCACTCATTCAACCACATTTACATACATTTCCTACTATTTCACATAAGACGCTAAATTATCAGTACTTCTTAATAAATAATATGATATAAATATAATATAACCTATAATATTTTTTCTTTTCATTGTAGCCTCCATGATGGTATAGGTAGGAACATGCAGTGTTTTTTCTACGTTACCAATGCATTACTGTCTTTTTAAACACATCATCATGCCTCATTCTACAAAATTAGTGAATCTATAGTTGTTAAATATCACAACGAATTTATTTCTTTTTTCTCCTTTTTTAAATTTTCTTTTGGATCATCCTGAAGAAAAGCCACAACCTGATTCCCTTAATGCTAAGTACGACCGCTGTGAGGGCATCGAGTTTGACGCCATTGCCCCTGACGAGAAAGGAACCACGCTGTTTTTTAAAGGTTCATTCAATTCAATTTTATTTCAGCACTTTTAACAATTTACATTATTTCCAAAAATTTCTGGAATTAGTCATGGTGAATGTATTCCACTGAATATTTGTAAGAAGTTTTGCATCAAAATGTAAAATAAACTGTTGAAAATATAAAGATTACAAATATCAGATTTTAATAATAATAATAATAATAATAATAATAATAATAATAATAATATACAAACCTTACAATTTTAAATTTCTAATTAGCTTTTTTGTTGAAAAAAAGGGATCATCTCTGGCTTTAATTTTATTCTTCTCAAAATCCTTGGTCACATTGGTCACTGTGTTTTTAAACCCTGCAGGAGACCATTTATGGAAGGGGTTTTCAGGCCCTGCTGAGCTTGCAAATGGTACATTCCAGGAATTAGATGAAAATTTTCACCTGGGTCACGTGGAAGCAGCTTTCCGCATGCACAATAAAGACAAGGAAGACAGCAAACACCATGACCATGTCTTCTTCTTTGTGGTATGTGCATGACACATTCTCACATCTGCATTGAGTTTAATAGGATTTAGCAGACTTCATCAAAATGCCTGCAAATTTCTTTAAATCGTTAATTTGGCAGTTTTTTTTAATGACCTGCTTTTGAATTTGAAGTAAGTGTAATGAATGTGATAAAATTGTATCAATATTATTATAGGACGACAAAGTCTTTAGTTACTACAACCACACTTTGGAGAAAGGCTTCCCTCAGGAGATACAGCAGGTGTTTCCAGGTGTTTCCAGCGACCTTGATGCTGCAGTAGAGTGTCCAGAAGGAGAGTGCACAACTGACTCGGTCCTGTTCTTCAAGGGTGAATATATTTTCGTATTTCCGTACCTATGACATCACATGTACTGTGATATTAGCAGATGCTTTTGAGTCAAGACACCACTGACAAGATGATAATTCTGCTCCTGAAAATAAAGTTATTTAGAATGTTTAAAAAAATTATGGAACTGGAATACATATGTATGGTATAGACACACAAAAGTCCCTTTCTTCAGGCTTGGGACTGGCAATGGCAGTGAATGGTACACTGCATCTCAGTGACTGGGTATTATATATGGGCACATAGAGTTATTACAAATAGATTGATTCATATCTGGTTTCATGTTTCATCTTCGTTTTATGAGTACAGTTAGGCTTAAAAGACTAAAAGCACTAGTAAAACTTTTCTATGTTCATTAAAATAAAAAATATATATTACAAAGTATTTTACTGACAAATTTCTATTTATTATATTAATAATGACTTGAATGCATAGTGGAATATTTCAAATATTTCAAATATTTATATGAATTTGAGATTTTCCTAATATTTGTGGTCCCCTTTTTAGTTTTAATGATGCGCTGCTATGGACTCTGAAAATGTTGTGCAAAACCTTATGATAAATTTTAAATCAGAGTAATCAGACAGCCTCATGCTTCAATGGGGAAAATTATACATGAGTGAAATATTTATAAAACATTTTTTTTTTATAGCATTGGCAATGTCAGACATTTGCTTATATTTAAAACAGGGACCCCACTGTAAAAAATAAATCTAATATTACAGACTTGTGGACCCCACTGTACAAACCTAGACAAATCTAACAGGAGAGAATGGTTCTGTAATGTGAGAAATTATTTTATATTCAATCAATAGGACATGAAGTGTCCATGTTTGATATCAAGACCAAGACAGTGAAGAACAAGGTGTGGGATCACTTGCCAGTCTGCACATCTGCATTCCGCTGGCTCGAGCACTACTACTGTTTCCATGGTCACAACTTTACCAGATTTCACCCTATGACTGGAAACGTGGAAGGAAATTATCCCAAGGAGACAAGAAGATACTTCATGAGATGCCCAAATTTTGGTTTGTGGTCAAACTTTGTTACCTAATTTTCATTTTTTGTGTGATGTCTGTAATAGTGTAACTTAATATCTTTTTTTTTTTTTACCTCTATTGTCTGTTGGTGTGTTAAGTCAAAGCTATAATTAGTAATATAATATAATATAATATAATATACACACGTGGACAAAATTGTTGGTACCCTTCGGTCAATGAAAGAAAAACTCACAATGGTCACATAAATAACTTTAATCTGACAAAAGTAATAATTTTAAAGAATCCTATGAATGTTAACCAATGAAAGTCAGACATTGCTTTTCAACCATGCTTCAACGGAATTATTTAAAAAAATAAACTCATGGAACAGGCCTGGACAAAAATGATGGTACCCCCAGAAAATACTGAAAATAATGTGACCAAAGGGACATGTTAATTCAAGGTGTGTCCACTAATTAGCATCACAGGTGTCTACAATCTTGTAATCAGTCAGTGGGCCTATATATAGGGCTCCAGGTAGTCACTGTGTTGTTTGGTGACATGGTATGTACCACACTCAACATGGACCAGAGAAAGCGAAGGAAAGAGTTGTCTCAGGAGATTCGAAAGAAAATTATGGACAAGCATGTTAAAGGTAAAGGCTATAAGACCATTTCCAAGCAGCTAGATGTTCCTGTGACTACAGTTGCACATATTATTCAGAAATTTAAGATCCATGGGACTGTAGCCAACCTCCCTGGACGTGGCCGCAGGAGGAAAATTGATGACAAATCAAAGAGACGGATAATCCGAATGGTAACAAAAGAGCCCAGAAAGACTTCTAAAGAGATCCAAGGTGAACTTCATGCTCAAGGAACATCAGTGTCAGATCGCACCATCCGTCGTTGTTTGAGCCAAAGTGGACTACATGGGAGACGACCAAGGAGGACACCATTGTTGAAAACAAATAATAAAATATAGAATATGCCAAACTACATGTTGACAAGCCACAAAGCTTCTGGGAGAATGTCCTATGGACAGATGAGACAAAAATCTCTTTTTGCCAAGGCACATCAGCTCTATGTTCACAGACGTAAAAATTAAGCATATCAAGAAGAACACTGTCCCTACTGTGAAACATGGAGGAGGCTCTGTTATAGACTATCAAGGGATTCTAGAGAGAAATGTGCTGGCCAGTGTCAGAAAGCTGGGTCTCAGTCGCAGGTCATGGGTCTTGCAACAGGACAATGACCCAAAACACACAGCTAAAAACACCCAAGAATAGCTAAGAGGAAAACATTGGACTATTCTAAAGTGGCCTTCTATGAGCCCTGACCTCAATCCTATTGAGCATCTTTGGAAGGAGCTGAAACATGCTGTCTGGAAAAGGCACCCTTCAAACCGGAAACAACTGGAGCAGCTTGTTCATGAGGAGTGGGCCAAAATACCTGCAGAGAGGTGCAGAAGTCTCATTGACAGTTACAGGAATTGTTTGATTGCAGTGATTGCCTCAAAAGGTTGTGCAACAAACTATTAAGTTAGGGGTACCATCATTTTTGTCCAGGCCTGTTCCATGAGTTATTTTTTTTTATAATTCTGTTGAAGCATGGTTGAAAAGCAATGTCTGACTTTCATTGGTTAACATTCATAGAATTCTTATTAATTATTACTTTTGTCAGATTAAAGTTATTTCTGTGACCATTGTGAGTTTTTCTTTCATTGACCGAAGGGTACCAACAATTTTGTTTGTGTAATATAAGCAGTAACATGAATATAAAACAAAGTCCTTCATGTAGATAGCATGAATAAAATGGGGTCTGGTAGGGACTGTCTACTGTATATAGCATCTAGCTAACTGAAAGCTGAGGTGGAAAGTAAGGAATTACATTTACTCATGAGAAGTTGAGAAGGTTTTTTTTGCGTACTTCTACTTTTTAAAGTAGTTTTTAAAATCTGTAATTTTTTGAAGTATTGCACATTCGCTACATTTTAAATCATATTTGTTGCTGAGTAAAAAATAAATGAATGAAATTTAAAAATAATAAAAAATAAGGCAACTGGAAAGAAAAACATTTACACCGCGGAAACCACTTCACTGATTGATTGATGGGCGGGGAGAACAAACGCGCCAATCTCACAAGGACGATGGAGACGGACAAAACAGACGCGAGTGATGCAGCTGAGACGGAACTGCCATCAAATTCTTATGAAGCAAACCCCTGGTCATATTTAAGCGACCACTTTGATTTCAAACACAAGAAAGACAACAGCTTTATTATGCAAAAGTGTTCCTGCACTTAAAAACAACTAGTTTGAGATTTATATCCACTTGTCTTTTTTGAACTACATTAGAATCCCACATCCCACCCCCGCTGGTAAAAACTCTGTACTTTTACTCTGAGTAAATTTGTGATACAGTATGTATTACTCTGTGTCACAGATGTTCTACCATTAATTAATTAATTGGCATTCCCAAATTGCCCTAGTGTGTGAATGAGTGTGTGTGTGTGTGCCCTGCGATGGATTGGCACCCTGTCCAGGTGTACCCTGCCATGTGCCCTAAGTCCCCTGGGATAGACTCCAGGACCCCTGCGACCCTGAATACAGAATAAAGCGGTATAGAAGATGAGTGAGTGAGTGAGAACTGTTTAAGATCTCCTTAGTAATTGCTTCCAAGTTCTTCCAAATTAAACTCCTTTCAAACACAAAGCCGAATCCTAAAATTGCTGACTAGACCATATCAAGTGCACAAATTGATTTGGGAAACAAGTGATTTCTTCTCTGTCCTGCGTAGCGCCACATCACAACAGCATGATGTGGAGTGTTGTTGTTGTTGATCATCTTTCTGCTGCTCCCATTAAGGTGTCGCTACAGCAGATCATCTGATCCACAAAAAAAAACTTAGCACAGGTTTTACGGTGGGTGGAGTTTGGACATTAAGTGGGAATCGACCCTCGGCTTTCCTGATATTGTTTAATTAACATACAATAAATTAGTTTGAATTGTTCAAAATACAATATAAAAGCTATAGGATCCCAGAATGGCGACAACATATTGCACACATTTGCCTAATTTAATAAACTTAGTGTACAAATTTGTTTTAGTACATTGTGCACAAATATTAGTAAAAAGTAGCAAATGTATAGGAAAAAAAGATGCTTTGACTTAATTGTGCACATGCATGGTTTAGTAAAATGTCTGGCTTTTATATTAAATCATGTGCACAATTTTGTACAAAGTCTGTTATAACAATTTTGTAAAGTGTGCTCTTGTTACGAACAAGAACAAACGAACTAATTACCAAAAAAAAAAAAAACCTACGATTTAACCACTTCAAGGTTCTGTAGAATCAAATATAAGTGCATTCTACAGAATGGAAATTAAAAACGGTGTTATAAAAATACTGCAAATATACTGTATACTGTAGAATATGATAATTTCATGCAAATCAAAAAAGCAATTTTTTTTTAACACTCAAACTTTAGTGTATACAGTAATTTCCCATAGATTATATTTAGGGTTTTTTTTTTCAACTTAGGTCACGGGGATGACCACAGATGGCCCCCCTCTAAACTTGATGCCATCACCACAGACAGCACTGGCAAATCATATGCATTTATGGGTGAGTATAATTCCCTGCAACAGTGTTGGTGAGGATAGTGGAGTGGATTTCTTAGAATTAGATTTTATCTACTGAAATATCATAATTCTTTCTACAATTTTAGGGGGAATGTACGTTAGACTGGACACACAGCGTGATGGCATTCATTCATTCCCCATTGTAAGATTATGGAAAGAAGTCTTAGGACATGTAGATGCAGTCTTCTCTTATGATGACAAGATTTACATCATCCAGGTAAAGCAAAATACTGGAGTTTGTTTTTAATATAGAGGCCAGGAATGTTTATTGTACCTTTTTATTGCTTTCAATAATTTTAACTGTACAGTAATATAAATAATATTTAACTTACAGTTAAGGTATAATCAGTGCAGTGCAAATGAAACATATTAGGACAAACTGTAGAGTATATGTTATTGCATTACTACTTTATTGAATACATCAGCATTGTAATAAATAACAGAATATATTGTCGAGTCTATAAAAATGTAGTAATAATAATAATAATAATAATAATAATAATAAGCTTGGAGTTTATTGCATTAATGAGTATAACATTTTCAGTGACTATATTTTACACCTAAAAAAGTTAAGCTAAGATTTAGGAATTAATATTAGTTATGGCAGCAGCACAAATCTTGCTTTGCACCCCCGGGGTCCGGGTTCGATTCCCACCCGGGTTTGATACCTGCCTCTGTGTGCATGGAGTTTGCATGTTCTCCCTAATTAGCATTCCCAAATTCCCTGTAGTGGGATAGGATCCAGGTCCCCACAACCCTGTATTCAGGGTATCGGTATAGACGATGAGTGTTAGTCATGGCTAATCATTTATTTCTAAGTTAAGGTAGTTATAGCAACCTTTAATATAAAGTTTACCATTTATTTTGGCAGGGTAATCAAATCTATATCTACAAATCAGCAGCACATTACACACTCTTTGAGGGATATCCCAAACCACTAGAAAAGGAGTTGGGCATCAAGGGACCTGTGGATGCTGCATTTGTATGTAACGAACATGTTGTCCATGTTATACAAGGTACAGTACTGTACGTGT
Source organism: Clarias fuscus (assembly GCA_030347435.1). NCBI lineage: Eukaryota > Metazoa > Chordata > Actinopteri > Siluriformes > Clariidae > Clarias > Clarias fuscus. The sequence goes on from CM059227.1 coordinate 11,724,408, forward strand.
CTCTTTCATCTCAGTCGTGACAATATTCACATATTACTATAATGAATACATTTTATTAAATGCACAAATGATTTCAGCTTCAAATGAATGATTTAGACATAACTGAATTCTTCATACAGGTCAGATAATGCTCGATATTGATCTGGAAGCGACCCCAAGAGTTGTGACGGCCGGGGTTCCACTTCCCTTCTCTAGAATTGATGCTGCAACGTGTAACGCTGATGGAGTGAAAGTGTTTCTTGGTGCGGAATATTACCAGTACCAAAGCCCTAAAGAGCTGGCTTCAAGCAAAATTAACCCATTACCCCTCAGGATCTCATCCGAACTATTTGGTTGAATAGAATAGACGCATAGAAGCTTCACATGAAATGCATTAAATGCTGTTTCATCACATTTTCTGTGCATCATACATTCGAATAAATATTTCATGTAATGTTTGTTACAGTCATTGCTTTTACTACACCACACACTCTCACACAGATGTTCTGTTGGCCTCAGTAGAGGCTATATACTGTATATCTTATGAAATCTTATTCTGGGTAGGATCACTGTGGGTCCCACATACACTTTCTAACTAAAGTTTAGATAAGAAATGTTGTCCCTCTCTATTTGCCTGCTTAATAGCTAAGAAATAACTTGTTTAACTTTTAAAACAAGTGCCATATAAAATTGGTTCAATCTTGGCCTTGTTAAGACACGCAAATGTTAAACACTAGCCAAAAATGGGTTCCCCTAAAGTGTGTCTGTTAATGTTCCAACTGAAATACCTCTCAGACAATGTGTATACTTATTTCCCGTCTCTTATTTCACTGCCCGTGTATATGAGCTACTGCTGAGCCACGCCCACCAGACCAAAGAAAACAGGAGAGCTGAGCGACAACCTGGGGGAGGGTATCCTTTGATATGAGGTCACAAGAGAAGACAAATCAAATCTCTTGTTTAAGGCAAATAAATAAATAAATAAATAAATACATACATAAAATGTCAAAAAAATTTGAAGAAAAAAAAAAGGCAGAAAAAGCCAAGAAAATCACGTTTTGTGTTTGAGCACATACATTAAAGACCCACCTGAATGTCTAAAATTATTAACAAATAAATTGGGCATAATATGTCCCCTTGTTTATTGCTCTATGCACAGAGCACCATGTACTGACATCTCATTAACCTGGTAATTCATGTTCGATCTGTTTGCATAACAGGGGCTTTTCAATAGCCAGGCTTTGAATGCCATTCAAAATATCATCCATGGAACCATTTATTTAAATGAATCTAAAATGGTGTGTCCTTATTTTGGTTATATTGTACTTATTCGTAATAAGACAATTAGGAGACTAATAAAGAATTGGACATATCACGTTTTAGGAAAGGATGATACCTTCAAACATCATGAAAACAGGAATGGCTCTGAAGACCAAGAGGACATCTGAATCAGAGAAGTCCTACAGTACACTTTCTGGGATAAGGCAGGCCTATAGCTAAATTTTGTTGCTCAGAATGAGCCTTTTCTTGTTGGGTTAGAATACCAACTGGCCCTACTAGAAACATTTCCTGACCTCCTGGTGATTTGGGGGCCCTTAGCAAGCATAGATTTAAAATGATTGACAAAATTGTTCCCCTGTCACTAACATGTTATGTGAAAAAGATCTAGTACTTCCGGGTGCCTATGTGAGCTGTACTTAATGTGCTGTATGAATATTTGGTGGATGGGTTTGTGAGGTCATAACATAAGTTTAGGCTCCAGGATATTATTTATATCCAGGACCTGATATACTAGAAACAGTTAGCTTTTCATGTTCATGTAGCTTTAATAAAAATGACCACAAGGTTGATTAAAACACCTGTGTTCTGCTTGTGTGTTTTAACCCCAGACTTCCTGATGTAACAGTATAAAAGAGCCAGTGAGGTTGGTCGATGGCCGCAGGGGTGTCAAAAGTGCCACCACAGGTTTTGCAACTCGCCGCCATTTTTGACGACCACTGACAAAAGCAAGTTCTCGACTGAAGTTCCTAGTTTGGCCACATGGCGTCGCTGTTCTATTAAAAATAATTTGCAATCACGACGCTAATCCTTTAAACGTGGCAGCACAAAAACTGAATGCTAGTTCAGAAGGTTTGATTTATCTGTTCAACTTAATTTGATAAAATCTGTAAAAATCTTAATTCACACGGCTGTTCAAGCGTACAGAAAATATTTCAGCTAAAAGCTAATTTTAGATGTGTTGTGTCTTAAAAGTGACCGTGGCCTCATCATGTATACAGCTTTAACCTGTGTACAGGGTCGCCGGGGGCCTAGAGCCTATCCCATGGGAGACTTAGTGCACGAGGTGGGGTACACCCTGGACAAATCCATCGAGGGACACACACACACACACTCATTCACACACTACGGGCAATCTGGGAGCACCAACTGCATGTCTTTGGACTGTGGGAGGAAACCGGAGTACCTGGAGAAAACCCGGGAACCAGGGAATCAAACCCAAACCTGGGGGGTGGGGGGGGGGGGGGGGGGGTGCAAGGTGACCATGCTAAGCACTAATCCACCACACCGTGGTAACATGCTTTATTATAAGCTCAGATTCAAATATTTAAGATTGATTGACCCTAATCTAAAACTGCTCATAATGCCTTTCTTATTGAAGCCCAGGGATTTTGTTAATCTAAGTGTTTTTTGTTTTGTTTTGTTTTTTTTACATCATAACCATTTAAAGGAAATGTATAGGTAATTTAGTCATGTAGCTAAACTAGTTGAGGGTCATTTGGAGAATTTGTATTTGTTGTTTTATCCTACAGTAAATTCTCTATAGCCTATATAGTTCTATTAATAGGTAGTGATAATGGGCCTAAATATAGGCCTCCATCCATCCATCCATCCATCCATCTATCTAGGAGCCTCTGTTGTTCAACTGTGGACAGTGGAGGCCAATGGTGATTACCATTTTATGATCATGGTAGGACCTCTGGTCAACACTCACACACTGGTTCACACACTAAGGGCAATTTCGGAACGCCAATCAGCCCAGTCTGTATCTTTGGAATGTGGGAGGAAACCAGTTTACTCAAAGGAAACCCACCAAGCATGGATAGAACATGCGAACTCCATGCACAGAGGCAGGCAGAACCCCAACCCTGGAGGTGCAAGGCACCAGTGCTAAAACTACGCCACCGTGCCAAATATAGGCCTAGGTAAGAAATAAAACATGACTGGGAGTGCCATCATTAATCATTCACTGGGTTGTGTGATGCATTACCACCCGAAAGGTCAGATGTGTTTTATTCCCATCAAACCATACAATTTGACAATGATTAAATGATTGCATTTAATCAAAGACCGATCAAAACATCATGCTTTGTGTCTGTTTATAAGTACAATAATTGTTACAGAATGTCCCTGAATCTTGTTACTTTCTGTTGTCACTTACAATATAACGCCTTATAAACCGTGGTTCAACTGTCAGCCTTGAAAGATACTGAGAAAACCACAAAGTGTAAACTCTTCCACCCTGAAAACATGTCACAAAGTTAAATTACAGCTTTACCTTGGGCAAACCACAGAGGGTTCTTTCAAAGATACTAAATAGATGTCTCCTAACAGGAAAAAATCACAATGTCATCTTCATACTGTATGAAGTATTCATATTCACACGATGATGATGATGATGATGATGATGATGATGATGATATGATATTAGAGTATACATATAAATATAAACTTGTGATTTGCCTTGCTGCCATCAGAGCTGCTGTTATGCGAAATTAATCAGAACCTTCTGAACATATGTGCTGTGATATCTGGCAGCAGGACATTAGCAGCAGATCCTGTAAGTGCTGTAGGTTGCAAAGTGAGGCCTCCATGAATCAGACTAGTTTGTCCAGCACATTCCATGGATGCTTGATCAGATTGAAATCTGGGTAATTTCAGAGGCCGGATCAACAACCTTGAACTCTTTAAGATAAAGCAAGCTGTGATGCACCCAGTGTCCTGATACCTTTCTATTATAGCCAGCATGAAAAATGTTTATCAGCGATTTGTGCTGCATTGGTTTTTCTGTAGCCAATCGGACCAGACAGACTAGCCTTTGCTCCCCAAAAGCATAAATACATCTTGGATGCCCTTGATCTCATCACCAGTTTACTGGTATATAATTGATAATTAATGTTAATGCTATGGATGATGCACTGAAGATGCTCCATTGGTTTGTGGTGAACCAATGCCCTACTAACACACTTAATGTTGTTTTTTTCTTTCTTTTCTTTAACATAGTGGTTACATCAGTATTAGTCTTGACCAATGCTTACATCCCAACTAGGTTTAAAAGGAAAATGTTCTTTATCAGGGTTTTTATATTTTGCAAATTGACAAGTCATTTCCTCAAATCCATCTCCAGCTTAAGGCTAATGAGAAATTAAAACTAAATAGTTCTGTATAACACCACTGAATAACAGATATCGGTTGTCACTTTCAGCCAATTACAGATGCAGTTCCTAGCCAGAGAGGAATGCACTTCCTTGCCACAGGCAGCCATTTATTCCTGTGTAGAGGAAATTGTACACACGTGGACAAAATTGTTGGTACCCTTCGGTCGGTCAATGAAAGAAAAACTCACAATGGTCACAGAAATAACTTTAATCTGACAAAAGTAATAATTTAAAAAAATCTATGAATGTTAACCAATGAAAGTCAGACATTGCTTTTCAACCATGCTTAAACATGATTATTTAAAAAAAAAAAAACTCATGGAACAGGCCTGGACAAAAATGATGGTACCCCTAGGAAATACTGAAAATAATGTGACCAAAGGGACATGTTAATTCAAGGTGTGTCCACTAATTAGCATCACAGGTGTCTACAATCTTGCAATCAGTCAGTGGGCCTATATATAGGGCTCCAGGTAGTCACTGTGCTGTTTGGTGACATGGTGTGTACCACACTCAACATGGACCAGAGGAAGCGAAGGAAAGAGTTGTCTCAGGAGATTCGAAAGAAAATTATAGACAAGCATGTTAAAGGTAAAGGCTATAAGACCATTTCCAAGCAGCTAGATGTTCCTGTGACTACAGTTGCACATATTATTCAGAAATTTAAGATCCATGGGACTGTAGCCAACCTCCCTGGACGTGGCCGCAGGAGGAAAATTGATGACAAATCAAAGAGACGGATAATCCGAATGGTAACAAAAGAGCCCAGAAAGACTTCTAAAGAGATCCAAGGTGAACTTCATGCTTAAGGAACATCAGTGTCAGATCGCACCATCCGTCGTTGTTTGAGCCAAAGTGGACTACATGGGAGACGACCAAGGAGGACACCATTGTTGAAAACAAATCATAAAAAAGCCAGAGTGGAATATGCCAAACTACACGTTGACAAGCCACAAAGCTTCTGGGAGAATGTCCTATGGACAGATGAGACAAAAATGTTCAGCTCTATGTTCACAGACGGAAAAATGAAGCATATCAAGAAAAGAACACTGTCCCTACTGTGAAACATGGACGAGGCTCTGTTATGTTCTGGGGCTGTTTTGCTGCATCTGGCACAGGGTGTCTTGAATCTGTGCAGGGTACAATGAAATCTGCTGGCCAGTGTCAGAAAGCAGGGTCTTAGTCGCAGGTCATGGGTCTTGCAACAGGACAATGACCCAAAACACAGCTAAAAACACCCAAGAATGGCTAAGAGGAAAACATTGGACTATTCTAAAGTGGCCTTCTATGAGCCCTGACCTCAATCCTATTGAACATCTTTGGAAGGAGCTGAAACATGCTGTCTGGAAAAGGCACCCTTCAAACCGGAAACAACTGGAGCAGCTTGCTCATGAGGAGTGGGCCAAAATACCTGCAGAGAGGTGCAGAAGTCTCATTGACAGTTACAGGAATCGTTTGATTGCAGTGATTGCCTCAAAAGGTTGTGCAACAAACTATTAAGTTAGGGGTACCATCATTTTTGTCCAGGCCTGTTCCATGAGTTATTTTTTTTTTATAATTCTGTTGAAGCATGGTTGAAAAGCAATGTCTGACTTTCATTGGTTAACATTCATAGAATTCTTATTAATTATTACTTTTGTCAGATTAAAGTTATTTCTGTGACCATTGTGAGTTTTTCTTTCATTGACCGAAGGGTACCAACAATTTTGTTTGTGTAATATAAGCAGTAACATGAATATAAAAAAGTCCTTCATGTAGATAGCATGAATAAAATGGGGTCTGGTAGGGACTGTCTACTGTATATAGCATCTAGCTAACTGAAAGCTGAGGTGGAAAGTAAGGAATTACATTTACTCATGAGAAGTTGAGAAGTTTTTTTTTGCGTACTTCTACTTTTTAAAGTAGTTTTTAAAATCTGTAATTTTTTGAAGTATTGCACATTCGCTACATTTTAAATCATATTTGTTGCTGAGTAAAAAATAAATGAATGAAATTTAAAAATAATAAAAAATAAGGCAACTGGAAAGAAAAACATTTACACCGCGGAAACCACTTCACTGATTGATTGATGGGCGGGGAGAACAAACGCGCCAATCTCACAAGGACGATGGAGACGGACAAAACAGACGCGAGTGATGCAGCTGAGACGGAACTGCCATCAAATTCTTATGAAGCAAACCCCTGGTCATATTTAAGCGACCACTTTGATTTCAAACACAAGAAAGACAACAGCTTTATTATGCAAAAGTGTTCCTGCACTTAAAAACAACTAGTTTGAGATTTATATCCAATATTTATAAAATTTATATTCATTTTTGTCCAGGCCTGTTCCATGAGTTCATTTTTTTTTTTTAATAATTCCGTTGAAGCATGGTTGAAAAGCAATGTCTGACTTTCATTGGTTAACATTCATAGAATACTTATTTATTATTACTTTTGTCAGATTAAAGTTATTTCTGTGACCACTGTGAATTTTTTCTTTCATTGACCGAAGGGTACCAACAATTTTGTCCACGTGTGTATTTGTACATACAGTATACACAGTCTTTAAAATCAGTAATCTTCGACTGGCTTCATCGTGTGGTTCCTCTGAATAATCTCCAACGTGGTAAAAATAAACTGTTCCGTTCTGTCACTTGTCATCATGCATAATTTGTACTTTAACAAAAGGTATACTTAGTCTCATATTATTTCCCTTTCAAAAGCCTTTTATTGAAGTCAAAACAAAGAATAAACTATCCACCTCCTGGATGTTTGTTGCATCTGTGACTGTATTTAACGCACACCCTCCCTTCCCTGGTGATGCATGTGCCAGTGAAGGTGAGCTGAAAATATTGCAACCCAAATGGAGATCATACGTAGGAGGTGTTTCCATCTGTGTAATCACCTAACACAGCTGTAACTGATATGCTGCAGGCATTCTTCCACAGGCTGGGCTAGAAAGAAATGAGCCCATGTCTTGTGCCTTTATACCACTCATACAATCGATAGTTAAGCTTAATCCAAATTAATTCACCTATATTGCTGATACCTGTCAAATCTAGCCTAGTACTGTTGCAGCTGGTGAATTACAGTATATTTCCAAAGGTTTGTCGTTCTCTTCTGAAAAGGCTTTCCACCAGATTTTGGAGCATGGATGTGGAGATTTATGCTCACTGAGCCACAGGAGTATTACTGAGATCAAACATTGATTTTTAGCAAAAAGGACTGGGATGCAGTTAGTGTTTCAGTTTGTCCCAAAGGGCTTCAGTGGGGTGGAGGTCAGAGCTTAGTGCAGGAGCGGAACTCTCAGACTCTTTAACACCAACTTTAGCAAAATATGTCTTCAAGGTATTGCTTTGTGCATACAGTAGGAGCATGGTCACGCTGGATTTTGGGTTTGGATGAAGGGGAATTATAATACTACAGCATACAATGACATCCTATATCAGACATCAGTCCGGTCCAGATTCGGACCGAGTGCCAGTTCTATCCGGACCCTGGTGCTTTTCTGACAAATGAGAATAATTAATATACCAGTTTTTCCACGACAGGGGCATAGCTATATGCTTCACTGAACAGAGCCAATCAACACAATAGTTTACTGTGTCTAGGCAGAGTGTGCAGATGAAACAGAAACGAAAACACGCCAGCATGGCTTACTCCAAGAAAAGGACAGTAGACTATGAAAACTGAAACTTCAAAGATGATTGGACAGATCAATCAATGTATGTTTATTCTTCCTGTAGCCGTCCAAGGCGAGGGCAAATACCTGGACTGAGAGCCCAGTATGACGGAGCCACCAAGAATCCTTTCACATTCATTTACAGCACAGCACTGTGCAAATGATGATTCACTAAAGTTTGTTGTTTGTATTTCTTACAAATACAAGGAAATATAAACGGCAATGGAAGTTCAAACTGTCCACATGTTTAACGTAGTTACTGAAAACTGACAATAAATATTATTGAATATATTTTATAGATATATGAATTCTGACACAAACTTGAAATTCTGACCTCGGCTCGAAGAAACTTTTATTGACTGGACCTTCTTAAATTTTATTTCAGTACCCCTGGACTATACAGGCTTGCACGGTGGCTTAGTGGTTCGCATTTTCACTTCGCACCTCCCAGGATCTAAGTTCACCTTGGTTCTGAGTGCCTGGAGTTTTCTTGTTCTCTCCGTGCTTGGTGGGTTTCCTCTGTGTTCTCCGGTTTCCTCGCACAGACCAAAGACATGCAGATTATGCTAATTGGCATTTCCAAATTGCCCATTGTGTGTGAATGAGCATGTGAGTGTGTGTGCCCTGCGATGGATGGATGGATTGGCACACTGTCCAGGGTTTACCCCTACAAATAGGGCTCCCAAATATGGTATCCTGAAATAGGCTCTAGGCCCACCGCAACCCTGCACGTACTGTATAGGATTAACTGGTATAGTTGACTATACAGTTGTGTGCTATTAACTTAGTCTGAGTGTGATGGTTTGGTGTCCAGATACTGCACTCTTAGCCACGTAGAACTAATATATATATATAACTAGACTGGAAAGTGTTGCAAAGCAACAATGATCTGGCCCAGTCGCCTGCTCTGTCGCTGCCTGGGCGCACCAGAAGGATAATGAGCACATGCATTAAAAGGGGAAATATGTCATAATGTGATGTTACACTAGCTCATCCAGTGAGCATGTCACAGGCGTTTTCCTCCATCACCAGTTTTATTTAACTTTTATATTTTAAGGAAGTCATCAGGCACTTTTCCGGAATTAGTTTAAGGCCTCGCCACGGCTGAACCGTTTGAATCAAAAACCCATTCGCAGTTTCGCATCCTCAATGTCAGGCATCCTAATGCCAGTAGATTCCAAACTGTGTTCTGATTTTCATGACCTTCATGACGAGGAACAGACTTTTCCCAAGCATATTAAGACCTCCAAACCTCCTAGGATGCTAGAAAAACAAGAGGGCACTTTGCACCTTGATGTCATAGTACTTGTGTCCTAATAATAACTGATGTAGCTCATACTGTGAGCGTGTCACAGGCATTCCTCTGTCACCATTTTTTATATAATTATGGAAGTTATCAGCCACTTTCGCACTAAGTTTAAATATGCTAAACTATCTGAGATATGAAGAAAAACCCTTCACAATTTTGAATCCTCAATGTCAGATGACCTAATAGCAGCAGATTCCAACCTGTGCTGATTTTCATAACTTTTTCCAAGCATGTTGAGACCTCCAAACCGCCCTGGATGCTGGAAGAACAAGAAGGCTCACTTTGTGAATGATGTAAATGATGTAGCTCACTTTGTGAGCGTGTCACAGGAGTTCCTCTGTCACCAGCTTTCATATACTGTAACTAAGGACTTTATTAGCCACTTTTCACCATATATTTAAGGCCTTGCTACGGCTAAACGGCTGTTTGAGATACCAAAAACCCCCTTTGCAATTTTGTATCCTCAATGTCAGGCGTCCTAACGGCAGCAGATTCCAAACCTGTGTGCTGATTTTTCCGACTTTTTGAGTGTGTTAAGATTTATTAAGAGCCCTGGATTCTGGAAGAACTAAAAGGCCCTGCTCATACTATGATGTCATAGTGCTTGGGCCCTAAGTGCTAGGGGCGATGGTGGCTCAAGAGTGTGTTAATGCTGTGAGGAAGGTCGGCGATTCGAGCCCCAGCTTCTCCAGGATGCCGATGTTGGACCATGGCTGGGCAACCGCGCCTGATTCCTGATAATAATGAGAAGGTGGGATATGCAAACAATACAATAAAATCACTGTGCAGTAACGTATACGTGATGAATAAAGTGTGACTAAACGTAAAAACTTTTTTCTTTCTTTTATGTGACTAAACTTAAAAACTAATGAGCAGGAAACGGTTCTAGCTTGGAGGGGGTTATGTTTTGGCATAAATATTCTGTATATATATATATATATATATATATATATATCTTAGACTTTCCCAAGCCTATATAAAAAAAGAAAAAAATAAAGAAACCGAGAAATGTACAGAACAGTATGTACTGTGTAGTTGCTGCGACACAGTTATGAAGCATTAACATGAGGAGGCGCCCCTTCCTCTTTTCCCGCCTCTCTCTCGCGCTGATGGACTGAGCCACGCCCCGTGCTCGCTCACGCCGGCCATATTGACGGGCCTCCGCCGCGCTCTCGCTCTCTCTCACTGTCTCAGTGCGCTGGGTATTTACAGCCTAAACCTTAGTGCTCTATCCCTCGTCTGTCTGAATTAGCGTGCCAACCGCAAACAGGGGCTCTTAAGAAGCAGTTCGGGATATTTCTCAGCCCATCTGCATCGTTTTTTAAAGGATTTCTGGAGTTTATTATTATTTTTTAGCTCTAGGAAGACGCGGTGCTTCAGTCGAGGTGAGTTTTTTACGGGTTATTTTTTTCTGTTAATCGGCTTGTGAAGGGTTTAGCAAAGTGTTTAACATTACTGTTCATGTTTTACAACACGGCGCGTCTTAAAAAAAAACAACAACAACCGTAACCGCTGAACGCTGTTGTTTTGTAAAGGGTAGGTGAGAGTTTCGAGTTTGACACCAGGGACAGTTATGTGTTTGTGTAATAGCGTGTAGCGGTTTAACATCCGCCCCGAGATTAAACACGACTTAAAAGCAAAGAAAGAGTTTGCGTCTTGGTTTTCTTCATTTTTTTGCGATGTTTTAAACCACAAGCGATTAAAAAAAATAATTAATCAGACAGACTCAGTAAATGTAGCACTGCTAAGCGGATTATAAGTGACGCTGAAGTTTCAGCAGGAGGATTCTCCATATGGCAGAATGGCTGCTGTCACAACTTTGTGCTCTCAGGAAGCCTGGCCGCGTCGCCTAGATACACGGATTAACTCCAGGCTAATTCAGTTTAAAGGCCTCCCGAGGTTAGCAATGTAAACAAACCCTGTTTTTTTTTTAAATGTATATATACATTTTTAATATAAATTTCAGATTATTTGTGTCTATAAGGTAAGCTTAGAGAGGCCTGCAGGTCGTGTAAGGTTACACTGGCTTCATTTGTAGTGGTGAGTTTAGCTGTGGTTAGTTTTACACCTTTTTTTTAGAACCATGTGTACAGACCTGTGCGGTACAGAGCTAATTCTCATATCGCGATACTTTTTACGGTACGCTAGCTACGATATTGTATGCTAAACGATTTGTGCACAGTTGTATACTTTTGAATGATGTTTTCCGTGAGAATATAATGTATAATATAATATAATACAGTGTGTAAAGATTTATTATATATTCAGCTTAAGTTTCCTTTATTGGATAGATCCTTACACTGGTTACTTACTAAGCTTATAAGGGCATTGGTGGGTCATTGGTAGGTTTATCGTCTCCCATGTAGAAGGCCCGGGTTCAATTCCCAAACCCCAGCCACTGGATGCAGTACCAGTCCAACAGAGGGTTGCGTCAGGAAGTGCATGTGACATAAACCTGTGCCAAAGTTGTGTTCTGGTCGTCTGTTTCAACCCCTCGACGGGAGCAGCTGAAAGGCTAATAACATTTGGCTTATTTTAGAGAGTTTTTGCCTTAAGGCCTAATGATCGTTTTGAAGTCTGGTTCATTAAAATGGATAAAATGAGAGGGAAGGGTATTATAAATAATCACAATAAAACCCGTGGATGGATGGTCCGGTATGGAAAGCCCTCGGTATGAACCCAATCGGTCCACATTCAGGAACAGATCATGATGCAATCATATCCGAGACCCTCTGAAATCTCTATTTACTGGACTTGTACATTGACTATATATGAGAAGGGAAGTTCTTAGTCCCATCGGTCCCATTGCTCGCAGCACATGTCAATCGTCTTTACATTACACTTACTACATTTGGCAGACCAGAGTGACTTATGGTTATCTGATTATTCGTCTGAGCAGTTAAATCAAGCAGCAGTGGCAACTTAGTGGTGCTGGGGTTTGAACTTAAGACCTTCCGGTCAGTAGTCCCAATACCTTAACCACTGAGCTATCCCTGCCTCTACATCTCATCCATCTTATGACCTTACGAATCCATAGATGGACACATGACATTTTGTTTTTCCTGCAATACCAATAATATTAGGCATAGCGAATGAGTTAACTTCCTTGTTTTGCTCTTCTCTTGAGTTTAATGGTGGCTCTCAAATCAAGTAGGTGTAAATGTGCAAGTGTGCCGAATCAGTCGCAGCTAATGTGAGAACACTTTTTTTATTGTTTTGACACTATACTTGAAAAGGCACAAATTATTTGACTGTAAAAGGGGCAAAATAAATATGATCCAGACATAAAGTATATTTTTGCTTGCTTTCAACTAGGCTACGATTCATACCTCCAAATATTAAAATGATCCCAATCGCATAGGGACTATACGCTATACGCATTGCTCATGTTAAACAAATAGTTGATTTGTATTTTAATCATTAACCATTAAAATGATTAGATGCGTAATGGGCTGTAATCTGCTGTTAGCTCTATGTCAGTGTCAGTAAAAAAAAGCTAGTGAGTGTTGAAACTGTACTGAAAGTTGGCAGTAGTGCTGTCAAAAAAATGCCTATTTTGGATTAAATTATTGCAATCACTAGTGCTGCTTTTGATAACATCAACGTAAATGATAAAGATAGGAACGTACTGGAAGTGGCAGCTAAGGCCACAGTCATGTTTTTACAACAGCAACAGATTACGAAGCCAGAAGGTTTCAGTGCCGTCCACGTCCTCTGTGCAGGAAGAAGCAAGCCGGTGTGATCTGATTGATTTAGAGCGAGTCCAGAGGAAGGTTGCAACATTTTATTGGCCAAACTCAAAAGCCTTGATAAAAATATAAGTAAGGAACCTGATCAGGTGACGAGAATAAACGTGTAAATGGCAAATAGATAGGAATGTGTTTTTAATATGGATTTTAAAATGTGCAGTGAAGTAGGGTTGCAAATTGTGCAAATTTTTGTTCTTAATTAGTAGTTAAAAATTAATAATCGATTAAACACAAATTATTACTTTTAACAAGTTGCCACCCCCCCCAAGGCCATTAAAAATACAACGTCCATTAGGGTGTGTTGCGTGAACTGTGAGGTCTGGTTGTGTACAAATCACTAGGCATCTGAGAAATATCATGCAAACCAAACATTATTGGTTAATAAATTCTCAATCAGTTAAATATTTGGAGATTTTTACCTTGGTGAGGTAAGAGTCCAATCATGCACCATGACAGACAGACAGTGTCATGGTTTTGATTGAATTATCCATCACTGTGCTGCAGCTAATGCATTTCTGGCTAAAAGTGATCTCCTCGGAGTGGTTTACCTCATGGCCCTTAAAGGTGCGTGAGCCACAGTTCAGAAAGATATGATGGCTGGTGTTGTATACCTCTGAGGAAGCATGTAATAGACATCTGTGTTAGCTGTTATTTTCAGTTGCCCTTTAATTGTACTTTTTATAGTTTAATGGAACAGTTCAGTTTTTTCTTTTTTCAAGTGTCTGTTAAATCAAAATTGAGGTGTATATGAGTGCGTTGTCATGGGTCTTGGCCATTATGAATTTTCCTGCTCTGCACACTGCCCGTGACGTTTGTCACCATGAACGGGAATACAATGAGGCCAACTTCCACAATGGTCGTTCTGTGCAAAAATGCATTCCAAAGCTCAGCTGAGGCTCATATGAAGCATCTGCAGTCCCACTGCGCTAAATCATGTTATGTTTCAAAGCTACAGTGGATTTAGTACAAATTTAACTCTCGTTTTCCTCAGAACTAGTTAAAATTTTAAGCACACAAAAAAACTTCAAGAAAGTTCTGTAATCTTATGCAGTTTTGGAGAAAATTTCAAAGTTATTTAATAGTATGTGTTTTATTGTGAACCAATAATGGAATTTTCAGTTAAAGAAAAGTTCCAGAAATGTCTTTAAGAAAATGGGAATTGCCAGAGTTTCAAAACAATCAGATATCAGGATGGGCAAAGAAAAATTGTAAACAGTGCAATCTTTGGTAAACGCTACATAAATGTCGACTTGCTGAACACAGTCTACAACCAGGTCACAACAATTATTTTATATTAAAATGTGTACAAACCTGTTAAATATAATTTTTTAGTGACAGCCATGTGTGCATCACGAAGACTTTCCAATTTATTTGAATAAATGTTAAATATTATTATTATTAACTACACACGTCCCCTGGCAACACAGCGTTTGCAATTTGTATGCACAAAAGTCTGTACAAAGCTATACGTTAGTGTCATGGCTGTAGTATCTTCATTTTTTCTTTCTTTCTTGGTTTTAATCAGGGAGTAACTTTGATGTTTCATCTTATTGAAAAAGTTTTTAAAAAAATGCGGAAGTATCCTGCTATAATAAGACATTTTAATTTTCATTCTGCTGGTCACTTTTTCCTGGGGAGTTAGTCAGTGTTTAAAAAGTAACAGTGATGCCTGTTGTATGCTACGACATGATTTATTGCAGGACTGAAAGATAAGAGATGATATACACAAGTTATTTTTATCTCAGGTGAATCCCTGAGCAGACTGTTGAATAAACATGCATGTGGCTTTACTTGCATTACTTCACAAAAAGGACAGAAGTCAGATCACACCATGACTCAAAATGCTCATTTTAATGTAAGTTTTTTTTTCTTCTTTTGAAGTTTGTATAAACTCTAGGGATGACTGAACACACAGGTTTCAGTGTGAATCGGGACGAGAAGTGTTATTCACTTCCCATTTTCTCATTTAACACTCTATATACAGACCTTCCTCTATCTAAATACCTAAATTGTTAAGAGTCGGATTACATCACAACAATGTAGTTGTTGATTATGCGTCTTTTTTTTAACTGATTATCAGATTAGTACGTAGTTTGATGAAATAGAAAAACATTTTAAGGTTTTATTTTTGTAGGCCTTGTATAATTACTGATTACTGCTTGTGCTGTTGTGTTTGTGTGTGTAGGTGTAAATATATTTCTTAGTTTCCCAATAGCGATGATGAGAAACAAGCGTTCAATCTTTTTTTTTTTTTTCCCCTCATTAAAATGAATGAAAATGCCTGACCTCAGTCTTATTAATATTCACAATGCCTCATGTGGTTTTGAAGTGTGTATTTTTAGCTGGCGCATGCGTATTCGTCAAATTGAAACGAACATTACATTATATGACGTGATCGCGTTTAGTGTTGGAGAATTCTGAAGAAGACCAGGCTGTTTCTCATTTCTCTGTGAGAAGTGTATTAAATCAGGTTTCAGAGCCTCAGTGAACACGTCCTATAAGCACCGCACTGCATACAATGCTTTAGATTTTATCGCAGATGTGTCCTGGGAGGTTACAAAACACTTGTGAATGGAGAAGGAGAAACGCCGATAAGGGAGAATTTTTCCCGTGTCGGCTGGACTTTCAGCTGAAAACTCTGAGTTCCGTGGAATCTCATCTCAAGTTGAGCGCTCTGATTTTTGGACTTCCCTTTTATCACATGTAGTGACACCTGCGATATGTGTTTGCCTTACAGTGATGCAGCTGGCACACGCACACCACAGCTTTAGCATCATAAAGACAATGATAGTTTAGTTTGTTTAAGCAAATCTTTATTGCTACCTGCAAGTATGGTCATAAACAGGGTTAGCCAGTAGGAATCCCCCAAGTCCCAGCGGTTTACTTAAAGATTTCAGATAAGGTCTTTTTAAGATGTTTAGTGTCTTTTAATTGATTGTCAATCGAACTGTCGTTAAAAAAAACAGTATTTGATGGTAACAAACTGGTGTTGTCAGGCTCCTATTACTGTACGGGCATCAGCCGAGAATGCGCAAATACGTTGTTATTATTGCTTTAATTGGATGGACACTGCAGAGTTTTTATCGTGTGTGTGTGTGTGTGTGTGTGTGTGTGTGTGTGTGTGTGTGTGTGTGTGTGTGTGTGTGTGTGTGAGAGAGAGAATAAAAGGCTAACTTGGTGCTTTTTGAAAATGAACATAATTCATATGAAGCTTATGAAGTCCTGACGAACGAGGAAACGCCAGACAAGAAAATCACACGCGATCACATGTTACTTGCGAAGGCCATGTTGTTAAAGAGGGATTTCAGAAACCAATAAAAACATGAAACGTGAAAGTTCTTACGTTTTCATGCAACTACTTCTAGTGCCAATGTTTGCTTTTAGCCGACTCAAAGAAAGCTGATAACTAAACGGTCTATTTATTAGATACTACTGCAGTTTAAATCGCAATATGTGACAATTTTTTAATTTTTGAATGACACAAGATGAATTTTGTTTTTAACCAAATCACGCAGCCCTAATTTAAATACCTGAATCTTGACCAGAACAGCATGTCAAAGTTTCAATGCTTTTTAACTCATTGACATGTTTAGATTGTTTGTTTGTTTGATTTTTTTTTTCCACATACGTTACGGGAAGCGGGCGAAATGAAAAAATGTTGAGTTCAACCCCATTTTCACTTTTCAGCAAGTACGTTACACACTTTGTACGGTCAGCTGGGAAAATCCCATATCCTTTTCCCCTTCATGGTTTTGCTCATTTTTTTCCTTCTAATAAACAAATCAACATGACACAAATCTATGATCACTAATGAACAAACCAGAGGAGACCGCGGCAAAGAAAAAGTTCCACAGAAGCCAGATGCTGGATTGTGGGATTTTAATAACTACAAAAGTGTTAACATGCTGTAACGTACCAGACGAACTGTAGATAGGATTCATAAAGGAAGTACCAGAAAATGTAAGCAGACTGCAGATGTTAATGACACGGCAGTTTTTTCTTTTTTGGCAGTGCAAATCTCATGCAGTATAGAGGAGATTATTTTTTGCAGCAGGAAGGTGAGGTGTTTGTGCAAACAGCGAGGAAGGAAACGAAGAACGATGAATCGAGAGATGCATATACATGCATGCTTCTTTTTTTGGGGGGGGGGGGGGGGGGGGTGGGTTTAAACAATATATTTATTTATTAATCTTTTCTTAAAAAAAAAAACAGAAAAACACAACAATTGCTTGGCACACACATGAATAAATTAATAAATGTATATATAAAATTTATTAAAATATATTATATATAATGTACAGTACCTACACTGGGTTATGAAACCCCTGTAGTAGGGAGGAAGATAATAAACGACCAATTAATTTTCCCAGATCTAGAAGAAGGCATTCATAGGAAAATGTTACATGCAAAAAAATTATATAGTTATATTTTAACACATTTTATCCCACAACCTTTTTTTTTTTTTTTGAAGCAGTGTCTTTAATCCAGAACTAGAAGACATTTTTCTATCTATGAAAGTCAGTAAATTGTAAACCTCCTATGCATGTTATTGTCAATACTAGTATCTAGAAGGCCAAAAGGAGGCACATAGAATCTACATCAAGTTCAACATCAAAAATATATGCAAACAACACTAGACCAATAACTCTGTAGTTTAACACATATCCAATTAAGTTAGGTACATTTTTGGTCATTATGTATTCTCAGGGCAAGCTTGAGTTTTTTCTTTTCTTTCTTGTCCTGAAATTTTGCCGGAGATTTAGATGTAACTTTCCCACAGCAGTCATAATCAGCTCCCATTTCATAGTCATGAAAGGCTGTAAATCGGTTCGCCCTTATCAAAACAAACATCACTTATTACATTTATATTAGAATAATTCATCCTAATTAAAATTTTTGTCACGTAGTCATACACAGTCCGATATGCAGTAAAATGCTTATATGACCGTGTCTCTATAAACGTGAAACTTTTTAATAAAAATGTTAGTTTTCAGGTGTAATATCAGGAGCAGGACGCGTTTAATGTCGAAATGAAACTGAACTTGTGAGGGGAAAGTAGTAGAAGATTATCTGTATTCCAAGGCCCTGTTTTTGTTAGACCTGTCTAGACATGAACGTTTTTATTTTTTTTCCTTCTTGTTGAGATCTGCATAATATTTCATACATGGTTTGTTTTATTAGACATTGGATGCTGTCTTTATGCAAGGATGCAGGTTGTTTGTGTCACATATGGCCACACAGATTTAAACACATTATTTTTAGTTTAGACCGCGCTACTGGATCATGTATTATTTTATTGCATCTTTATTGCGGTATCATTTTATTGCAGCTTGACATCAGATTTTAGTTTAGTGATCTCCAACCTATTTTGCATCACAGACCATTTTTATGAAAGGCAATTTTCCACACACCGGCCATCACGCACTTCTAGCGAAGCATAATAAAGAGTGTAATAAAATACAACATACTACAAGGCAGAATCAGTGTGAACGATGAGCTTACTTTTTCCTTTAACAAGATGGGGACATTTTAACGTCAAGTCGTTGGAAATGGAAGAATGTTTTTTAGTGTTTATGTGGATATTCCGCTTTGATTTTAATCCTGAACATCCCGTGTCTCAAACATACTTTTAATGGCACTTTTATCATACAGAGCAGAGCATGTGAGTCACCTGTTGCGATTAGACCCATGTCTCATCTCATTTTTCAAAGAAGTTCGCTTGTAACGTTTAGCTTAATTTTATCCGGCATCAAAACCGATACAGAGAGAAGCGTGGAAAAGAGGTACAGACGGAAGCAAGATGATCTCATCATTTAAAAAAAAAAAAAAAACTCTCCAGTTTTCAATAGTCAATAAAATGAAAATTAAATACAGAATATATTTATTTTATTCTTCCTGTGTGGCCTGGTACCGCTCTGATGGTTTGTTTAGATGATTCAGAGGTGACGGCGGTACAACTCGCAGCTACGTGTGCAGCATTGCTTCTGCTCTGACATTTACTTTATTCGTTAATCAGTAAAGTAAATAATTGTGTTCGGTCTAATTAAAGATTTCTGATCTCACCTGTTCTGTTGGTTCTAACAGGAGCTCGGTTCTGAGAAAACATTGTTAGATATCATGACAATGGATTATCGTATGGATACCATAAACTTAATATGTTGCTCAAGCCTTCACAGCTTCCATACTGTTATTTGCGATGTCGATAATGATATCTGCTCCCTCCATCTGTCTCTTCCATGTTGCTCTTTTTTTACTGATTAATATAGTTTGCATCTAATTTTCACCAATTTCCAAATATGTCGGTCACTTGTAATAAAAAAAAAAATAGAAAAAAACAATTACCGCATAGGATACATTTCTACAGATATTAGTAGAGAAGTGACGTGATGATCATGTGATAAACAAACAAATATATAAATTTTTATCAATTTATTCATCTTTAGTAAAAGCTTTATCCTGGACATGATCATTCTGGATCAGATGAATTTCTCAAGGCAGACACACCCCGGACGGAATGCCAGTCCAACATGTGGCGCATCACACACACACGCCCACCCTTTTACATCCAGTCAGCATAACATGTTTTTGTGAGGTGGGAGGACGAACGCAGGACAAATGTAAATCTTTATGCAGGCAGTAACATGAGAAGGGGGTTGAACCATCTGCCCTGTGAGGCATCTTGTGTGTTTCTAACGAGGAATTGTGAAAAAGACTCTTCTCTCTGAGGCAACTTGCACAGTGATAAGTTTACTAACTATAAAACATTGTCCTTGGCTTCAGCAGAAAAGTAAGATGGCTCATCTTTGCTTTTTCTCTTCCAGAGCCTGCGCCAAAAGGATTTGGATCGTCCTGTAATAGAGGACGAGTTTTCTTTTTTTTCTCTCTCTGGATAAGCGGCAAGGGAGGAGGTGAAGATGCCGAAACCGGTAAGTGTAAAAAGTCTGCAGTGGTGCAGAGAAGAAAAAAAAAAAAAATATATATATATATATATTTATATATATATATATATATATATACTCAAAATACACACAACTATCGGAAAAAGGGAGAGAGAGAACTGTCTTTCATGTTAATGAGGAGATTATATGGAAAGTTGGCTGTTAGGTTAAACTCTGAGTCTGTAGTAGGACTGTATTTTACAGTTAAAAAGTATTGTTCAATTTATTGTTTGGCTCACGATCTCACAATTACAGTTAGTAATTAGTGTGTATTTTTATGACGGGAAATAAGAGTTTACTTATTGTTCATGCTGGTTAGTCAGACTGAGGAAGAATCGTTCTGCAAGAAGCAGTTTTTGCCGAAATGTTTCGGCTGATGATGTTGGTCAGATTTATGAATTTGAATTAGTACGTATCATTATTCTTACGGGTAAATGAACCCAGATGTTGGAAGGATCAAACCAAAGATTTACTGCATAGACAAAAACTTTCCATCCTTTTTCTTTTTTTTTTTTTTTCCGTATTACTTGTAGTATATAGCAGATAATTTTATGACGGCTTTATAATGAGCTGTCAGTGAGGGGTTAAGCTTTCTTTTAGATCCTAAAGCATTTCAGCCCTTGGTAGCATTTCCGTTACCTACTAAAACCACATGCACACTCATCTCAACATTCTGATGATTCAAGCACACTTGGTCCTGACTCAACTGTTACCGCAACAAAAGGTATTCTCACATTTCACATTCCTTTGTGAGACTTGCGCTTCTTGGTCACAGTCACATGAGGACAATCTGAGCCGGAGTGTTATTTTTAGCTTCCTATGGAGGTTGTGGATCCTTGATTTAACTAAACGGGAGCAGGCGTTAACAAGGGTGGGGGAAGGAAAAAAAAAAATGCAGAGCTACCAATTGCCAGGGTGGCTATAAACTATGATCAAGATAACTAGCTTGCTTACACAGATAAACACTTTAAGCTAATATTGACTGCTACTGATAACTGTGTTGGCGCCGATTGCTTTAATGTCTGATTGATAACCTTGTGTACTTGACGATAAGGCGAAGCTAGAACATTGTTTCACCAGTATAAGAATAACGGATTATGGTTTATGGTTTATTTAATCACCCGGTCATTGATGGTGTTTACTGGCAGTTTGAATCTACTATGTTGTGGTCCAAATACTTTGTTCCTTGTCCTCGTTCTCCATTTTCTAAAATCAGTGTGCTCAACCTTTCCAAATTTCCACCGATCATCCATAACCTTAAACCCACCTAGGTTTTAGGTTCTCCTAATGCCACCAAAACAGCCCTGGCATGGCACGGATAATATTAGAAGATATAAGTTGCATGGGGAGGCTTCATGTATCATACTTGTTTGTCCACAATATCCCATGGATGCTTGACCAGATTGAGATCTGAAGTTCTGAGGAAATTTTTGAGATTGAGGTGTTTCGCAATAGTTTATTGTAACGTTGAACCCGCATTAAGGAAAGAGTTAAATGGAGGTAATTGTGAAAGATGCAGCCTTATGTATGAAATCTGGATCATGAAACGTTGTGCAATTCGCAAAACTGATGAACCTCGCCTAAAAATAAAGCTCGACATGGTGAACACGGCGAATGAGTTGGTGCTCAGACTAAAGGCTCATTCTTCTGTCACGGTTTCTGACAAACGCTCAGCATAAGATGAATGAGTGTTGTGGTTTTCTTGTAACTGTAACGTAGCATTGTTGCAACATCCCCGTTCTGCTGGACCGATAGAACAGGCTTCTGATAGAACAGGTGCTTCTTTAAGTCTTATTTGCAACAAAACAATGAACCAAGGGTAGACGTTGATGTCAACATTATAATTAACAGCATATTAAGCTATTGAGCTCAATCTGATTGCTTCTTCATTCTTCAGGGTCAATCAAACTCGAAGAAATCCGCATCACACCTCTGAGCCATTAATTTTTGCATCCCAACCACTAATATCTAGCTGTGTTTTCCCATAAAACTGGGAGTAGTTTCCATGCTGCTTTGATCAAACTTATTGTTCAAGGATGAGGCTACATAGATCAAGGATAAACTCACAATGCAAGGTTTGTCACATATACTTTCATGGCACACTGAAATCATTTTCTTTGCACATCATAGCTTGTTAAGAAGGGTGTGCTCAGAGCCCAGGGTGAGCCATGATCGAGACCAGAGAGGGTCAAGGGCCTTGCTCAAGAATTCCAGCAGTGAGTCTTTCAGCCTTCTGATCAGTAACCCAGAGCCTTAACTTATCAAGTGTGTTGGAGGTTGATGTGATCTACTGTACCATCACCACCCAGTCAATAGTCCTGCAGTCAGCCAACTGCTCTAACCAGGTCCTGAGATCCACAGAGAAAGGACCATGCCATCAAGAGAACCAACTCCTGCTGTGCAACATTTCACCAACAATGACCCAAAGCTTGTGTGACCATGTGTTTGCTGACGACATGCCAAGTTGGCCTTCTACCCACACCAAAGATTCCACCATGAAGTCTACTTGATACTTGACTTGAAGCATCCAAACAGGCAGCATGTAAGGACTCGCAGCTCCTCCCTGGTGACCAGATGCTGACTTGAAAAGCAGTGGACAGAGAGAGAAACCTGGGCCAAAAAACTCTCCTCTAGCACTCATTACGTGCTGCACGTAGCTAGTCATGACCTCAGATACACTTAAACCTCATCAATGTGTACCCCAGCTAAACCACTACACCTTAGGATGGAAATATACTCGGTGTTAAACCATGCATTGGCGTAATCAACTACCAACGTCATAAGCATTGTTTATCCGCACACAACTTGGCACAGGTTTTTACGCTAGATGCCTCACATTTTTTGCGGGATTGGGACCGGCACTGCATCCAGTGGCTGAGGTTTGGGTATTGGCTGGGAATCGAACCTGGGCCTCTCGTATGGCAGGGCGAAAAAGCTACCATTGAGCCACCAATGCTCCATCATAAGCATATTTGTTCTTAATTACTTTACATGAATGTGAACAAATATGCTTCTCACCTTCGCAAAAAGACTGGCCATTTTGCAGCCCTCTATAGATGTGCAGTGCAACAATAAATACAACGAGCAACTGAGCAACTTGTTCCTGCAAGTCCACATCATCGACATCATCTACTGCTCTGTCAACACTTTTTCATTAATGAATGAGCCTTTGCAGTTCCTTTACTTCCTGTATGTGCACGAGCCCGCATGCACACTCATGTATAGCACCACTAATTTAAACAAACACTGTCCCATTTCACATGGGGAAGCACTTCTGCAGGTGCCTGGACCTGCCCAGGATATTATGTTGTCTTTCTTCCATTGAGGTCGTCAACATCGAGTGTACCAGGAAGTCCCTCCCAGCCGGAAGAAAGGTTATGAGTGTTAAGGCCAAGTCTACTACAGTCATAAATAGTTACTTCCCACCTACCGTTTGGCTTTTCACCAGATCTGATTCACACTCATTACCTTACCTACTCTACAAAGGACGCTCGGTGTCGCATTACATTACAGTGTCGCATTACTCGAGGGACACGATTTCCTAATACCAAACATGCTGCTTGTTAAAGTTCCTGGTTGACATTTTTATTGTATTTTAAGAAATGCAAAATGCGGGTTGCGCAGATTTGGCGCGCACCTCCCTTTTCATAGAAATACAATTTTGGTTTTCCGTGACTTAGAGGATGCATGTGTTGGACTTGGTAGTGGTGGTGTGATGATGGAGAGCTGGGTGGTGGTTGGCAAAAGGCAGCTGACCAAATTGGGAGAGAGGGCGTGTGGGGATTGATGACTTCATAGCATCGCCTTGCATTTGGTTGTTTGATCACATTCGGCACATGAGGCAGCTTGTTGGCTTGCAGTGATGAGTGTGTGTGAGTGTATACATGGTGGGATTTACCAGGAGATTAATGGTAGTGAAAACAGAATGAGGCATTCACATCCTGTGGTTAATCTGAAATAGTTTTCTACTGGGATTAAATGGATAGTTACAAGCTCTACATCAGCGTTATTGTATACTTCGTGCGCTCATCATCGAGCGATAGTCCAAATCTTAAATGGATGGCTCGCATCCCAAATCGTGACCGCTCTTAGGCTTTTGCCTTTGACCAATGTAGCTTCAGGTTTAAAAAAAATTTTTTTTTAATTTTATTTTTTTTTAAGTAAGCTACATCGCACAGAAACGTTAAAACTGGTTCTGCTGTCTAACCCGGCGACTTTCTTGTCTCACACAGCCGGCACCAGACTAAACATCCAGCCGTCCACATTGTAACTACATTCATTCATGTATTCTCGGGGAAAAGCAGCAACATCAGCTGCCCTCCGTCATCTGCTGACCTGATGTGTGCAGTTATACAACTTTTAAACACTTGTGCAGTGTGGTTTATGGTTCGGTGAACAGAACGCTTTAAGATGAATGCTCTTCTTGAGCGGTGTGTTTCGTATTAGAGCTGCAGTTGCAGTACACACGGAAAGACAAACCATTGGTGATTGGTTTTTAAACTAAGCTCGGTTAATGTTGTGGTATTAATGGGGAATGTTTCTATGTATTTTTAGGCAAATATGAAAAAGTGAACACAATTGGATTCTTCTTATTCTTCCTCTCTCTCTTTGTTTATGGCACTGTTTTCTGAGAAAGGTCATGCAGGATCATTAGTCGGAACTATTAAACAGGCACGCGCTCGCACTCTGCATTGAAATACAAATTCATGCGAGGCATAATGACTGCGTTCTGAAGTTCAGTGACAGCTCGTCGAAAGGGTTTTTAATAATGTCAACACCACCAAGGGTTTCTTTTGAATTTTAGGAAAGTGTACAATAAAAGTGTGGATCATTTTAGGGTTAAGCGTGGCAAAGCTCAGTACTAGGATCTGTGTTGTATTTATTCTGTAGTATTGCTTATTAATTTTCTATTTATAGTAGTAAAGATAACCATTTTAAACAGTAGCGCCCAAATATAATTATAGTCTGGGAAAATATTTATATATTTTTTTATTTTAAATCAAAGTCTTTTTTTTTTTTATTGGAAGTTTAAACAAGATACACACACATGCATACATGGTAAACTTATTTTTTCCCTTTCCCATTCCCCTCATCCACCCCAGAAGAAAACAGCTAGTCAGCAGAAAAAGAAATAAGAAAATATATAAACAAACAAATACACATCAAACAAAAGAATAATAATAGTAAAAAAAAAAAAAAGCATTAGAAATAGCAAATGAAATCTCTAATTACAAATCTAGTTCATCTGCATCTGTATTTTCAAAGTGGCTCATAAATGTTTGCCAGACATTTTAAAATTCCCGTGTGGATTCCTTTTCTAAATGAATAAAATACAAGACCTCTTTTAATCCAGTCAGTACCCACTGGTGGCGACGGTTCCTTCCACTTAAACAGGAACATTCTCCTAGCGAGAATAGAGCTAACGGCTAACATATTGGCCTGGGCGTCATTCAGGCGAGCACCACTCGACGCCAAAAAACCGCAATGAATGGAGATGGTTCTAATGGTGTTCGGAATATTTTTGACAAAGTATAAAAAATAAAACTCCAAGTTCCGAGATGGTTCATTATTAATTTAAAGCATTTGGACAAGGACAAAGGGCACACATTTGACGATGATAATGTACAAATTTTAGACAGAGAGGAAAGATGGTTCAGGAGCAGGGTAAAAGAAGCCATCTACGTGCATGTATAAAATCCTTTTCTCGAGGTCGGGGGCTTAAGCACGACCTGTCTCCTATTTTTCATGCCTCCCGGTCACCCATCCCCCGGAAGATCTAGACCTCTTCACAGGGCCAGGAAAGCCACACTTTTCACATTTAAGGGTCCGGGATCGTTTCCGAGAACACTTGCCCCAAAAGTCTGGTTTGTTTTGATCAGTGAGAACACGATCATTCTGTGCTTGGGAATCGTGCACATGTCCGCTGTTCTCGAGAACGTTAATGGCGTACTCTGGCACGGATCGAATCAGATGCAAGAGCCAATCGTATCTGAGAATAAAAGGAGCACCAATCTACAGTAGGAAAGCACTTAAACTTCCTTGGTCCATTTATCTCTTGTGTTTAATGGTGGGTCACAAAGCAAGAACTGTGCAAAGAAGTTCCATACTGTGCGATGTAAACTCTTGATAGCGTAGGAGTGGGGAGGGGGAGCAATCGTTCCTGGGCACGGTGCAAATCAATGTGAGAACACCCTTAAGGACTCCCCCAATCTGTCTCTATTGCTGTTTCTTCTTAATGACTCTCCCTCCTACTCTCACCATCTCCATTGTTCATGTAACGAGCCTTTGCAGACAGGGGAGAAACCCTTTGACCCCGGTGGATACAAATATGAGGAACTTCCCTCAGACGGAAAAAACTACTTACTTGGATGAATAGAGAAACATTTTTACCTGTCAAGAAAGAAGTCTCAACCTTACAGATAGATTTGAGTGATTTTTAAACACTCCTTTTCTATTGGCACCACCGATTTATTTCACTCCGTTGACTCAAGTTGGTGTGTGACGTATTTAGACTTCCCTGGTCCGTGAGACCCGCCATGTTCTCCGCATGGGTGCTGCAGTACTAGCAGAAGACGGCGCTCGACGATGCTGTCTTCGCCTTTGGTGTGAGGGGTTGGAGAGTAGGATTTATAACCTGTTGGACCTCACAGGGAGAGGCCTGGATGCAGCGTTGCTAGTGCCCGTTTTTGTTTGCTCATAGACAAGTGGAGTGTAAAAGGCCAGTGTCGGATGAGAGGTGTCAACATCCTGTGAGGAAGGAATGAAAGTGGAGGGGGATGGAGGGAAGGGCGTCAAAGCAGGAATTTACAGTTTGCTTCACCAATATAACAAATGCATGATGGAACCACTGGGACTTTTGTGCTGTGACATGCCACATTATGCTAGAAGATTTTTTTTTGTGGTCATAAAGGGATGGGCGTGTCAGTACTAAAGGGATATCTCTCAGTACTCCGGAAGTCAATTGGAATTTAGTGCAATTTATCATTGGCAAACCGAACTGAACTGTTGACATGAGGTAGTCTGTGGTTCCCTGCGGTTATCACCGAATTCATCTCCTCCTGCGATAGCTTAGTTGCATCTATGAAGGTCATGAACGTCTTCAACGCGCATCCTTGTTACAGTCTTGTTTACTGTATTTAATCCCTCTTCGATGTTTCTTTGAGTGTTAGTGTCTTCTTTACAGTCACCGTGCTAAGATGGATTTATTTTTTGCTGAGGGTTTAATCGGTAAAACCCACCATCTAAATCTTTCACCTCGGCAAATCTTGTTTAAACGGCTTACAAACAAGACAGCAGGACGTTTCATTAAGATGAGATGGCTAGTTGAGGAAATGCCGTGTGTACTGTATGTACACTAGCACCACTCCTGTATGTACACAACACACACTCTCACGGAAACAGGACATGGGTGCCCATGAAGACGTCACTCTAATGTAAAGATGATCAAACACACTTAGATTTAAATAAATGGTTTTAAGCATTGATGTGTCCATGAGTCTTGTCTGTAGAATTTATTTTAATTAACTTTTACAAAAGACAAATACATAATTTTTCAACATAATCTCCTTGCTTTTCAGTAAACTCTCATTCCGTCATTAAAAAATGCTCAATAGTTGAGCTGAGGGCCATGAATGCACTGCTGTCTTCACTTCTTCATCAGAAGTGAGTCTTCATCCTCATAGTTCTGCTTTCAGGGGACCAAGCTGGTGAAAGTCTGATCGAGCCAGACCAGGACTATATTAAGGATTCTTAACTTTTCAAAACAAATTTTCTGCAGTGTGTCGACATTAGGGGTCTTGCATCGTCGTGCAAGATCACGACGCCCTTCAGTTTCATCTGAAGTTTAGGCTTCAGCTCTTCAATAAGCATCTTATTGTAACGAGCACTGTCTATTGTTGGGGCTTTTTCCTGATAATGTTTTTCTCGGTTGGTGATTGAGGATGTTTCCGTTGCGTACTTTGCCGTTTACTCTCAGGGTCGTAGTGATGAATCCACGTCTCCTCACCAGTAAAGATTCTCTTCACATTTTCACGTTTCCTAGATCCAGTCAAATGTTGTTTGCAGATATACAGTAGTAGAGACAGTAGTCTTGAACGCAAAGTGCTCATCAGACGGTGCGGCCAAGAGAAGTATTAATATATACTGATGTTTCTAACGGGTCACCCACACAGTTTGGATCGATGTATTTATTGCAAAACTTATAACAGCTGAAATTAAATTGTCAACTCTTGTGCAATCGTTTGCTCTGACTGGAAGATATTTGGCTTTGAATGTGCTTTGACTCCTGCCACAGAAGGCCATATGCGCACACACACACACACACACACACACACACACACACACACACACACGCGCGGCCATACAAAAGGCCAACCATTTCACGGCTGATTGCTGGACGCCTGCTCCACTCCTGACACAAAGGGACGGCCATTCGGAGCTAGTGGCTCGGAAATGACAATTAAGCTCTTCCTTCATCACTTCTCTGCCTTTATACTGTGTGTGTGGGTGTGAGAGGGTCAGCTGTTCCGTGAGTGAGGAGGTTGTGTTGGCTGGAGGATGTTGCCGACTATTTAACTTGCCTCCTGGTTTCTTTTGGGCTAATATTTAGATTTAATTATAGAAGTTGTTATTACGGCACAAGTTTTATCGGTGCGCAGGACCCTCTTATTTTCTTAAGGATTATTTTTTTTCCCAACCTTTTGGACTTTTCGGTGGTCTTAACATGCTCAAAAACTTGGCAGACAGGTTGGAATCTGCTGCCATTCGGATGCCTGAGAGTCTCGTGGCCCTGGATAGCTCATGCGCACTTTCACGTAGGCACACGAAACTCTGTTCACATTTAGACCTCAATGAGCCGAACAACTTTCGCACTGCAAGTCCTGGGCTCAACTCAACAGTTGTTCGAAAAAACGCACCCGATAGATATTGATATTCTCCTCCTAGGTAATTTATATGGCCGCCAGCAAACTGGGCCAATGTGATCTAAAGACACTGAGGATGCAGAATTGCGGAGGGATTTTTGATATCTCAAATGGGTCAACTGTGATAATGTCTTAAACCTACACAGAAAAATGATTAATAACTTTCTGTGTGACGTTATATTGAGCGACATTCTATTCAGTGACACCTTTAGTGACATCACATTGAGGAACGACACCATAAAGAATAATTCTTAGGAAAACGAGGGTCGCACACACACACATACGCCCACATTACAAATGTTTGTTTACCCTCAAGCACACACACACATCTCACACACAGACACACACGCATGCACACACACATTACAAATGTTAACACGCACACACTTATCACAATGTTAACACTCTCACATTCACACAGACACACACAGACGCACGTATACACAAACACACCCATATTCTTGTATATCACAAATTATAACACTCACATCTCTGTCTCTCACACCCACACCCCCTAACAAGTCACTTGTCTCACACATACTAAGCCCATTAGCCCTGTATAGTTTGTGACGTGTGCACATTGTGTTTAGACCTCCAAAAAGCTCCAGATGTGGGGAAAAATGTGATGTCGCCCTGATATGATGTTACGCTAATGTGACGGCTCACAGAAAGTTATTAATTACTTTTCGGCAAATTTGAGGCATCCAACCTGTCTGTCCAACTTTCATGTGAGGTGTATGTTAAGACCCCCAAAAAAGCCCAAAAATGTGAGGGACAACAATAGGGCCCTACACACACTGACGACGTAGGGCTGATGTCATAGTGCTTGGGCCCTAAATGTACTGAAACATTAACACCACTTAAGGCATTTGCACCTTATTTATTGTAGTAATTACAGAAGTTCTTAGATACAGTGTTTTTTTTTTTTTTTTTTTTTATGTATTAAAATTATTTTTTTACTTTTAGGACATGGATATTAGGGCTGCAATTAATGATCATTTTAGATGATCTATTCATCCACCAATTATTGAAACCTTAAGCTTTTAGCTTAATGTACTAACCCTAAAAATCAAGAGAACGAGGATGAATACTTGATTTTAAAATATGTCTCTTAATTAACTTTCCTGATGAAACAATATTTAAAACCAAGGAAAAGCAAAGTAGCAGCAATAAAATATAACTATTAATTAAAGGTTGATTTTTAAAACTTTATTTAAGCCAAGTTGAAATGTTAAAGTAAACGGACATAAATTCTGTGGTGAATGACCGGGAAAAGTACAGAGAAGGGCTGGAGAGTGAGGTAATTTGTGGGGGAAAAAATAAACACACCTGAGGAGAATATGGAAAGCACAACATGAGAGAGACCGTGTGTGTGGAGCTCAAAAGCCAGCAACAAGTCGTGTGTATGCGTGTTTGTTGCTCTGAGGGGGTAGAAAAGAAAAGCGGAAAGTGCAACGGTGTGCGAGAGAGAGGGAGAGAAAGAGAAAACGAATGTACGGAGCTCAAAAGCCTACAATAAGGAGGTGTGTCCATGTGTGTGAAATTAAACTTAAAAACTCTTCATTGAGGATAACTGTAGATAAAAAAAAATGACTCGTAGCAGAAAACACAAACCTGACTCTCGCGTCCTTCACGACACGGCCACGCCCCGTCCTGCCAGCACAAAGGCTGATTCTAGCAGTGGTTTCGCTCGAGTTAAGAGGGAAATGTTCACTCACTTGGGGGATTTTTGCTGGTGAAGGTATTCGCCTTCGCTATCGCTATTACTCACTTCACTCCAGTCAGTCTGACACGACACGCCAGAGCGATCGCGCTTCACACAAGAATCAAGCGATGACATCATGAGCGAATCAACAATTCAATTCGATTTCAGTCGATTCGTTCTTGCATCCCTAACAGATATATAATGGTTTTATGTGAGCTAACAGATTACCGTTTGTTTAACAGCTTACTGAATAATAGTGAACTGTGACTGAATAATGTCGTTTCGCGCTAACGTTCTGCGTTGGCAAACAAAATATTGTATCTAATTTTTCCTTTTAGATTTTTGTTTTGCTCACGACCAGCTGTCAAGACCGACTGTTTTATGTATTTTTGCATAAGTGTGACTGAATTGCATTTCCCTCTTTTGTATATATGTTTTTAAACACTTCTTTGTAAATGATTTGCAAGAGCACCAACATGTAAAGTCTGGTATTTATGAATATCTACTTCAGGAAATACTTTTATATCCTACAGTAACGCACAAATGATGACGAACTAGATTTGCCTTAAATTAGACAAAAAAAATTGTGTGTGTGTGTGTGTGTGTGTGTGTGGTATGCAGCATTATTAGAATATTTAGGAGGTGCTCTTCTCATTTAGTTGACATTTTGTCTGGACTGTAAAAAATCAGCCTTACAGAAACGTTAATAAACTTTCTTTTTGTGTTGGACTTTTTTTTTTTTTAAAGATAAATAAGCAATCTTTGTTTCTCTCCAGATGTTTTAATTAGATTGTAACTGATGCTCACACAGGCTCCCTTGCAAAAAAAAAAAAAAAGTAAATAAAAATCCTGCCCCCAAAAAATCTGTGTTTTATGAATGAGTGTTTGGAAGTGATGAGGTTTTGGGTTTTGATGATGAGCGATAAACGCCTCCTGTGTTATGATACAGAAATAAACTGAGAAACAGCATTCAGCAACGTCAGAATATCGTGTTTTATTAAATTGCTTACACGTTCATTGTGTACTATATTAAGAAGCATCTGTGTTTCTGATCATGCTTAGTGGTTATTTTTAAACACTCAGTCTTTCACTGACACTGTGTGACCTTCATTATGCAACTGCAGCTGAAATGTGTGCTCTAAAATGGTGTGTGTGTGTGTTTAAGGCCCAAGAGTGCTTCTCTCCTTCCTGCTGTCAATTATTCAGTGGCACACACTCCTGTTCAGAGATCTCGGCTTGACTAAACTGTCCCAGTGTCCAAGTGTCCAGTCACTTACTTACAGCGCTGTGGAGACCAGGAAGGGGCTGTCCCTAAACCGGTCCCACAAAGTCGGGAGCATGAAATTGTCCAAAATGTCTTGGTAGGCTGAAGCATTAAGAGTTCCCAACTCTCCCAAGAGAACCCAACTCCTGAGAAACAGCCCACACCAGGTACAACATGGCAGCGCACCAGTGCACAAAGCAACGGTTCATAAAGAAATAGATGAGCGAGGTTGGTGTGGAAGAGCTTGAATGGATTCTTGACATCAGACACCTCTGGGATGAATTCGAGCGAGCTAGGACTTCTCGTCCAACATCAGTGTCATACAGCATAAATTAACAATAATGAACAGAAACTAATTAGGTAACTAAGAAACCTAATGTGCTGAGACGAGACAGATTGACGTTTTAAGTTAACAGAGAACTATCTACGTTTCTTTTAAACCAAAGAGACGCAACATAAAGTGCACGTGCAAATGTGTAAACGAGCGACAACATGACATTACAGTACTTGAGTTGAGGTAGTGGGCGGAGAAACATCAAACAGTAAATGTTCCTTGTAAGTAGCAGCAAAGATAAAAATACTTTGTGCAAATTAGCAATTGATGAATGTTCATGAGGTAGTGCAGTTAATCTGAGCCATAATGTGTTTGTGTGCGTTTTTCAGTCCAGTCCCTTTTTGTTGAGGAGACGGATGACTTGTGGAAAAAAGCTCTTGCACAGTCTGGATCCGTGTGTCCGAATGCTTTGTTACTCAAGTTTATATGCATATAAAGGCACAGACGAGGGAATACTTTTGGCAATATGGTACATTTGTAGAAATTGTAGAAATTCGGTGGGCCGCTTTCAACCCATGTATGCAGAAGAGGGCCGATATCATTATCAAAGAACCGCGCTCTCCCATTCAATAATTTTCTTTTTCATTGTGGCTCTGTTCTGTGTTAGCGACGCGCTCATGTGAGCATTATTCACATTTCAACTCCTACACCCCGGATGTAGTTTAAAGGTCAGCGATCATATCGCTTAATTCATAGCATTTTATTTGCTTACGTGTGAGTAAGGAATGTGACGGCTCAGGAGAAAACGGACATCATTTAAAAAAAAGTTTTTTTTTACTTTATCTCAATATTTTTTGTTTATTTTTTTTTAAGTTAGATGATGATAGAAACAAGTGTTAAGGCATTTTTATCATTAGTGGTATTCCTGGCAAAAAGCGAGAGGGATGGAGAGCTATAAGAGGTCCTGAAGTGTGATGGAGAAAAGGAAAGACTGTGTGTCTGTGTGTGTGTGCTCAACTTAACATGGCAACATCGGAACGTTGAGCAGAACAGAGAAGAGAAAGGAAGACCTGGCACATGAACACGAGAGACCAAGGTAACTCGATCCCAACAGGACGGCTCCCTGGATCACCTTTCGTATGTGTGTGTGAGCGAGAGTGTGCGCATGCATGAGAGCGAGAGTGATAAGTAGAGGTAGCTACCTCATGCTCATGCGTACAGCCTGTAATTCGGCACCAGGACGGTGACGTACGAGACACGCATGCACACACGCAGGGATAAAGAGTGCCCTCTAGGTCATCCCTCCTCCAGCAGGTCACAAGGGACAGCGGCAGCCAATCACGGAGCTCCGTCATCTGCGACACCTCAGTGAAGGAGTAGGCCGAGGAAGCAGAGCTGCCTTCACACAGAAGCCGAACACACTTACCCTTTCAGAGTGCTGAAAGAGCAGAAAAATGTGTGTGTGGGTTTTCTCTGAGCTAGACACTCATTGTGACCCTTAACAGTGTTTTTTCTGTTTCGCTGCCACTTTTATGTATATAAATACACACACACACACACACACAGAATGACATACAACGTGCAACATGCTCACATCGAGAACAAATAAAAGAGAAGGCCGTACGTCTAGGTGTCGACGGCACATAGAGCCGCTCCCCCGCTGTGCCGTGGTCCACTTCAGTCCGTGGTAGTTTTTCCTGTACACGTGAAACAGAGGCGCGTCCACTTTCTGGGACCGATGGAATAAAGGCCACTGAAGAAACACTTTGACGTTATTTTGATGACCGTCTCGCTGCTTTTGTTCGCGCGCTGAAAAAGGCGACTCGATCGTGTGCTTATTTTCTGCCCCTTTTCTGGCTGCAATTCTGTAGTCAGGCAAAACTTCGCAATTCATGACCGTTCCAAGCATCTGGTTCAATTTTATAAGCAGTAGGTCGTGCAGCGAAACTGTGTGTTGTTTCAGTCGTCACACTTGCGCATGCATGTATGTATAGGTTATTTTATTAGGTTTACGTTGTTTTACAAATTGTTAGTCAAAAGATTTTACACCGTGTAACACGGTCAGGTTCGTAAGTATTTGGACAGTGATATTTTGGTAATTCTGCCTGTGTACACCACCGAAATGGATTTAAAATGAAACGGTCAGGGTGTGGCTTCTACTATAGTTTTGCTGGCTCAAAAGTACTTGGACAAATTAAGTAGAGAGTGGATTGTTTCTTGGATCCATGTTTTCAAATCCTTTGCAGTCAATGAGGGCGTGAAGAAACTGAAACACTGAGTTTCTTCCCATTAACTGCTTCTTTCTGAGTCTTTCTGTTTTCAGTTTTTATAATTGCGTTGAAGTCACGTGACCGACTCAGGGTCTGAAAAACATTTCATTTACAATTATATTTACATGAAGGCATTTGGCAGATGCTGGAGAGATTAACCCAAATATTGAATATTAAAGATGATGTCATTTATTTCTCTCAGTTTCTTTCATCCTATCAGCAGTGACATCATCAATACACATCAGAGACTCGGTTCCATTGGCAGCCATCCATGTCCATGCCATAACACTGCTGCCACAGGGGTTGACGGGTGATGAGGTTTGATTTTGAACATGAGCCCTTCCCTTCATTCACTTTTCTCTTTAACCAGGGTTTGATTCAGACAGGCTAAATGCTGCATTTGTGAAAGCATCCTAAATCTCTGGACTAGACGTTAGCCTAGACATCCTGCACTTTTTTCGATCACAGTAGAGAAACTTACAGTGACCAGAAATGCAGCTTACTGTAAAGCTCAGATTAAAATGGCTTTCCTGAAGCGGACATGTGTACGCTATGGCTCTGTTGTAATTCCATGACCTGGTAATCATGGTGGTGGACACAATGACCTAACTTATCAAAAACATGTGGCACTGTTGCTCTACACTATATCTGTAGTTTTTGTTGTTCCTGGCTGAATATTTAATCAAGCCAGAGTCGTTAGAAACAGGAACTTGGGATTGAAGGTTGAAGGGATGCGCCAACATCACCGTGTTTTAACTAAATCAGAAGACGTTTTATAGCTACAGTATAACTCTACATGCTGTATCAGCTTTTTAAAACTCCAAACGGATAAGCATCGTGGTTTAAGAGTACCAATGATTATATCTGCATGCGTCTAATTAAAGCTGGCTGGTCTTTGTTTTTCAGATCAATGTACGGGTGACTACGATGGATGCGGAGCTGGAGTTTGCCATCCAGCCCAACACCACAGGCAAACAACTATTTGACCAGGTATGTGCCGAACCTCCAAGAATACAGTGGGTCTGGTTTGGTTAAAACTGGCACGATCTTAAAATCTCGTATTTGACTGCTGTAACCTAATCCAGTTAAAGTAAATTTCAAGATGTTTAAAGTTAGTTTTCTAAATGTGCCATCACATAATCATTTAAACATTAGAAATATTTCTTTAAACAACTTCCCGCTCAAGGTTTGTATATATGTTTACATTTAGCCATTTGGCGGACGCTCTTACCCAGAGCGGCTTTTGAACTTTCCATCAATACTTTCCATCATCCTTGTACTGGTTCAGTGACTTGAAGTACCATCAGTCAAACACTGCTGGGAAGGATTAAAAAAAATTTTTGGGAGCGGGGGTGGGAGTTTTACAGCCCAAATTCTACAGCTTAAATGTTTCCTATATTCTTATTTCATATTTTATATTCTTTATTTTATTATTTTCTTTTTCATGGGTGGTTGTAAAAGCATTTCACTGAGTATGACTGTTTGTGACAAAATTTCAGTTGATTTGAAAAACAGATGGGTGTTTTGTCGTCGCTTAAGGATTTGGCCAGCGACTCGGCTGTATATACACAGATCAGTCATAACATTAAAAACCGTTAACTGTAAACCATCTAGGGTTTAGGAGTCCCCTTGTACCACTAAAACCATGCTGTGATGGCTGACACCAGGGCCCATATGCACAAAGCTTCTTAACCCTAAACGTTGCTCCTAGTAACGAAATGTAGAAAGAAGATTTTTAGAATTATGACATTTTCTTAGAATTTCCCCTTAAATTTAGGGCAAAATCTTAGTAAAGATATAAAAATAATTCATAAAACATCTTAGCCCTAAAAATAGCTCCTAAAATAATTAATTATTAAGAGTAGAGAGGAGGACTTCTAAGAGAGTTTCTATAGCAGAGGAGAAAATGGCGGAAGGAAGAAATATTCTCTAAACACTGAACGTAAAGCTAAAGTAATACTGTTCTCCTGTCCAATTTGGTTTTCTTGTTCTTTTACTTCCTTCCATCACTCTTGAATTGTTGCCTACATTTACATTTCAACTTAAATAGACTGTCCTGTAATTATGTAAATTGGTAAAAGCTGAGCCATTTTGTTCCCATCAATCTGAAATGGATCACAAGTAATAAAATCAGTATTTTAAATAAATGTAAGAACTTAAATATAGTATCTACTGTGTGGAAATCAGTTGCTTTAAAAGTAGACACATTCTCAACATTTGGCTGTTTAATTAACTTTAAGATAGAAACAGAAACTTTGCATAAAGTAGCCTGTAGTCATGATTATACAACTTCTTTATATAAAAACATTGATTTCACTGTCTATTCCATTATCATATAATCTATTTTCACAAAGAGTGCATTTTAAGACTTAATTTTTTTTTTATCAGTTTTTGAATTGCTGAGTCATCCCTAGGTGACCGAGTCAACCTCGGTGTGGTGACCGAGTCAACCATACTTCCTCACTAAGATAAAGGTTTTTGTACTTTCCTTACTCAAAGTTGCTCTGAGAAGTTTCCTAAATCACTTTTAGTCTAGGACTCCCACCATAGGACTTTTAAGGCTAAGATAGGAGCTAGATGTTAGAAGAAGATCCTTCAAGTGCTGTAAGTTTCAAGGCTCCCTAAATCGGCAACTTGTGTGTCCAGCACACCCCATGGATGCTTAATTATATTGAGATTTCAATATAATTATCATTAACCTTGAACTCTCTGCTTGCTAAGCCCCATACGTATCAAGCTCCACGAGTGTTCTGGTACCTTTCTCGTTATAACATTAAAACATAACCAGTTGTCATGAACATTTTTCAGTAGTTTGTGCTACACTGGCCTTTCTGTGGGAGAAATGCTGTAGATTTTACTGTTATATATGTACTGTTTTCTAACTTGTCTAACTTTTTTAGATACAGTTCTCAGTACTGTATCGGTTTGGCTTCAGCTTCAGTCAGATGATTGTGTAGAGCTGGAAACTTGCTTGTTGACGATGTTAAGCAGTTGGAATGAAAAATTGTGCAACATGGGTTCAGACTGTAATGCACGGACTTGCATGTTTCACTTTTGCAACAGTGCAGCTATCAACGAGGTCCTAGTTCACCACACTGACAGTTAAAGTCTATTTTCAGTTAAACAGTTACTGACTGTGAAAATAGATTTAGATTTTAACTAAGAGTGCATTTTAAGAGAACTTTGTAACGATTTCCAGTAAGACATGGGCAATTAAGGAGAGAACATGCACCACATGCACATGAACATTTTCTAGAAATGTCTTATTAGCTAACTTTTACACATTCTGTAATGGAGTGTCTGTTAAAGCAGACATGGATTTTCTCCGGCATCAGGTTCAGCTTCCGAAATAAAAGCAAACACTCGGATCCACAGACCTGTTCGACCCGTAGGAAATAAATAATTAAATAATGCAAGATCAGAACAGAAACATTAACTATGCGTCATCATAATATTTACCTCCAAGCTGCTGTTGATTCTCATATTAAACAGCTGTCATTTGTTAATGATGATAAAGAATGCATGCATTATGGTTGCACAGCTGGCTTATTGTTTGAATATGGAGCAAGACGAGGAAGCACCAGATGGTTAGTGCAAGCTAGTTGTACAAATAAAAAATATATATATATAAAAAAGAATCGGCAATGAAGAAGGAAAAGAGAAGGAAGTTCGATCATGCAATGACATTAAAGTGGCCAGTGAGTTTATAGGAACACTGGTTTACCCACTTGGATTAGAGAAAAAAAAAAATCAGGTGGCGGTTTTATTTCTTCACTTTCCAGCTGTATAGTTCTGTTGAGCCTGCTGTGTGTTTTTTTTTAATTATTATTGCACGCTTGAAGACTTCTCTTCTCACCATAGTTGTAAAGAGTGATTAATTGACTTGTCGTGTTTGCATGAACAAGTCTGGCCTTTTTACTAAAAAAAAAAAGTATCTTTGCTCACACTGCTGTTCATGTAGGGCTGGGAGATATGGCTGAAAACTGTATCACGATATCAGTGTTTCATATCGGTCGATATCGATAATTATTGACATTTTTTATGACCCATTTAAAATAAGAACCTGGAGAAAAATATTACATTTAATCATTTCTATTTTCAACTTAACCTTCCTCTGATCATAATCCCCTCAGTTATTAAGACAGAAATGTCAACAACCATGGAAAACTCAAATAATTAAAATGTAAACATAAGTCTAAAATCACAATTAACACTTAACAATCAACTCTTAACATTTAAGGAGCAAAATGTAAGAAATGCTTAATAAACTGTTAAAAAATAATACAAAGTCTTAAATATAAACAGAGAAACCTGAGAATTTAAAAGCAAGTTTAGTATAAGCTTTTTATAACCTGTTTTCCCGACAGTGCTAAGCGGAAGCATGCCTTTGGCTATATGATATGCCACTGCCTCCGTTATATCTTTGTACCGTTTGGATTCTTTGTCATAAGGCACTGATGCAGAGTACCTCTCCATGCTGGTCTGCTGCTTGTGCGGTGTTGCAGCTACAGATGTTGGTTGAATACGGCTGTGCTCCAAAGGGTGAGCGCGGCTAATACACCTATCTCACCTATGCCGTTTGACTCGCGGTGGGATGTGGTGTTGGGCACCGTGAGCCGCCGCGATTGCCTGCAAGTTCTGCAAGGTCCGCAAGCATACGCAAGGGCCGCCAAAAAATTAAATGTTAAACATCTTTAATTTTTGTTTCATTTTTCGCACGGAAAGATGGAAACGTAATCACAGCGCCAAAACTCGCGGTGAATCATGATGAACCGTACTTACGGCCACCGCGTGAAACCGCGTAGGTGAGATAGGGGTATAAGGTGGTACATCAAGTTCGTTGTATTACCAGTCTTGACGGGGACGACGGTCTTGCATAATTTGCAGACGACATTTGGTCTGACTATGGTTAGAGTTATAATATCCAAAAAACTTCCATACTGGCGAGCTGAGTTTTCCTCTTTTATTTACAATTTGCTCTCTCGCTGCGGCACTCACTTTCTGCTTATGAAGAGGAATCCAGCAGACCAGCACGAGACAACGATATGGCACAACCAAACTTCATACTGTTACATGATTGGCTGTTAGCGTATCACTTCCTAGGTTACCAGAGAGCGAGTGCCTTTGTTAATGCAACCAAACTAGCTTCGCAACCTCTGTTTTCTTCCGACAATTAATAAAACATATCGAATGTTTTATCGAACACATTTTTTATTGATATTGATCACGTGCCTGTTGCGATGCATATCGTTATTGTTTTATTGCCCAGCCCTATGGTCATGTTTTTTTTTTTTTCCCCTTTTTTTTTTTTTTCCTTTTTTCCTGCGACATTCTGTGTATATTCAAGACTTTTTAGTGCATGAAAACTCAGGGAGATTAGCAGTTTGTGAAATAACACAAATCAACCTCTCAGGCACAAGCCACCATGGGTTTAGCTCAAATTAGAGTACGCTTTATTTCATACTGATGTAAATTACCATTGTGGCTTTTTGGTGGCCATGAACGACCCCCACTGAGGTGCTAGCCCATGTATACACTCTGCAATATTAATGCCAATGTCTAAAATATTCATTTGACAATCCGAGATCCTTTTATCTTTTGAACTGAATCCTAGGCATTCCCTAGGATGACAATTTCCAACTCTGTCCTGAGGACAAACTTTGCCCTCCCCCCCTCACTTACAAAGAAGCAAATGTATTATCAGACCACCGACGGCTTTTAGTGTTTAAAAGTCCTTTCAAAACTGTTTACTGCCTCTCAGTGCATTATACTCTCTTACTATTGACCTCAAGGCCACTTAGATTGAAAAATCAATTTGTTTAGCTTGCTACTTGTTGATCAGCTGTTTTATAACCTTTAGAACCTCACGAGAATTTTTTTTTACTGCTTTCAACGGAGCCAGAAATCAAGTGTCTTTGTCAGGATCAAGAACCTTGGACAAAATCAGACATTTCGAGTGACTAAGAAAGTCTAGTCAGTTTTGTTAAGCTGCTAGAACAACAAAATGTTTGGCTTCATTTCTGCAAATCTCAATACTGGGATCATGAACACCTTTCTCCCAAAGATATGACCTCTTTGGGGGTTTTGATACTGGTGTTCGAAAATGCTCAGAGTTTAATATGTTTGAGCCTGGGAATAGAAAATAGAAACTAATCATTCGTCCTCTTGAATACACTGGTCTG
Organism: Clarias fuscus; assembly: GCA_030347435.1. NCBI lineage: Eukaryota > Metazoa > Chordata > Actinopteri > Siluriformes > Clariidae > Clarias > Clarias fuscus. The sequence continues at coordinate 11,765,099 of CM059227.1, forward strand.
GGGTTAGCTTGCCAAGGAGTGAATTTTTTTGAACCTGCCAGATTACTTCCTGTTTCAAGTTTCATGGGGTTGGGAAATTGGTTATTAGACTTCCTGATGTATAAACCCAGGCTTTCATAAGACCCTAGGTGATGTAAGTGCTTATAAAAAATGCGCATCTTCATCGACCTACTTGGATTAAAATATTTTTATACGAGCTTCACCTTTTCCATGAAGACATTCAATGGATCCAAACAAGTCTGTTGGTCCTAAAGGATTAATTGGAGGAACCTAGTTTTTACTGTTTTTGTAGACCTGAAAGGGTCTTTATCTAGTGTAAGATAAAGGTTTTTGTACTTTGCAAGTTTCCTAAATCACTTTTAGTCTAGGACTCCCAGCTAGGACTTTTTAACCTAAGATAGGAGCTCTCTCAGAGAATTCTAAGCAGCTTTGTGAATACATGCCCTGGTCACTTCACGCCGCAGTCAACTGGACTGAAATCAGGCCAACAAAACATCACTGGATTCCCCCTCGTTAGAGGTTAAACTCTCATACTTTTTACTCTTGTATGAAGGGAACAGAATGAAGGGAGACTGGTGCTTTGATGTACTTTTTGGAAGATCTGGGCATCTTTTACAGGAAGGTCATGCGATACTCAAGATGACACTGAACTATGGGTCATGGCTATTTAAAGGCCCTCATGCCAATTTCAGATGCTCAACTACATTGCCAGTAATGGGTGATTAAGAGATTAGGCTAATGTTTCTCCATGGAGGCTTAATAGAGAGTCATGTAGGTGTGTTTTGTGTTGTACAGTTTATAGTTTAAAAATCTTGTGTTCTCCATTTTGGAACAAGTGTGGATTGTGGAAGTCATGTTCATGAAGTTCGCTTAATGATATGCAAGACCAGAACTAGAGTTTGTTTGGTCAAACATAAAGATCCAGTGTACGGGTCTATTAAAACTCGGTCTTCATCTATTAAAAGTAGAAGTTATTTCGTCTTCATTCGATATTAAACGTGTCGTTTCTTACCACTCTGTCGCCTTGTCATCAGAAGCTTTTGTATATGCTTGTGGTTGTGCTTTTTTTTTTTTTTTTTTCAGTTCTTTCTTTTGTAACAGTGACCTCACCTTAACACTTCTTCTCATTGCGCACTTTCAGCCTGGGCGTATTCTTGCTTGTGCGGAAACCATGTCACCCATGCAGCAATATCACCACAGCCATTTGCAGATTAATCAACCGCATAAAGTAATGCGAGAAGCCCTTCGGCTTCCTAGAGCTGCGAGTTGGTTCACTATTGTGAAATTTCTAAAAGGGTAAAGTATGAAGAGAACGTTAACATTGAGTTAAGACCAATTTCATTTTTACATTTTAGTAAATAAATGAATAAATATATATGTAGACAGACTCATAAATTCACTGGAACACCTGTCGATGCGCTCTTCTGTAGAATTATTCAGTAATGTGTCAGGATCACAATGCATAAAATCACAGCTTAAGAGCTTCAACTGGTGAAGGAACGCCTTAGAAAAGGAGAATCGAATAACTGCTCTTTACAACTGTGCTGAGCAGAAAAGAGAACACGAGACATGCCAGAACCTAGTCCAAAAACTGAAGACTGTTCTTAGCTGACCAAAGTGGAACACAAATGGTGTTCCACCATCTGTATCAAATGTGATTTGTAGGAAACTTCAGTGTTGTGAAAAAGTATTTGACCCCCCCCCCCCCTCCCTTTCCATATTTGTCACACTTAAGTGATTTATATCATTTAGAGAATTTAATATTTTTATATTTTAAATGTTACACAAAGATACCCTGCGGAAAATATAAAATGCTGTTTCTGAGGGTGATTTCATTTTTTATTATAATTATAATAAGCCTTTCATTTAAACTATAATTTAAAACAACTTTCAAAACAACTAATTAAGTAAAGTAATTAAGCCCAGTCTTTTGCATTGCTATGGAGGAATTTTGACCCACTCTTCTTTGCAGAATCGTTTTCCTTCTGCCACATTGGAGAGTCTCGAACAGCCTGTTTTAAGGTCATGTCGCAATATAGCAATTGGATTAAAGTGTGGACTTGGACGTAGCCGTTCCACTTAAGTGGACTTGCTGGTGTTTTTCAGGTCATTGTTCTACTTCTAATATTTATAAAATCGTGATATTTATAGAATTGCGATATAAATAGAATGGGCAACTAGGTATCGCAATAACATCTCAACAGGACGTGACTGTTGGTTCCCATTCCTAATGTGTGAAACAGCAACCAGCTGGATATTCAAATTCAGTCTTTAGAAGCTGTGCTCATTTGCTTAATGCTGGTCAGTAATAACTGCAACTTGAATCTCTTTTGGCTACCAATGAGTGCAAACGTGAACCCTCTACAAACAAAAGAATTGGAAACTTCACAGATGCTCTTTCATTATTAAGTCTCGTAAGCTATAAATATTCTCGATCTTGTAGCTACTTCCTCTTTTGTATTCTCTGGGAATCCTTTTAGTTTCGTCCCCCGTTTTTCTCATAGATCAGCATGGCTCATCCAGATGTAACGTACTGTAGTGCCGCCTTCAGATTTAGGTCTGGAAATGATAGTGCTTCATGGAACGCTTTTGGTTTTTCTTGGATTGGTTTCATTTCTTAAATTTTTTATTTTTTATTTTTTTGCTTAATGC